>JARYHS010008074.1:62651049-62844861 GCA_031002005.1 Vandiemenella viatica
AGGAGGTTAAAGAGGTTGGTAAGAAAAGAACATAACAGAGTTAAGAGACAGCAGGGTAGTAGGGAATATTTAAAACAACTAAACAAGGACTTAATAACAGCAAAGAAAATGGCCAAAGATGGGTTATGAAGAGTATTGTCAGTGCAGGGGGACCATTGACTGATGCATCTAGAAATTTCTATGGCTATATCAGGAAACTGAGGGGAAGGGAGGATGTAGAGACACTTATAGATAAGGATGGAGAAGAAGTTACTGACGATTTGAAAAAGGCAGAGATTTTAAGTAACTGGTTCAGAGAAAGCATTAGGGAAAATGAATCAGAACAGGAGGGTCTAATTCGAAGAACGAGCTAACAACACAATTAGAAATGACGATAGTAAAAAATTTGATATCCATCCTGAGGAAATCATGAAGGAAATAAGAAAGCTGAAAAAACATAAAGGGGCTGGTGAAGATAATATTACTACAGATATCTTAAAGATAGCCGGATGGGACATTGTACCTTATCTTGAAATATTATTTAAATTGAGTCTAGACACTTGCTGCTTACCACAGGACTGGAAAAGTGCAATAGTAGTACCGGTACATAAGGGAGGGGTGAGAAATAGAGTTGAGAATTACAGGCCAATCAGTTTGACATCAGTGGTAGGTAAATTAATGGAAAGATTGATATGCAACCACATCAGAAATATATGTGAGGAACGTAATTGGTTTTTCAAGCAGGCAACATGGTTTCAGGCAAGGATATTCATGCGAATCTCAGTTGGTGGGATATATGCAAGATATTTCAGATGAAATGGACAAGGTGGCCAAATTGATAGTGTAGCACTAGATCTGTCTAAGGCGTTTGACAGAGTAAGCCATAAAATGGTAGTAAATAAGGTAAAAACAATTGGAGTGGATAAGAAAGTCATTTGCTGGGTAGAAGAATTTTTAAAAGGTAGAAAACAGAAAGTTAGGGTAGGAAATGTAGTATCAAAAGAAGTGGAAGTAAAATGGGTGTGCCACAGGGTAGCGTATTGGGACCATTGCTATTCATTATTCTAATGAATAATTGTGTTGCCTGTTTACTATCTGAAATTAGATTGTTTGCAGATGACATAATGCTGTATAAAAGAATCAAAACGATAGAGGATTGTAAACAGTTGCAGGGTGATCTGGACAGGATATCTAATTGGGTTAGTAAACATGGAATGAAGATAAATGCAAAGAAGAGTCAGCTTATTAGATACACAAATAAAAAACAAAGGTTAATTATGAATATAAGGTGGGGAAAGAAATGCTTGCTGAAGACTTGAAATGCAAATATCTTGGAATTACTTTTGATAACAAACTTAACTGGGCAGGACACATAGGACAGGTGGTAGGAAAAGGTTTCAGAGTTCTGCACTTGTTGGAGAGAGTTATGAGGGGATGTACAAGAGAAGTCAAGGAATTGGGTTACAAAACTTTGGTCAGACCATTGCTCGAATATGGTAGTGTAGTATGGGACCCTCATTTTACGTATCAAATACAGGAGTTGGAGAGGGTGCAAAGAAGGGCTGCTAGATTTGTTTCTGGAAATTATCGCAGAATGCAATCAGTGACGGATATGATAAAGGAGCTGGAATGGGATTCATTGCAAGACAGGAGGAGGATGAGGAGGGTCATGGGAGTGTACAGGGCATATACTGGTGATGAGGCATGGAAAGATATTGCAGTAGGTATGAAAAGTAGTGCATGGAAGGGAAAAGATGACCATGACCACAAGCTGGCACTCGATTTCAGGCACAAGGGTGTAGGAAGATTCTCTTTTTTAGGTAAGGGTGTCAGGGATTGGAATGAGTTACCAAGAGAAACGATGAATAATTTACCGAAAACTTTGAAAGAATTTAAAGAAAAATTTGTAGAGGGCAAATGTAGGTGGGTGCAGGATAGGGGGAAGATAGCTGTGTAGGGAAATTGCCACCGGAGCCTGTGCTCCATTGCAATTAAATTAATTAAAAAAAAATTATCTGGTAGATGTAACGCCCAAATAAAAACAGCTAATTATGAAATTATTGTTCTTTTGATTTTTTATGCAGTGTATCCGCGTCAGTTGTTAGCATTGTGAGGTGGTAAGGAAAGATTACTTCCGCCAGTTAACAGTTCCCACTAGGGCTGTTGATATTTTTAATTAAACATCGGATTTTCGATATATCGATATTTAAAAAAAGCATCAATATCGGCTGACGATATATCGGAAAAAAGTATCGATGTATCGATATATCGATACTTTCATAAATGCAATTTCATAAAATCAAACCTTGTAATAATAAGGTTGTCCACTGATAAACAGACTCGTGATTTTGTTCTAAATCAGGTTTTCACTTTCGAATGGTTTCTTTTGGTGACTGTTGATTTAAAAAAAAAAAAAAGAATTTGACCATTACGCGTGTCATAATTTTCAATAAAATTTATAAATTCGGATGAGGTTCGAGGCAAATCTTATTTTGTGCATATTTAAGATTGATAAGCAATACAGTTGAGGTAATTTATTTAGGTAGAAGTTTAGCTATCAATCATGATTATGGCCAAGTTTCATAACTTTTTTTCATAAGATTTTTTGGTGGTATTTCATGTTTTGTATGTTGATAGCTTATTCTGAGTTGTCTTACTTTTACTAGCTGCTAATTTTTACATATACGCAACTATTTGTTATTTAAAGCTTCCCACTATTCCTGCTAAAACACTAATTTCAAGTTGGACTTCCCTGGACAATGCGCACTCTCATTTCAAACAATAGCTGCCCATACACACACACATTTGCGCGCGAGTAAGCTCGCTGAAGATTTGCGTGCGGATATTCTCGCGACGATCCTGTACTTGCGGGAGCCCATACACAGGAACATCAGTATCACACATTTGTCGTTCAGCTGGCTCGCCGCGCTCAAATTGTTGTGTTTATGGTAATGGTCTACGGATTAATCTGTCATAATTTCCTGGCTCGCGGCTCACTGGGAATTCCAAAACATCGCGAGCCAAGTGTAGTGAGGTTATGTTACAAGCGACGTGACAATATTGAAATGAAACGGGTTTTTAAGTTCTACACAAATAAAAACGTATTTATTCATGGAGCAGCTTATATTAGAGCTGTAAAAAAAGAAGAAGCAATGGACAGTATAACAAAAAAATGGTTGCAGGAAGATTATAAACACGATCATATACTGCTACTCGTACTATTTGAAAAGCATTTTCTTTAGTATTACATAAATGCACAGATACATTTTCATATAGTCTACATTTCCTCAATATCCTTCATGTTCTCCTTCATAATTTTGGCTTCCTATACTGTCCACTGGTTCGTGTTGATCTCTCGTAAACAGTAGTAAGTCGTCGTAATAGCGTAAATTAGTTTTGTAGATTTCGTCTTCGCCTATTACACTTCTTGCTGAATTTTCATTTAATATATATATCTTGCGAAAAGCACTCCGAGTTGATTTTCTTTTTTATTAATGCACTGTCAACTTTTATATTATATTTCCCACCAATCTCTATCAATGGACTATTTTTTAAAAATTTCTGTTCGCGTCCTCTTTTTGGTTTCACATTCCAAATGTAGTATGTTGCTGATATGTCGCAATGAAATCAGCCACAAATTTTTTGCTCATCTTCCTTGTTAGATACTCAGCAAGTCTTGTCCTGTCACGAGTGAATTCTTAAGTGAGATATCTATGTGTATGGTTACCGTCGCGCATGCTCGCCACGTACAAATCTGTAATTGCTATTGGCTTGTGCTGCGGCTCGTCGTTAGACAATTAACACACATTCGCCGGAAAACGCTACCCTCCCAGTCTGTTGCCGTCGGCAACTTGCTCGGTCAGTCCCGCCAGCAGTTTCCGCCAACCGGCACCGTGAATCACCGCACTGTTTAACACCTCCGCTGCCCCAACAGTGCATTGCAGTGACCCTTACATTGTTAAGAACGGTTTCTTTGCATTGTAGATAGTTTGTGACTTCAGTCTCTTATTAATCAATGTTGTGAATAAACGTTTCTTTGCGGTTTGGCTGGTTTGGGGCTTCATACTCTTATTAATCTGTACCGTGTTTGAGTGTGAGTAAAATTATGGTACGTTACAGTTTGCAACAAAGAATATTTCTCTACGATAAATATGTGAAGAAGAAGTCGTTTAAAAAGTGTCGCAGTAAATTTCGTCGCGAATTTCCTGGCGCTTTACTGCCAGCTAAATCAACAATTCTGCGTCTGGTTAAAAAAGTAAGAGAAACGGGTTCATTTTTTAACAAAAAGAGACTGTCGGTCAACCGTATTCTCACAGAGGAGAAAATTAACGATATCGCTTTTCGACTAGAACAGTCACCCAAAAAATCATTAAGTCAGTTAGGGCAGCGTGTGTCTCGAAATATGTTCAGAAGATGTGAAATGTGCATTACACAAGAGGGTCAACACTTCCAGCATCTTTTATAAGGTAAGCTAATGAATTACGTCACATTTAAATGCTTAGCACACAAGTTTATGAAGTTTATGAAGCGTAATTATTATGAAATAGTCCGCGGCCGACGGTCGAACAATGCCGGAAACTGAGCGCTCGCTCGCCGGGAGCAGTTTCTTCCTTGTAGCGCTAACAGTGGGTTGCGTTTCCCGGCGAACGCCCTGTATTTTATCGTCTGTATGGATCGCCACGGAATTGCTGGCGCACAAATGAGTGTGTGTGTGTGTATGCCTAGCTAATGGGCTCACGTTCGATTTATGCTGGGTGAGTGGTGCCTTGGCTACACTGTTTTCATCATCTGAGTAGACTTGGTACCTGTAACTACCAAATTAATTATAGAAACGTAGTAACATTTACTTAAACTTACTGATCTCTATGCGTAACAGAAATTTGAGGGACATAGTGTCATTTAAGGCAAAATGATAACTTATTTAAAAAAATATCGAAGCCGATATCCAGATTTCAGTATCGAAATATCGATATATCGGCCTAAAAAATATCACTCTTAAATATCGATATTTTCAAAAAATAATATCGATATATCGATATATTATCAACAGTCCTAGTTCCCACACACATGGAAAGTAGCATGTCTAAACACGGTTACTACTTCGCTGTTGTGAGCGTGTTGTACTTACCACTGCGGTGGTAACCGAGGCGGCCAGAGCGTAGTCTGCGATGGTGATGGTGTCTCCAGTGGCCCACTCCTTTCCGACCAGCGTGCCGTCGAGGAACTGGTACGCCTCCTCCAGCTGCTTACACTTTAGAACCTCCAGCCGACCTCCAGCGAAGAGGAATGGGTACTGCACCAGACAAGCACCGTGGAGAGATAATTTCACTTGACACTGTGACGTTCAAAACGAAAATCTGAACGCGCAAAGGTTGATGCAAACCAGGGGCGGATCCAGGGGGGGGGGGGCTAGGGGGCTCAAGCCCCCCCCAAAAGTATCTTGGTCCACCCCCGACATTGTAGTTTTGAGACCTTTTTTTTTTTTTTTTTCCCCAAAACAAAATCCTGGATCCGCCCCTGATGCAAACCATACATAATAAAATTTTCAAAATAGTTACAAAATTTCGTTGGTGGCAAATATTTAAAATCATTGAGTCAGAGCTGAGGAAACTGTTCCACTAATAACATTCCTCTATAGCTCAACAATTTCTCACTACAATGAAAGTGTAATGAAAAAGTAAGCAAATGAAATTGCATGTGCTGATATTCATCACAATGGAATATAAAAAATTCTGTTTGTAATTGAATAGTTAAGTTTGTTCGACCCGCTTATCTTTTAAAAATCTTCGATCTGTCGCTAAGATTTTTCACGAAATGTGTAACAATTATCACCCGTTGCTGCGGCTTAACGTCTTTTCGAAATAGGCTATTTGACAATATTAAAAAAAATATTATAAATTGAACTCATTCTCATAGATTAATGCTTCAGGAAGCTAATTTTTTAAATTTTGAAAAGAAAAGAGGATTATTTTTAATAAAAAAGCGAAATAAAAATTATACTTTTCTTACCTCTGGTCACGTGACAGAAAACTCTCTAGGATTGGTGGTCGCTTGAGTGACGTCACACGTCTGTAAACGCTGCGGCCAGGAATGGAGCGTTTCCTATTATCCAAGTTTTCAACTATTTCTATTGTTTGTTGCTGGTCATTTCTCGTTATTAATGAAATTTCATTTTGAATACAAAATCGAGAACATTATGTAAAAGCCTACAGCGGAAAAATAACGAAAATAGACGCCTTATTTGTGGGGCTGGCTATAGAAAAAAAAAACTGACTTTTATTCTACTGAGCTTAAAAATGTAACAGCTTCTATTTGAGACTCATTTATATTTAAATTGAATGTTAGAGATTGATTGTTTTGCGTTAGCAAACCATTCGTCGAAATATTCTGTACGCGAAATTTGTTCAGTCATGCTGAAAATAAAGAAAAGTTGTATGGGTGTCCCAAATTTGCGCATACAAATTAAGGTATTTCTTGTAGCTAATAAGCAACTCTTTCAAATAAATATAGTCAGAGATCGGTATAATGTGGTATAATGAACTAAAACTCAACATTAAATTGGCTCAGTAGTTTTTATTTTTATTAAAAATTATCTCGTTCTGTTTTGATGATGCTATTGTATCACGGAAAAATCATGCGTAAACTTACCTTGAAGCTCGCCAAAAGCAATAGCAACACACAAATCACTACTAACACGCAGAAATACAGCGTAATGATCGACCAAACCCAATGGATTATCACGGCCAAGTGAAGCGCTTGTTCGGTGGATCACAGGAAGCCCATTGTTCAAACTATTTTTTCTATTGTTAGGCATGAATTCGTTAAAAATAAACCTTTGTTCCGAGTAGTATGGTTCATCTACTTTGAATATAAATAACTATTTTGCCTGCGTAGACAATCATCAAAACTGACTTTTGTCCCTCTAGATTTAGAAAATATCACACTGTGCGGCGTCCTCCCGGATGCGAGGCCAGAGCGTTAACCGCTCACTCACCACGCTTGGAACAACTGGATGTTGTGGGCCATTTTTCTTAATTGCAGATTAAATATTATGGATAAATAATATTTTTTGTCAATCAAATTGAATTTGTTTGTTTATTCATTTACGTACCTCGTTTCACTTCATCTCACATGAAGAAACTGTGAAGTGTTCACTATTAACATAAAGAGAAGCAATTAAGAAGTAATGTCAGGATAGCTGCGTGATTGAAGAGTGGTAATGGAATTCAGAACGTCCTACGTTCGAAGAACCTTGGTTGGGATAATATTTTTTTTGTGTGAATTTTTGTCGGTATTTGTTTGCTATTTTTTGCACTACCATGTTTTTATTCCAAGAATTCATAATAGTTGCTAAGCGTCATGCAAGTGTTTGAAACAAATTGCTACCATACATGAAAAGTTTTAATTTTTAAACTTACCAGAGAGAGAATATCATGCAAAAAATACAGGTGCACGGCCGTGAACAATGGAATTTATTTTAGAAGTGACATCACATGTAGAAATTTCATGCTAATCTTGCAACAGTTCTGGAACGCTTTGTGTCCTTTTCGTTGGAATTTTTACGTGACGATATAACTGTAGGTTACCTTCCTGACATAACTGCGTCTATTAGGCGATATTTACTTTTAATGTGCAAGTCATGTGTAAGTGATAGTTGTCATCCCCCGTTAACAGTGCAAGGACTACGGTCTAAAGGCGCGTTCCTACGGCGCGTCCCTTGGCGCCTGTTAAGGCCCATTCCACGGTGCGTCGTGTGGTAGTACGCGCCTTTCATCTTTTACCGCCTGGTGGTGGGTCGAGGCGCGCCGTACCTGCTAGTATATGTGGCAGAAATGAAAGGCGTCCATTAACACGCGCCAAGGGTCGCTCCGTGGGAACGCGCCTTAATGGACGTCTCTCATCTTTGCCGCATATGCTAGAAGGTACGGCGCGCATCGACCCACCACCAGGCGGTAAAAGATGAAAGGCGCGTACTACCACACCACGCGCAGTGGGAATGGGCCTTAAAACAGACGAAGCGGTTTTCTACCTCGCGGCGGTCGAATCAGCGGCCGCCGCAAACTGTTCACACGACGCGCGGTTGACGCGACGTTGCCCGTGGATTAGGTTGTATTAGGCTTGTATTACTCAGTTGTTTGTTGAACATTGGGTACTAAAGACGAGAATGCAATGCTTCTGTAGTCACTGTACTGAAGGTGGAACAGCAGAGGAAGAAACCGCCAATATGAGTGCTTTCATTAACATTTTCCTAGTAAAGTAAAGAAGATATGAACGCAAGTTATAAATAAAATAATTGCCAAATTTCTTGGAAAAATACAAACGCTCACACTGTATTTTATTGTTCAAGAGTATCTACAGGTAAAAATGCGTTTAAGATAAAAGTTAAGATAGTAATTACGTGATGGATCAGCAGTAAACGTTAAGTTTCAGAGTCTAAAAAGTGTATTATAAGGAACGTTCAAAAAGAAACGAGCAGAAATCTGAATTGTGAAAACGGGTGACAGAATGGTATTATCAGTTGCGTCAGTAACAAAGAGGGTTTCAGACAAGAGCGCGGAACTCCACATGTGCGCCGCTGTGGGGTTCACGAGTTTAAGTCACGTGACTACAAAGCTAGCAGCAACCGGCGTCAGTCGTCCAATGCTTATTCTTTGTCCAAGACAGCCCCCTTCTGATAGACTTCCTGCAGCACGAGACAACAGTGAATGCCCAGCGTTGCTCGCAAACCTTAATTTAATTTATTTTATTTAATTTAATTTAATTGCAATGGAGCACAGGCTCCGGTGGCAATTTCCCTACACAGCTATCTTCCCCCTATCCTGCACCCACCTACATTTGCCCTCTACAAATTTTATCTTTAAATTCCTTCAAAGTTTTCGGTAAATTATTCATCGTTTCTCTTGGTAACTCATTCCAATCCCTGACACCCTTACCTAAAAAAGAGAATCTTCCTACACCCTTGTGCCTGAAATCGAGTGCCAGCTTGTGGTCGACCACCCTTCGCCGAGCGATCAAATCAAAACATACTATGGGGCTAGGCGGTGCAGTGCACCGGGGCCCTCACGCTCAGGGGGCCCCCAAGCATACCTCAAGGGGCCCCTAAGCGCTCCTCTAGGGGCCCTCAAACGCAGTTTACAGGGCCCACAAGCCTTCACGGCCGACTTTTTTTTTTTTTTTTAGCTCTACCGTCGTCTAAGGGGCCCCTGAGAACACAGGAGCCCCTCACTAAGGGCCCTCGCTGCTCAGGGGGGCCCCAACCACTGCTCAGGGGCCCCTAAAGAACAATTCAAGGGCCTCCATCCTCAGTTCAGGGGGCCCCTACCAGCACACAAAGCAAAAAAAGGTCGCCCGTCTGGCCTGAGGGCCCAAAATAAATTTTTTGCACTGGGGCCCTTGTTGACCTAGCTACGCCACTGGACAAATCTCCCTTTCTGATTCATTTTCTTCGGTCGGCCGTGTGGTCTCGCCGCCTCCACCCCTCCACCCCGCGAGTTCTAAACAGACGTAGCGGCGCCGCGTTTAAGTCGCGGGGAAACCATGCACCGCTTGGCGTCGTTTGTGTTGCCCCCTTTAATTACATGAAACCATGCTTTGACTCGACCGCCGCGCTGCAGAAACTCTTCGCCCGTTTTAGACCTGTTTGTTATGCCACTCTGGCTACATTAAGCGCAGATTTGAGTGACTTTCAAACTTTCGCCGAAATCATATTGAGGATTACCGTCGATAGAGTTTCAACTTGTTAGTATCATGCTTTACTGGGATCGTACTATCAAAAAAATCTGGTATTTTCGATTTTATTAGGCTTTTATATCGTGGAGATCTAGGTCATTAGAGCCAAGAGAACAATGTGAACAAGGATCAGGAAAGAAATTTGCTCATAGCCTGTTAAGGCCAGCATTCGCCTGGAAACTTTATTTGGAAATCACATAAAACTGGATAACATGATCAGAGATCTCTATTGGTCTCTACACTTAATCTCGATATCAGAAATATTACAGCCTAGAAGGAATTTATGGTTGACGACTGGAAAAAAAAAATGCCTAGGTCATGTAACTCCCTCAACCATCCATAAAAATCTAAATCTGAACCAATTCTTCAAGAAATCCATATTTGTATAACACAGTCTAAACTTACGTAGTAGTTCATGAACCGACTGTAGAGCGTTCCCATGTCAAAGTAGAGCCTCTCGTCAACTAGAGCTCTCTTCTTTGGATCCTTAGGGTACAAGGAGTCGTCCTGTGCGTACTGGTTCACCAGGTAGCACTCGATGGCCCTGCTGTTGGTTGCAGTAACATACGTCAGTACACTAACATACAACGAGGGACAATTTGAGGTTCAGCTTAATCCAGTGTTACCTCTCGAATAGATAGAGGCCGTTGTCGTGCATTACGGGAACCGTGTGCAGCGGATTCATCTTGAGGAAGTCCGGCTGTAAATGTTCCTTTGCGCTTAAGTTGATGGGTTTGAGATTGAGGTCAACTCCGACCGCCTTGGCCACCAAAATCACCGCCCTGCAAGGCGAGCTGACAGGGGTGTAGTACAGGTCCACTTTAGGCATCGTGAATATGCTGGGAACAGAAACAATTAATATTTAGACACTCTGTGTCGCATGAACATATATTACTACAATAACAGAAACACAGGGCAACTAATTAATCACCATATGAAATCCTCCACTGTCTGGGAACTACGACTTGTCCACCAATACTGTATTCTATATACACCTACAGTACTATCTCTTGCTTATCGACATATAACTTCAGCTAGCTCAACTTCACTCAACCAGAAAGATTTAAACTACTCCGTTTCTAGTATGAACTAGAAAACTCTTCGCAGAGTTAAATTCAATGGAAGCAGGATATGTACACATTCTTAGCAAGTTTTCTTGTCGAGAGTGGAACTCCCTACCTTACATTCCACGCGGCCCCAGAAACACATATTGAACTAGTTCCGAGAGGATGCAATGTAGAGCTCGAATTACTATGCTATAAGACCAGGTCGGTAGCACGACTCCGAGTCACAAGTATGCATCTGGAAACACCTCTACCTCCAATCATTCTGAAAGACATAGCAAAGAATGCAGATATCTTTTATCTATCATCAGTCTGCGTAATAAAAATGCAATGAGAATCTCAAAATTGCCAAAGGCTGCCCTCACTGCTACAACTGCCAGACAATCGGTCATGTGAGGAATCACTGTGCAATTGCCAAAACGTGCATCATATGTGCAGGGGATCATGAGATACAGGGATGAGAAGCAAAAAAGGGAATCAAATTGTCTGAATATGTTAACTTTGGTAGGAGCAAGTAACAAGTTACAGGAAGTTTGTTACCTTCAGTAAATTCAATGAAGGCCAGAAAGATAACAGCAACTCAAACGTAATAGTATTAAGAAAGCAAGAAAATGAATGGAAGAAAGAAGCTACAATAGACGATTTCAGGAAAAGGAGCTGATGAATCATCCCCACACTAATAGGAACCACATTTCAATACTTACAGATCAAACGAAGAAAAGTACACAAATAAACTGAACCAGCTACGGAAATGGAAACAACTATTGCATTCTATTGAACCTAATATAGTCACTGCTCCCATCCTTCATCGTTGTGATGTAGGAACCATCGTGGCAAACAGCAGCTGCAGTGCAGACGACAGTTCGCACAGTGTCACCAGAGTTCTCATAACAACCTCATGCCAGCAACCAGCAACGGACTTCACCGTCCGTGCACGGGATGCCAACGGTCTCTGGGCTAGTTAGGAGAATTCCGTAGGTTTCTGAGAGGAGAACAAATAGAAGCCTGTTTAATCAAAGAAACCCACCTCACATCAGACAATGTGAGGACAACTATGTATGCTACCATATCGACTGCCAGAGTCGGTGGCGGTAGGCGAATTACGTTAAGAATTCGCTAAAACAACAGAAAATAATTAGACTGGGAAAAGTTCAGATACAACTTAATCGACCGCCTAGAGGATGCGCTACCACCGAAAGCAAAGAGTCCAACCATAAGCGAAAAATGAATCCATTAGTGCAGCAAGCCACCAGAGAGTCGAAGACAACTCTGAAGGACAAAAATATTGCCACCATACATTTAAAAGGACATTTAATCAAAGAAAAATCACCAGACACTCAGAATGGCAAGTAACGATGACCCATGTACGAGTATGAAGACAACAAAGGGAATTCAAAGTGGAAATGGAAAGTCGTAGAATTACTTAATGGGAAGAGCTGCTCACTTCGCAAAAACTGAGGACGGGGCTGCCTGGAGAGTCACGTGAGATCTCCTCCGTCATCGCGAGAAGACACAACCAGAAAAGAGCTGAGAAGCGATCCGGCAAGAAAAGCTGAGACACTAGCTAATGCATTTGAAGCCAATTTATAACCAGTAGATGAGCCATAAGAAATAAATTACACACAGTTTGTGGAATAAAGGCTGCAGAGATTCTCGCATAAGAGAAACCGTAAATCCAAATATCGCAGTCATCGATTGCGGCATGGGTTGACATCTCGTCTGACAACTTCAGCTGCAGACAGTCTACTTCCTCAGAGATAACTTCATTGTGGTTTTCTATATTGGAGAATCATAATACATGGAGAAAAATCGTGATCACACCTTTGTTCAAACCAGGCAAAGATAAGTGATTATCCTGGAACGTGCAGACCGATAACCCTTCTTCCAACGTCCTCGAAGAGTGTTGGAGAGATTCTATTTGAAAACACTCTTGCAGCGCATGACGAAATAACGACTACTTCTGCATGAAGAATTTGGATTTAGAGAAAAACACTCAGGATGGTAGTGGCGGTGACGAAACATACCGCCGCTAAGAAAGTTAAGCTACAAAATGAAAGGATCACGGGATCCTTAACGACTGTTCAGTATTTGGGCCGAAGGTAGCCAGAGAATGCCGTCCATGCATCGCAACAGAATCAAATAATAACCGACAGTCAAGCAAGGAACACGGAATATTTCCTCTCCCACAACCAGCAGCCAGCAAAGAAGGCTTTGTAATACCGGGGATGGTGATAATCATCCTACATTGTATTCAGCTGCGATGGAGATAGAAAACCATTTCAAGACCTTCACTGCTTGAATTGCCACTGCCACTTGTTTGGATGTAGGTTAGTCACACTCGAAAGCACTGTGACTTATCAGTCTTCGTAAACTGTTGCGGCAGTCACCGAGTCACCGAGTCACGGTTAACGTTCTGGCCTCGCATTCGGGAGGACGGCGGTTCGAATCCCCGTCCGGGCATCCACATTTGGGTTTTCCATGGTTTCCCAAATCACTCCAGGCAAATGCCGTGATGCTTCCTTAAAAAGGCCATGGCCGAATTCCTTCCCATTCCTTGCCCCCGATCCTTTCCCGTCTCTAAAGACCTCGCTGTTGAGAGACGTAAAGCAGTTAAAAAAAAATATATATAAGCGAGTCTCTGACTGACAAAGAGGATTCGGGCTTTAGCTCCTCAGAGTTATCTACATCAGCAATAATCATACCAGCAATAGCTGTTGGGAAAGAGTCGTATGCAAAATACTGCATCAAAGAAGTATATCACAAAGAAACCGAAAGGCAAGAAACAGCCTCCTGTTAATTTCAAACCAGATTGCTTCGAGATGTTCAACAATGAGAATGTTTCTTTGTCCCCCTCCTCAAGCAGCCACAGGACCTAGACAATTCGACGCAGACAAAGACGTAGTAGTGACGAAATGTACGATCTCATCGAAGTCGACGTTACATCATGGCAACATAGATAATCGATCCTCTTCCAAGTCACGGAGTACCAGCTGGGAGCGGTTCAATCACGAAACATAGGTGAAAGAAGCCAGAGATGCGGCGAACAATAATAACATCGACAAGGAGTTAACCTTGTTATTGACGATTGTCAAGGAACCCGAAAGAGAAATAAAGCCATTCCCTCCACATTCCCTCGTTCAGAACCGCGTTAAAACATGGTTGCGAAGGAATGGAACTTAACTAGAAACCATGCCACAAAAAGTCTTCTAAACAAACTACAGCAAGAGCTGAAAGTAACGTCTTGAGAGCCGAAATGCCGCAACCTTGATTTTGATTTCTTGCAATTTTTAGTGTGGCAAAGTTAATAAAAATTTAGAAACAAATGTTACGCTTGAAAGTATCTCTGTCAGCGTAAACAATCCTTAAGTAGAATACAGGGGCGTAGCTACTATGGGGCTAGGCGGTGCAGTGCACCGGGGCCCTCACGCTCAGGGGGCCCCCAAGCATACCTCAAGGGGCCCCTAAGCGCACCTCTAGGGGCCCTCAAGCGCAGTTTAGAGGGCCCACGAGCCTTCACGGCAAACTGGCGACCTTTTTTTTTTTAGCTCTACCGTCGTCTAAGGGGCCCCTGAGAACACAGGAGACCCTCACTAAGGGCCCTCGCTGCTCAGGGGCCCATAAAGAACAATTCAAGGGCCCCCATCCTCAGTTCAGGTGTCCCCTACCAGAAAACAAAGCAAAAAAAAAAGGTCGCCCGTCTGGCCTGAGGGCCCAAAATAAATTTTTTGCACCGGGGCCCTTGTTGACCTAGCTACGCCACTGGTAGAATATGGTAAAAAAGAATTAACATAATAGTACCAGATAATGGCAACTAACATAAGATTTGACTAGTGATGATATTTTATCTGGTATTGATCACGTAAGTACATAACAGAGTGTAGCTGCATTTATTTTCTGTCAAAACAGTGATGACATAAATGCCCAGATTGCAGTGTGACTTACAAACTAAATCGGAAAATTGTTGAAGCGGGTGGAGGTACCAAGAGTTTCTGACACACACTACAAGACTGGCCAATCATTGAATAGAGCAGTGGTTTCCAAATAGTTTTTCCCTAGTATCAGTTCAAGAAAGAGCCATATCTCGCATTCCCTTTACAGGTAGCTGCCTATGCCTCTCGATTTATCCTAGTCTAGTGCTTTGCACAACTACAGCATTATACAGATTTAATTCACACACAAAGTTTGAACGTTTTATAATTTCTTTTGGCAATATAAATTCTTGCGTATTTTTTTTTTTTTTTAATTATCTTAGTGATTGCCTTAGCCAAGAGATTACCTCGCGTACCGCTTGAAGCAACCTCACGTACTCCTGGGGATACGTGTGCCACTAATTGTGAAAGACCTTCTGTTTAGGCTATTTGACATTATTAACAAAATATTATAAATTGAACTCATTCTCGTAGATTAGTGCTTCAGGAAGCTAATTTTTTCAATTTTTAAAAGAAAAGTGGATTATTTTTAATAAAAAAGCGAAATACAAATTATACTTTTCTTACCTCTGGTCACGTGACAGAAAACGCTCTAGGATAGGTAAACGCTGTGGCTGGGAAAGGAGCGTTTCCTATTATCCAAGTTTTCAACTATTTTTATTGTTTGTTGCTGGTCATTTCTTGTTAATAATGAAATTTCATTTTGAATACAAAATCGGGAAACAATTTGTAAAAGGCTACAGCGGAAAAATATCGAAAATAGACGCCTTATTTGTGGCGCTGGCTATAGAGAAAACCCCTGACTTTTATTCTGCTGAGCTTGAAAATGTAACAGCTTCAATTTGAGACTCGTTTATATTTAAATTGAAAGTTAGAGATTGATTGCGTTAGCAAACCATACGTCGAAAAATTCTGTACGCGAAATTTGTGCAGTGAAAATAAAGAATAGTTGGATGGGTGTCGCAAATATGCGCAAACAAATGAAGGTATTTCTTGTAGCTAATAAGCATCTCTTTCAAATAAATACAGCAAGAGACCGATGTAATATGGTATAATGAACTAAAATTCAACATGAAAGTGACTCAGTAGTTTTTTTTTTAAATTAAAAACAATGTGCTCTGTTTTAATGATGCTAATGTATCTCGGAAAAAGCATGCATAAACTTACCTTGAGGATCGCCAAAAGCCACAGAAACGCAGAAGTCACTACTAACACGCAGAAACACAGCGTAATCATTGACCAAGCTCAGTCAAATGACGCGGCCGACTGGAGCGCTTGATCGGTGGATCACAGGAAGCCCATTGTTCAAACTATTTTTTCTATTGTTAGGAGTGAATTCGTGGAAAATAAACCTTTGTTCCGAGTAATATGGTTAATCTACTTTGAATATAAATAACTATTTTGCCTGCGTAGACTATTATCGAAACTGACTTTTGTCCCTCTAGATTTAGAAAATATCACACTGTGCGGCGTCCTCCCGGATGCGAGGCCAGAGCGTTAACCGCTCACTCACCACGCTCGGAAGAATTGGATTTTGTGGGCCATTTTTCTTAATTGCAGATTAAGGCTTATAAATAAATTATATTTTTTTGTCAATAAAACTGAATTTGTTTGTGTATTCATCTACCTACCTCGTTTCACTTTATCTCACACGAAGAAACAGTGAAGTGTTTGCCATTAACATAAAGAGAAGCAATTAAGAAGTAGTGTCCTGATAGCTGTGTGATTGAAGAGTGGCAATGGAATTAAGAACGTCCTACGTTCGAACCTTGGTAGGGATAATATTTTTTGCGTACTTTTTTTTCTTTTTTGTTTGCTGTTTTTTGCACTACTATGTTTTTATTCGAAGAATTCATAATAGTTGCTAAGCGTCATACAAGCGTTTGAAACAAATTGCTACCATACGTGAAAACTTTTGATTTTTAAACTTACCAGAGAGAGAATATCATGCAGAAAATACAGGTGCACGGTGGCGAATAATGGAATTTATTTTAGAAGTGACATCACTTATAGAAATTTCATGCTAATCTTGCAACAGTTCCGGAACGCGTTGTCCTTTTCGTTGGAATTTTTACCTGACGATACAACTGCAGGTATCCTTCCTGAAATAACTGCGTCTATTAGGCGGTATTTACTTTTAATATGCAAGTAATATATATATTTTTTGAAAAAATAAACCTGTTTATAGTGTGCAAGTAACGTACAATTTCCTTTTTGAAATCTTCTTTGGTTGTTTCAAACGGTTGTAATTCGCTTGTTATCCAAAAAGTTCTGAAGCCTTCAGAAAAAAAAGAAAAATTAAAATGATGTTTTGGTGGATTTTCGGGAAGAACTGATTATGCGATGCAACCAATAGCAACTAGTATCCAAAGAAAATGACAAAAGAAAACAAATTGAACATATTCCGAAGCTAGGATCGAAACTTAGGACCTTAACCCTAATAATTCTCGCTTTAAACAACGTATTACATTTAACTCTACGAAATCGCGGTGTAAATGAGCTTCAAAGAAAAACTTAAGTGACTTTGTCGCAATATCAAATTGAAGTTGATACATTTTTAAGCTCCACAGAATGAAACTCAGTGGTTGTTTCTATAGCTAGCCCCACAAATAAGGCGTCTACTGTCAATATTTTTCCGCTGTAGGCTTTTACAAATTGTTTTCGATTTTATATTCAAAACGACCTTTCATTAATAACAAGAAGCAGCCAGCAACAAACAATAAAAATAGCTGAAAACGTGGGTAATAGGAAACGCCCTATTAGCAGCGGCAGCGTTTACAGACGTGTGACGTCACGACTGCCGTTGCTCGCGCCAGGCAGCGAAGGAGCGTTTTGGCGGGCTTTTAAATTCTTTAAATTTGAACTATGAATTTTACGCAAAATAATACACTGCCGTCAAAAAATCTCTTCACTCGGTGAATAAGGTGTACCAATAAATCATTTAAAACCATTTTCAAGAAGTAGTCAAATACCCAAATTTAGTTGCTTTGTTTACATTGGTGAGACAGGTTGCACAGTAGTAGTAGTAGTAGAACATATCCGCAACTACAAGCAAAACAACAGCGACAGATGCCGGCCTGGGTAGCGTAGAACCTAGAGTACTGTACAAGGTCTAGTCTGACCGCGTGCATGGGTGTTTGACTGTTGTGTGTGTGAACGTCATGTCCGTCCTGTGGTGTGTATAACTGGATGGGGGGGAAAAAAAAACTACAGATACTCCGCAGTTCGACATGTCGTCAATACCGGCACCCGATTAAATATGAAAACACTAGGCTACTGTGGAGAAAGACCAGTGATACACAGTGACCTAGACGAATGGAGGTGGCATCAGAAAATTTCAATAACAGCAACACTGTCAACGAAGACAGCGGTCTAATATGTCATAAAGCTTGCAGCTCCTTGATAAGACAACATCTGTGGAAGGCTGCAAGATGACAGCTGATAGCTTAGTAATCCAAATAACAACGCGGCATTACCCAGAATACCAAGGTATTAACAAAGACTGCCGCGGAAGCCTTCGAATTCAGATAAAGTAGACAATGAACGGGCTCTGAAACAAATAATGGGCAAGGAAATAAATTTATAGAAGAGAGGATTGTGGGTGATATTTTAAGATATGCCACATCGGTGGGTATATTACTAAAGGGAGCAGATGAAGGAACTAAATGTAGAGAAAGATTAGAATGTATACTACAGCAGATAATTAAGAATGTAGGCTGTAATAGGTATGTTAATGTGGGAAGAAATGGAGGATTGCATCAAATCAGAGGAAAAAAAATAGCAAATTCGTATTTATGCATCGGGTTGCATTCTTATTTACCAGAAATCGCCATTGAAGACATCTGAGAGTTCGGGCTGCAAACAGGAGCGGTGATAACACTATAGTAGTACTGTATTTTTAGTGTAAACTCCTTGGTAAACGTAATCCGCTTGTCAGTCGATTGCTTTTGTTTCTAACCTCCTGTTACCATTGCGTTTCGTAATACAATTGCTTTATCACTATCAAACTCCTTACTTTCATCCCCGTAATTGATGGTTTGAACAGTAAATATGTATCACTTCCCGTTGTGAATTATTACAATTTGAGTGCGCTACACTGCCTCTTCTCGTACCCTCCTGGCAGTGCGCTTCTTCCTGAGCTCAAATTATTCTTCATTAGAAGCAAAATTTTAAGACCATCTCTTTTGAAACATTTCAAGTATTTTCTATTTTCGGGCTTCGTATAATCTGAGGGCGATATAAAAGAAAAGAACTTCACAGTTCCTTTCATGTCTCACTACGAATATTCCAAAAAGTGAATTTTAGCGTTGTTTAATGCACATCAACTGATATCACTTATATAACGGTACGCCCATTAACATAACTAAGTAATACAAGTACTGTACTGGAAAGTTTGATTTCCAGAAGTTTGAAGAAATCAAAAGTAAGGTTTTGTGGAACAGCCAGCATCGATATTTCTTCTGTTAATTCTATAATGAAATTCTAAGTACTAGACGACCCGTGCGAAAATTTCGCGAATATAATGCGACGAATAGTGAGGTTGAATGCTTGTAATATAATGAAAAGTAGAACCGTACTTTTGTAGCAAATATTTTTTTTTTTTTAGTGTAATAGGTACGCATCACAATACTTTCAACATATTACAAAACAGTTAGGAATTTAAAACACTCTGTATTTACGACAAATTGTCACTGACCTTAACAGAATAAAACCAACCTGAACAAAATGCACACAACGTATCAACATCTTTGTGATATTTGTTTCTGTGCGAATAAAATGTTTACACTTGAATTGTATAGCAAATCGAAAGTGTTTCCACAACAAAAAAATATCCGAAAAGCTACTTATTGAAGAAAAAAAAGTTTATTGACATCTCTGTGATATCTGCTGCTGCTGCAATCTAGAGACTTGGCTCTGAACTTTCTCGTACGAGCTACCACTTTAAGCACCAAATTACAAGAAATTCTTTCTTAATTTATGATTTTATCTCACCGGAGACCTTAATCTTTAAAACGATATGATATTTATCGGTTTCGGCTAGGTATCGAAGAAGATAAATGGCTTGTAATTAAAAAACGCGCTGTTGAAATAATATTGATACTTTTGCCCTTTAAGGGCCGAATTCCAAAAAAAATTCTTATATAAAATATGGTGTGACCAAGGCAGCCAACCTGGTCTTTAATATGATACCTCATTTATCGATTTCGGTTAGTTATCAAGCAAGGTAAAAAAAAAAAAAAAAAATCTAGAAATGATGATATTTTTGCCCCTTAAGGGTTGAATTTGGAGAAAGTTTTTTCTTAAAATATGATGTGACCAAAGCGGATAATTTAATATTTAAAAAGATACCTTATTTATTAATTTCGGTTAGGTATCAAGGGAAATAAATAGCTCGTGAGAGAAAATTGTGGTGTAGAAATATTAATACTTTTGCCCTCTAAGGTTAGAATTTTGAAAAATTTGTTTCTTATAATGTGGTATAACGGAACCAAAGACCTTACGCAGACCTCTATCTTTAAAATGATAATTTGTTTATCAATTTTGTTAAATTATCGGGGGATAAATGATTCGAGACACAAAAAACGCATTTTAGAAATATTGATATTTATGCCCTTTAAAAGTTCAATTCAGAAAAATTTATTAAAATGTGATGTTGCCACAGTTGAACTCTTAATTTTCAGAATGATACCACATTTATCTATTTCGGTTAGATATTAATGGAAATACATGGCTCGTGACAAAAAATGCGTTGTAGAACCATTTATACTTTTTCCCATTAATGGTTAATTTTTTTAAAAATGTATATATATTTCTTAATATATGATGTCACCAAAGCTGAGTCTTTACTTTTCATACTCCTACTTAGTTTATCAATTTTGGTTAGATATCCAGGGAGATAAATGGCTCGAAACACAAAAAACGCATTTTAGAAATATTGACATTTTTGCCCTTTAAGGGTCGAATTACGAAAAATTACTTTCTTAAAATATAATGTTCCACGGTGGAGACCTTAGTCTTTAATATGATATTTCATTTATCTATATCGGTTGGATATCAAGAGAGATAAATGGCTCGTGACACAAAAATGCGTTGTAGAAAAATTTATACTTTTACCCTTTAAGGGTTGAATTCCAAAACAATTCTTTCTTAAAATATGATTTCACAAAGCTGAGACCTAATTGCTCAAAATCCTACTGCATTTATCGATTTTGGTTAGATATCCATGGAGATAAATGGCTCGAGACACAAAATACGCATTTTAGAAAAATTGACATTTTTGGCCTTTAAGGGTCGAATTACGAAAAAATTCCTTTCTTAAAATATAATGTTACCACGGAGGGGGCCTTAGTATTTAATATGATACCTCATTTATCTATGTCGTTTAGATATCAGGGGAGATAAATAGCTCGTGACACAAAATGCGTTATAGAACCATTTATACTTTTCGTTTTAAATGTTGAATTCCAAAAAGCTTCTTTCTTAAAATATGATGTCACCAAAGCTGTGACATTACTCCCGATAAGCTTACTTGATTTATCAATTTTGGTTAGATATCCAGGGAGATAAATGGCTCGAGGCATAAAAAAAGGCATTTTAAAAATTGACATTTTTGCCCTTTAAGGATCGAATTACGAAAAATTTCTTTCTTAAAATGTAATGTTACCACGGAGGAGACCTTAGTCTTTAATATGATACCTCATTTATCCGTATCGGTTAGATA
This sequence comes from Vandiemenella viatica, assembly GCA_031002005.1. Taxonomy (NCBI): domain Eukaryota; kingdom Metazoa; phylum Arthropoda; class Insecta; order Orthoptera; family Morabidae; genus Vandiemenella; species Vandiemenella viatica. Next base: position 62,672,472 of record JARYHS010008074.1, read on the forward strand.
TGAAGTGAGATAAATGGCTCGTAACATAAAAACGCAATGCAAAAATGTAGCCCATGTAATTATTTATTACAATTTTTTTTAAATGCATAAAAGTAAAAATGGTGCAAAAATCGCCATGAGGACGAAGATACTATCTTCATTTTTGATTCTCAGTGGTTCGTTGTTATCCTCAAAGGACACAAATCAGTATCTCAGCTAGAAACTTAACAGGATGCAGAGCTGAATAAATTATATACACATATCTACAAAAGTAAAGGAAACTAAAAGACAAAAGCAACAAGTAGGTGCTGTGCAAGACTTAACGACAAAGCGTAATGCAGAATGGATCCGTATTTAATAGACACCTTAATACACACTGATAGAAATTTTACAGTTTATTGAATTTACAAATAGAGTTCATATGTCCTCACGCACGCATAATGCGTAGCAACATTGTCAGGAATTGGAATGAGTTACCAAGAGAAATCATGAATAATTTACCGAAAACGTTGAAAGAATTTAAAGATAAAATTTGTAGAGGGCTAATTTAGGTGGGTGCCGGATAGGGGGAAGATGGGGGTGTACGGAAATTGCCACCGGAGCCTGTGCTCCATTGCAATTAAATTAAAAACATATCGAAATGGCAGTGGCAAGTTTTACCACCAAAATGTTTGCTCTAAAGCAAAAGTGTAGGGTTAAAACATTTCAGCTAGCTCTTACCTGTCCGTGTGTTGAGATGTGCCTACCACCCTCAGTTCTGACGGCCAATCGATGCCTGTCAGAGTATTTATCACCTGTTATCACTGGCTTGTTCACGCACTTAGATCTAGCTCGCCAGCCCACAACACACTGCTGCAAGCGCATCTGCTGCGATAGTAGGACAAAATTTATTATATTTGCACGGATACAGGGTATGTCGATGAAGTAATTCTCGCTCATACATTATTTATAACATTTATTTTGTTTCAACATTTTGAAAGAAAAGAGTAATTCTGTGTTACTGTTTGTTTAAGCGTGCCCTCCACATTTTTTATTTTTAACTTTTTATTTTTGGAAATCATATGATGTATTGGATATACTGTTAATGGATAGCTAGATCGTGAACCGAGAAATACATACGCGTGGTTGTATTTGAACGATTTCCATTTATTTTCAATTTCGAAGTATACATGAATGGATTTTCATTCAACACCCGCTCACAATATAACCGTACTTTTTTATACTACATTTTGAAGGTTTTTTCCATTCTTTAAAATAAGTAGTAATATTAAACACTTTACACGGTGATCAAGAACTCTCTACCGCTCTTCTTCCCCATGTCGTCTTGATCCAATAATAATAATAATAATATTGTATATGTTTGAGCAGTCTTTGGGAAAGGTAAAATAATATCCAAATAATCTGCAAAATACATTTTGTGACTCTCATTCCGTTTACTAAATATGTGATAAACCTCTACAAGACAGTACCATTACTCCTCTATACTTGTACTTTTTTTTAACAGTTTCAGACTTTAAAAATGCACATGTATGTTTTTCTGGTCCAAATCCCAGATTTTGTTAAAGTATGTCGTAGGGATGATAAAAATAAATTATTTTCTATCTCATCGTTTGGGAACCTTTTTTTTTCAACTCTTCAAGTAAATCACTAGGATATATTTTTCCTTTTTTTTTTTTACTTGAAAATAAAAACTCGAACGTCTGTCAAAAAGCGTTAGCTTTGTAAATTTTAGATCTTGTTTCTCATCAGGTTAGTCTCGTAAAGAAAACTGCTAAGGATACTGAAATTTGTCATCAGTTTTCACAGTATCCTGTAATTTATACAATAATTACTAATAATAATTGCATTTAATAGAGTTCGCATGACAATCAGAAGTAATGTTTACCTTGTTTTACCAAATAAAAAATTGTATTTTATTGAAAGTGCTAGGAATGTGCAGATTGCACAGGATGTTAATGAATGAGATTGGTACTATCTGCTAGGTAAAATAACAATAAATTTTGAATATGGTACATAGTCCGAAAATATTCAGATCATTGATTTTTGTGGCATCACCTACAACAAGCATGGCCATCTATCCTGAAATTGTGTAAACATAATACAGTTGTGATTTGTGTTATTCTGTTTGTGTAATGTGTGGCTTCAGAAGAAGACAATAAGGATTGTCGCAACAATCATCTTTGTGATTACAGAAAACCGCCTAAGCCTTCGATGCCGGTATCCAGAACTCCAGATTTAAAATAGAATCCGTTGTTGTACCTCGCTGTGCTCTGTTTAGAGAATTATTTGTAGCCTACCTGTTTCTTGCATATGAAAATTCGACCCATATCTCTCTCTCTTCCCAAACGTTTCATTTAGCCTACCACAACTTTTCATCCATCACTGCCTCTTAAAATACTATATTTCAAACGCTTCAGTCTTACCTTTTAAATCTGCTTGAATTGGACACGAAATACTTTCCAAAAACCATTGCCGCTGAATCGATGCGATCAGTTTGCTAAATTACATTTAGACTTACTAAAGACAGATCTGGAACTATACTATCTGAAATATTCTTATGTATCACTTTTTATTTATGACACAAGTGACAAGAAACGAAAATAACTCATATCAAGTCGGCGAAAGGTATCAGAGTTGATATTAGTTGATGGATACGTTTAATGGTATAGAACCTGGATTCTGAAACTTTTTTAGCTGTATAAGACGGCTAACACGCAACTGCATCCTCGTGACGTATCCACGTGAATATTTTTCTCATCTTTTCCGGTTTTTTTAGTGCTTTATGCATCGTCGACGTCGAGATCATTAGAGGAGGGAGAGCATGCGGGTACAGAAATGCGGCCATGGCATTTTGAAGAAACTATCCCGGCATTTCCTGCAGTCATTTTGGAAAACCCTGCAAAACCGAAATCTGGATGGCTGGACCAGGGGCGTAGCTACTATGGGGCTAGGCGGTGCAGTGCACCGGGGCCCCTGCGCTCAGGGGGCCCCCAAGCATACCTCTGGGGTCCCCAAGCGCAGTTCAGAAGCCCACGAGTCAAACTGGCGACCTTTTTTTTTTTAAGCACTACAGTCGTCTAATGAGGCCCCTTAGACACAGGAAGCTCCTCACTAAGGGCCCTCTCACTGCTCAGGGGGAGCCCCAACCCTGGTCAGAGGGCCCCTAAGCACAACTCAAGGGCCCCATCCTCAGCTCAGGGAGCCCTTACCAACAACACAAAGCAAAAAAGGCCCAAAATAAATTTTTTGCACCGGGGCCCTTGTTGACCTAGCTACGCCACTGGGCTGGACGGGGATTTGAATCCGGGTCCTACCCAAAAGCCCAGGCCCGAGCGTTGCAGCGTACCCATTCGTCTTGTGCGATTATTAAACAGCGTGGCTTTGTTATGACTAGCTACTGCCTCTTTCCCAACAATATGATATTCATTTAAGGTGACCAGACGTCCCGATTTAGCCGGGACAGTCCTTTTTTTGTCCTGGATTTTTTAAATCCAAATCGGGACGCAAAATGTCCCGATTTTCAAGGCCTGGCATTCCTCCCCTCCCTCCTTGTTTTACATTCTTGACTATTTTCTGCATCCTCAGGAAACCTTTCCTGACTGTCACAAGTATTATTTCCTTTTAAATATTTTTCTTTTTTTCTGTTCTTTTGCGAATGCATGAATTCATTTCATCACTTCTACCCACTGTTGCGGCTGGCGCATCTTTTAACATTTACCGCCGCGCCTATTCATTATTGTCGGCTACCCGCAGGGGCGGCCCTAGGGCGGTGCGAGCGGTGCGACCGCACCGGGCGCCGTCATATGGGGGGCGCCGAAACTGGAGCAAAAGATCGTCTGCGCAAAAAATGAAAAATAAATTCTTTAATAATCCAACTTGCTGTTCATATATTATTTCAACACACATCATCCAGAAGAGTTTATAAAAGTAAGAATTTCAGCTTAATACGTAGTCGTATCTCATCATAGAATTGAGTAAATTGGAGTTTTTACTCGAGTCAGTTCGAGTTACTCGAATCATGAAAATCACAACTCGTTCCAAAGTTAGCACCCTCCGATGCCGCGTCGCGCCTCCCGCACCCCACTTTCTGCCTTTTCGGCTGTAGTCTCATGCATGCATGCGGGTACGTGTGCATGGGACGAGATTCAACCTATTTATCTCTTTCTACCATATTAGATCTTCGGTGATTACAATTAACGTTGGTGGTTTCGTAAATATTTATAAAGCTTATCTGTCTTTTACAGACATGTCGATAACCTTTCAAAAAAAAAAAAAAAATCTTTATGGCGCACAATACTTAAAAAGAAAACAAAACCAAGACGAAGCTGAGAAAGCTTCAAAATTTCTAGCAAATTTATTTTAGAAGTCATCTGAATCGTCGTCACCAAAACTAGTTCAACACGAGATGGAAGAAACCTTTTAATGGACGTTATTCAGACGAGGCTCATGATAAAGAGCAGCATGTGCGAGAAGATTTATCTATGGGTGGAACGTCGTCTGCTGTTCAAAAGAATACAAATGGGAATGCAAGACATACCACCACCGTCGCCTTTTCAAAGTACAAATTATGGCGATATTTCAAAATTGTCACTCATTGACTCTGCTAGCAGAGATAAAATAATTATTCCAGCAACGAAAAAATAAAAAATCATGGACCTCATTTTTCAAATATGCATTTTCAAAGAGTAACACCAAATGGAGAAATATATAAAAGTAGATAGTTTGTTTAATCTAAATCTGCAGATAAAGCATATTGTTTACATGGTGTTTATTCAACAGAAGGTCTCATTTTTATTTGGGAAAAGAAGGATTCGATGACTGTAGTTACTTACCAGAGCGTGTCAAAACTCACGAAATTTCCACAGATCACAATCGTGCCATGCTCAGTTCCGATAGAAGCGTCGATTCCATTAAATAACATCAATGTGAATAATCACAGTAAGTTGCTATCCTCTAATGAATGTCGTTTTGTTCAAAGGAAGTTTTGGATCTGAAATACAAAATACTTCTATTGCCTGGGTATATTGCAACTGCTACGAAAATATGATCCGGCGATGATGGATCATCTCCGCCGTATTGCTCATAACGAAACTAATTTCTTATTATATTGGCAATTTTGTTCAAAACGAATGAAGTTCGTAATAAACTTTTGACTTTGTTGGGTCATCTAAATATTTTTCCGTCATACTGAATTGAACTCCTGATGTAAGTCATGTCGAACAATTTTCTTTGACATTGATTTTGTTGACACTAATGAAGCCGAAGTCTAAGTGCGTGAGTATTTCGATGTGTTTACAATCCGGAAAGTGGTTCTTTGGGACCTAGGAGCTGGATTCGCTGCCCTGTTTATCATTGATATTTTGCAAAAGTTTGATTTGGATATAAACGATTGTCTAGACCAAAGATATGACAATGGATCCAATTTGGTAGGTGGAAACAAATGTGTCCAAAGCAAAATTCTGAACCAGTATATTCGAGCATTTTTTTAATCCATGTAACTGTAATTAAATTTGGCAATTGAAAGTGTCGTCAAAACATCAGTTAAATTGGTTTCCTTGTCCAGATTTTTTAGAAGAATATTTGTTTTATTCTCTCAGTCAACAAAGCGATGGGAAGTGGTATTTAAGCACTATTGCCAAACAATTTGCGAAACTCGTTTCAAGAATAGAGTTTCTAGCATCGCTACAGTTCGTTATCACTACTCTTCAGTTCGTGACGCCCTTCTTAAACGAATTATTCAGTTGCAGCAATAGATGCCTTGTCACTTAGCCAGATCATGAAGCAATTTGTGTTCATAATTACAGTGGTGACGTGGTATAATACATTGTTTCAAGTAAACATTACAAAGGTTATACAGACTGAAAGTGGATTTATCAAACTCTTCATAGTTGTTGAAAAACAGCTCGGAATTTGAGAAAGAGTACCGGCTCTGATAACATACAGCTAGAGAAATTGATTCTCAGACTGGAACATTTCATATTATTTACACAGTCAGATGCGGAAGAAAGTAAAGATTTTTATTTAGTATGAGCCGTAAATGAGATAGCAACAGATCCAGAAGAATTGTTTACAATTAAAGTGTTTTAGCATATGATCGATACAATTGAGAATGCGTTGGTCACTCTATTTGCACAACTTTCCAAGGGCGTAGCCAGGATTAGCTTCAGTGTGGGGCAAAAACAATTAAAAATGCTTGTTGAAAATGGTATTATCTGGGTAAAAAAATACATGCATTTGACCTGTTTAAACATTAGTCTGTGAGGGTTCTGGCAACATTTTGGTAAAACTTATTTTTCGGTATTAAAAGTGGGAATTTTTATTTTCATATATTTTCTATTTTTATATATTAAAAAAAAAATATTAAAAACTGTGAATTTGACGTGTAAGTGAAGTGAGCATTGTGTTCGCCACAGTAGCTTAAATAAATCTTCTCATAGGATACCTTTTTACTGTTGCTTCTCATACATACCGCTGCTATCCTATATGCCTACTAATCTGTCCGAGGTTTGAGTTATTATCATATATAAAGACTATCCTTTGCCTGCGGCTTTGCTCGAGTGGAATTCATAAAGTTTTCATATACATATACATATTCGTATCAGAATCCCGCGGGAACTGCTATTTGGGATAAAAGTAGGTGGCCAATACCTCATTCCAAATTTATCCTTAGCAGTTCAGTCGTTTCGACGTGAAACAGTAAAAACATCCAAGAAAACAAACTTTTATATTTATGATATTAGTAAGATGTAAAAACTGTATGTTATCTTCAGTCTATCTATATGGACACATTTATCACGAATAAGCGATTGCTCAATTGGGGCGCCACAATGAGATCTCGCACCACCTGAGAAACTTGCTAGGGCCGCCGCTGGCTACCTGTTATATTATGTTGCACGTGCTTTTAAAGTTGAAGACGTTTAACATTAGCAATTAGTTGAACCTTTTTTTTGGTGATGGTAAGACGTGCAGTAAACAGTGCGATTTTTTGCCTGTGTTAAGTTTGTTTGATTTAATAACAACGTGAGAAGAAAATAATGTCACCACCGAAAGGAAAGTGTGTATTTAATTCTAAACTTGAGAAAGAATATCCATTTATTAAGAAAACCATCACTGATTCGGATAATCTATGCAATGCATGTTGTTCTTCATTTAGCAGAAGTCACTGGGGACGGTCTGATATTACGCATCATTTAGCTAGTGAAAAACATAGAAATGCAGTGCGTGCGAGTGCATCCAGTTCCACTCTTACTTCATTAACCGAAGGGGGCTGTTCATGCTAAAGTTCGAAAAATTCGGTCCAAAACTCTGCCGGCGACCTTTTTTTTTTTTTTTTTTTTTTTAAAAAAAAAAAATGTTCCACTGGACTGTGGTGCGGGCCCCCTTGTGGTTTTTTTTTCGGGGACGTCCCGGTTTGGTGGATTGAAAATATGGTCACCTTATATTCATTCCATTATAATACAAACACATTCCAGACTCAAATGAGTTTCCCAGTTTGCTCACATTTCATATGTTGGATTAACTCTTCAGATTCGGCGTATAGTTTTACTTTGTTTGATAAACAACTCCTTGCAATGCTAGTGTACCAATATGAGACCTACGGGATTAGTTTTTATCCTCAACAAAATAATTCTGTTCTTAATTTTTTCGTAATAACTCGCATGGGCGAATCCAGCGAGGGGCAGGGGGTGGCTAATACCCCCCCCCCCCAATCCCTAGAAGAAAAATCAAGTTGCCTCCAGTACGCTTCGACGAGTGAAGAGCTGGCTCAGGATCACTATGGGAGAGGAAAGATTGACTGGATTATGCTGATGCGTGTGCATCAAAATTTTGTGAAAGTACACAGTGAGATATTGACAAATTAAGTTTTTGAAAATTTTCTGAGAATCCGAGACGATTAATGTTTACATAAAAAACTGTAATTGAGTTACGATCTTGATTAACTGCATAGTAGGTCCTTGTATTACTATGTTAATCTATACTATTATAAATCTGTAAGCAAGCTGCGTTTGTAGTGAGGCTTGATCTCTAATAACGCAAAAACTACCGCATCAATTTGCATGGTGTTTCCAAATTTTTAAAGCTAATGTTGCTGATCAACATCTGCAGAAGTAGCTAACGACTAATATATACCATGGGAAGAAGAAAGTCAGTAAAAAACTTCAGAAATGTGAAACTGTAGACCACAGATAATTATACACATTCAGACGGTCACTCCTTTCATAAAGAGACCCGACAAAATTTAGGATTTCCTTTTTTTTACTTCTGCGATTCATTTTTCTGGACCGCAGTACTTCAAAATAAAAAGAATACGTGAATCAAGTATAATCAGCATTTACTTGAATCGTAACAGGTCTGTTGAATTACGAAAAAGTTGTATTACAAATATCGAAGACGTATTGTCTCTGGTAGACTGTTATACAGTTTGTCTCTGGAACAAAATTGCTACGTGAATTCTGTACAATACAGCCACAATACGAAATTCAGTTTTTTCTCGAAGAGCGATGTCTGAAAAACAGCTATTATAAATATCAGCAAGTAATAAAACATACTTCTTTCATAATGACTTGTGCGGAATTGCACATATTTGGAAGTACTTTATTCGATTAATATGTCTCGTGGCTATAACGTGCAAATATAACTAGGCATCCGAAAATTCAGGTACATGCGACTGAAATAATTAAATAGAAAATACGAATATATTGAAAGAAACTCAAATAAAAAAATTTTCAGATCCTAATGCTACACCGCGTAAATTATAAAGCTAAAAGAATCGTCCCTTTGGCCTATAACAAAGCATATCAGCTGTCATCACTGTCCAGGTTGCATTTCAATCGATTTACAACTTGCGATAATTTTGCCACTCAGAAATAATTGCTTGAGTTACATGCACATTAGTACATATACTGTACCGTGATCCATTTTGACATTTTTGAATTAATTATATCTGACTGAAATAATGACAATAATGATACGACGGTTTGAAACCAAGATTAACTCCAATTCACGTAAATTTCTATTTTAAAGCAGGAATAATTGATGGTGTATCAACATAAAATAAAAACCAATATCCAAACAACAAAAAATAAATAAATCAGAAAAAATTGAGATGCTGTGGTTATTGGTAACGAATTTTTATTTCAAATATAACTAGGCATCCTAAAATTCTATTCTACACCGCGAAAATTTTAAAACTAAACCCGTTATGCCTGATGCTAAACAAAACGAGTCAATTGTCATCTGGTCCAGGCGGTTGTTTCGCCAGGTACTTACATGCGACTGAAATAATTACATAGAAAATACGGCTATATTGAAAGAAACTTAAATTAAAAATGTTTCATATCCTAATGCTAGACCGCGTAGATTATAAAGCTGCAGGCATCGTCTCTTAGGCCTATAACAAAGCATCATATCAGCTGTCAGGTTGCATTTCAAGCGATTCACAACTTGCGATAATGTTGCCACTCAGAAATAATTGTTTCAGTTACATGCACGTTACTACATAAACTGTACCATGATCACATCTCGACATTTTTGGATCTGACTGAAATAATGACAGTAATGATACGACGATTTGAAATCAAGAGTAGCTCCAATTCACGTAAATTTCTATTTTAAAGCAGGAATAATTGATGGTGTATCAACATAAAATAAAACCAATATCCAAACAACAACAAAAAAAAATAAAAAAATCAGAAAAAAATTGAGATGCTGTGATTATTGGTAACGAATTTTTATATTTCAGCACACTTCCAAGAGGACTAAGTCGTAGATTACTGCTATATTTACATAAATTTATGGCACCGTGGTTATGTTGCAATCCTCCGTATTCACATTTAAAAATAAACTTTTTTTTTAAGTATCATGGAAAGAATATTTTTCATTAAATCCACAGATACATCCTTAACAAAGCTTATACCTAGCTATATAATCCCAGGCAAAGTTTACACATAAAATCGCCAAAAAAAATTACACATAATGATTATAATATCAGCTTTCTTAACGTTACAACTGTTATATATGCATTTAAAGTTTCGGTACCACGGTTAACGTGGAATCCTCCATATCAGCATTTAAAAATATTATGTTTTAGCTGAGTTAAATATTGCTTTCAGAAATAATATTCGGCTAAATGAGAGTGAAATAGACCGACAACATCGTCTGCAACGTCAAAGAGAACTAGATGAAATAGCTAGAGCAAATGAAAGTAACCTGCACCGAGAAAAGCGATTGACCTATAACCGGGTTCTATACGCTAAATCCATAGCTTCTGAAAGCGCACAGAAGAAAGAACGTCGTTTGAACCGTGAAAGCCTTTCTAAACAATAAATGTTTATACTTCGCACAATAATTACAACCACGAATTACTACTGTTAATTTTTCAGGAACTTTTTCTACTATTGAATCAATTGCATCATGTTAAAATATGAATAAAACAACTCTCTGACATCAGTATGAAAACCGAACCTAACGTATTAACCGAAACAAAACGAAACTATTCAGAATACATTAACAGTTCATGCCTTTCCACGTTAATGTCTGATAAGAGAATAAAATCGGTAAATAATTTCTACACCTGCCAAGGCACGCGCGCGTGAAGCAGCGGGCAAATGCTAGTCAATAATAAAAATAGTTTCCTCAATAGGTTTGAATTTTATCTTGTAAGAAATCGTCATGTTTCAGTCCCCCACCCCATTTCCTCGAAAAAAATACAATTGCCCCCCCCCCCTAATTCAGACGTTGCTCCCCCATTTCCCCCTAGTTGTGATCCTGGATACGCCCTTGATAACTCCTCTCTTTTTTAATGTTAATCTCATGCCATTGACGTCGCTGATAATTTTTTTCCTAATTCGCTATGCCAGATAACATTGACCTGTTTCCTTTTAAACTCACTAATGCAACAACATTAAATTGAAGATGTTCCATCTCCCTCTGTGTGTTCTGATATCTATTCTCCCTACTTCAGACTTCTATTGTTCCACAATTTGACTTGCTGAATGTTTCTGTCAATTCTAATACCTCCTCCCTTAGCATTATTTTACCAGTGGAATGTCTTATCAATGAATAAGCTCATTATGTGATTTGAGAACAGTACATGTTCTGGGGATACAAATTGCGTCATTAAAGCAGTAAGCAGTAGTTTAACTAACTTCCTCATCGCGATGCCGTTGATCGTTTCTGATTCTGTTCCATACCACAAGTGGTTGAACGCGTCCCTAGACCCTTCTTCACTCTCCTTTTAGGAGGCCGGCGGTAAAATTGTTAGTTAAACCTTAAGGCGGCCACAAACGCTCCGTTATCCTTTACAAGTTTCCCTTTGCAGGCAAAATGTGCAGGAAGACCAGAGCACCGATAGAGACCACACAATGGTAAACTGTACAGGTATACCGAAGCACCGACAGAATCCAATGCTCCCAGACCGAGGGTGGTGGTTGAGTGGTTAACGCTCTGGCCTCACATTCGGGAGGACGCCGATTCGAATCCCAGTCCGGGCATCCAGATTTCGATTTTCCGTGGTTTTTGCCCAAATCACTCCAGGCGAATGCCGGAATGCTTCATACAAAAGGCCATGGCCGTATTCCTTCCCATTCCTTGTCCCAATTCCCATCCCGCCTTTAATGACCTTGACCTCAACGAGGCATAAATTTGTAAAAAAATAATAATAATAATAATAATTTTAGAAGTGCTTCCAGTATAACAATGGAATCTTCACAAGATGAAAACGTGAAAAGTGCAGTAAAAAGCGGCTGTCGAAAAGAAAAGAATACTCTGATATTAATTTGCTGAACAAATTGAGGATGGAACCTAAAGATTACCGTACTTACTTTCGTATGGATAAATTGGTTTATTTACAATTACTTTCAATGGTTACTTCATTAATTCACGAAAAGGATATTATAATGAGAAGTGCTATTTCTCTACACCAAAGACTTGCAGCAACTTTCAGATTTCTTAAAACAGCGAGATTTCTGTAATAATATCGCCTCAAGCTCTCGGTAAAATTATTCCAGGGCCATGTGATGCTATACGTAGAGTTCTGTGAAAAGATTACTTACAGGTATGTAATAAAATACTTTGTGTAAATTACTGATTTACTTTTATTATTCGAAAATCAAATTACTATAGTCTGATAAGTATCTACTTACATTATTTTCTGAAGCAAACAATTTCCCATTGATAGACTTATCAGGTCGTGGAGTTACTTATTTGCTGGATCGTGGCTCTGATTGTTGGCATTTCAGTTGAATGGAATAGAGGAATTACGGAATTCCGAATAGAATGTGAAGCGTTTGCATATTGTTGTGGTACACTTATGCTTGATGTACGTGTCATAGAACTACTTGGCGAGGAAATAAATGTGGGACTCGGAGCATATCTAGAAGTATCATGATGATGTCGCATGTATCCATAGAGTCATTAGAGTGAGTGTTGATGCTCCCAATTTCAGCTTTAATAACACATAACTTATTATTTTTTCAGTTGTTAGGCGCTGATTTTTTATAAGCCTCTCAGTTTTATTGTTATGCTCTTTCGCGTGAGATCGTAGCGGTCTTCCCGTACCAAAAGTCGCTTAAAATGGTCTCGCACTGAAAATATAACATCGGTACATAATTGATCATTATTTTTACGAGGTCCTGAGCAACATTGTTGATTTGGTGTATTTCGGTCAACATTTTCTGCTTTTGACCTTAGATCTGTATTTTGAGCTGACCGTTCGTCTCCCTTTGCTAATTCCCTTTCTGCGTTTTGTGAAGATCGTTCATTTGGTCCATTAGTTTCTTCAAAGTTTTCTTTCAACAATTAATTTTTTGTTTATTTACAGTTTCCCAATTCTTCGGAACAATGAAAAAAAATAGCACAATTGTTTGAGAAGCGTCGGAATTTTCCCCATTGCTTGGACGCTTTGGATGGAAAACTTATTGACACAATACCGTCAGTTGACAGTGGTTCTGAATTCTATAATTACAAAGGCCATCATAGCATGGATAGTGAAAACGGGAATATTGCTTTGCGTTCGAACATGAAACATTTAAATCGCTGAAACCTGGGAAACACTGTTAATGAGGCTAAAAAGGTCTGAGAAGATTTCAACAACTACTTTGTGAATGAGGATAAAGTGCCATGGCAAATAAATTTGCTAATAGAAAGATCAGTCTATTTTGCCAAAACTTAAATTGCATATTAGGGAGCGTGCATAAACCACGTAGCTCCATATCGGCCTACTGTGAACCCCCCCCCCTCCCCCCTCTCCCCCACGTGGCTTTTGGCTGTACCCCCGCCCCCCCACGTAGCACGTAGCTTTTTTCCCTTTTGATTCCAGAAGATATTTTGTACTGTTTTCTCTTGTCAAGCTATTGAAAATTACATACGGAGATAACAGAGGGAAATAAATATTCACATGCTGTTGTGAGTTTAGCTCCTCATTTTAACTGTGAAAAATCTTATGAAAGGAAAACTGAGTGGCCTGGCTTGGAACCCTCCCCCTCCCCCCATGTACCCCAGCGTAGCCTTTCAGCTAAACCCCCCCCCACCCCGCCCCCTGGACCGAGCCACGTAGTTTGTGCACGGTCCATTATTTCCAATTAAAATACAAAAAAAGCAGTTTATAACGACAAGTTTGTACTTTATTTACCTAGAAACCACTTTTCTCCACATTTATGTTCGAGTTTGACCTACATGGAGTGTCTTGATCACCCAGAAAATCAAAGTACCAAAGTTTTATCTTAAAATATGTCGACGCTCCAGACTTCAACGAGGCTTCATTTCTCGTTCTCACTCTTTAGGATCGTTGCTTCTTAGATTATTTTTTTAAATCACTGTCTGCTTATTAGCATCAGTTTCACACTCCTGTAGTTTTTGTAACAATTTCGCAAAGACGGATTCTCTCTTGGGACGATCATGGTAATCCTTATTCTTATAAATTCCAATAAATTCTTCCGTAACTTTATTGAGCTTACGATTTGTCATTGCGAACGTTTGTACTTTGAACCAAAATAAAGAATTACTGTTACGTCACTGCACACAATGCGGTATCTCCTTCACAGAGATACATTGAGAGTGAAACCTGTACAGGTCTACCGCAATACCCCCGCACGGGTCTGTAGTCTGGCGCAGGTAGAAAGAACTAGTTTTTCATTCTTCTCCAGTTACCTGTACAGATCCGGATAGCCGTGCAGTTTTGAGCCATACAAGCTCCGGTATACCTGGACAATTTGCCTGCATAGGAAAACCTCTCAGGTATACCGTAGTGTGTGTGATTTTAAAGCAACGATGTGTTACATTCCTTCAAATACATTATGGGACTAATGTCTTCATTGTTTTTTTCCTCCTGTTTATGATAGGCATAACAAAACATATGCAGCACTTCGTAGAACATAGAATGTACCACATGATTTTACACCAGTAGTGCCGGATCTATGGGGTGAGGAGGTAGGGTGCTTGCCCCGGGCGGTAAAATCATGTTTGAAAGGACGGTAAACGGAAAATTCGTGTGGCGACGACCCATTAAAAAAAAAACTCTACTGTCCCCTAACGACAGTCCCCAGAGGGTGGCTTGCAATATCAAGTTTTTGCCTCGGCTCAGAAATATTCGTAGATCGGCAACTGTGCACCAGATATTGATATGATCAAAAAAGTTGGTTTCTATGCTGTCAAGGTGGCCAATGTTTTAGACTACAACCTTTAGCATTCTTCAAGGGTAAAACTGTACAGCCATGACTATGAATGATCTGATAATCACAACTTACTCCACAAGGTTATTTTTAACTCCTCCTCTGGAAGGTTCGGCCTGTCTGACCAATCAGGAGAGCGTGGCTGTCAGTAAGATTATGCCTGCGCGGCTTGGTGGGAGCCATTTCGTGAGTTGTTTAGTAATGTGTAAAACTTCTTGCATCTACTTGTTGAAGTTGGGTTCAGCATATTACATTGCTTCTTTTTACCTGCTTCTATATGAGAAGTGGAACCATATGATGGATTTTGTCTGGTTAATTTTCATAGAGAAAAAAACCATCACAGTTTTTTAGGCATTACCTTAAGCTAAACAGAGATACACATGTTACTCTCATAGAAAAGTTATGCATTTAAGTTTCTCCTAAATTCTGGCTAACACCTCGGGTAAAAGCTCATAATCTGAAGACATTATGGAACCAAATACTAAGTATAATTATATTTATTCAGTTAAAATATTGTTCTAGATCTCATTAATAATGGTTGTCAGTACGTGTGCAATCTGACGGGTTAGATGAAAACAATTTTATGCACATTTTTTTTTACTAATGTATAGACAACAGAATACGTACATTGTTGCAATTTTATTGTTCTAAAATCAAAACTTAACATAATACAATATTATTATATGGCGATCACTATAAACGTTCTGCCTCCATCTTTTAAAGGAAAATCAACAGGTGCAATAGAAGAATATACATTATCGAGGAATTAAAAAGATGAAGTAGTGTGCCTGCATGAGAGGTATAATTCAATATTAGTACAAATGGCCCATCATCTTAATATGTTTCCTTCTGATGTGCCAAACAGATCACTAGAGACTTCAGTGGTATTTTCACACAAAGTGTAAGAAACACCAGAATATATTCCTGTTGATCAGCGTCACCTCTCCCTGGCATATGCCTCGTCCAGGTACTTGCTGAACACTACGCCACCTGAATAATTTTCTGCAAAGCCAGCCATCGTCTTCTTGGCACGATCGTACCATGCCTCCACGTTTGGATAACGCTTTATGTCGAAACCCATCGTCTGCAAAGAAAATGGGTCAATTAGGACACCCACAACGCTGGACGACACACATACAAAAAAAAAAAAACACACACACACACACAACACGGGGAAAAGATCCTTTATTAGTTTTAGTGTATAGATTAGTCATTAAACAACTACAGATGTTAGCTGAGGCTGAATGAGATATTCTTCATCATAACTTAGCGTTATACAGGGAGGGATTCTTTATGTGACTGCATATTAGAGATAGAAGACATGAAAGTTGTCTAAAAGTTCCTATGCTACACGATAGTTTGTTGCGAATGGTAATACATGTTTGAGCAGTGATAAAATCTATTTAAAAAAGGGACCGAAACTTACTGTTATGCTAAAAGTAAAACTGTTAAAACTGTATATTTGCTCAACATTATGCTTGTGGTAAGCATTTAAAACTATTTTTAAACAGAAATGAGAACGAGGGAAACATTATATTCCTTTTATTTTTAAAAAAATCTTATTCTTTGCTTGCTTAATATGTACCAAATGTATTAGTCGACTCATAAACCAAAAACTATGTCCTGAATCCTGATTTGGACAAACTGGAAATACAAATAGATTTTCTTATTTTTTGTGTGCTTTTAGATAAATAAAGAGTTGCAATAATTGTGTGGAATGATAAGAAGGAAATGATGATTTAACGACAGTGGAACTCAATGTTGTAACACAGCAATTAGCTTCAAAGAGCCCATAAGGGAGGATAATTTGAAGCTTTTAGCATTGAAACTAAATTGTACAGTCATAAATTTGATAATAAAGGATGTTTGAAATTAACGTATGGTTCGTATATATAAGTAAATAAAAACTAAAGGTTAAAAACCTAAATCATATAGAAAATTTTGTGAACATTTCCAATGATAGTAAAGGCAAAAATAGCATTTTGAGGCAGTATTTTTAAGGTTCAAAAATTTGATTAAAGACGGTAGAGCAATCTGAAATTCTATTTGCCATGTGTTTGTGGCGACGCAATTTGCAGGAATGTCGCGCGCGAGAACAATAGAATAGACTAACAATGGAAATGCGTTTCAATCAACTAGAGAACTATCTGACAAAAATTAGAGCTTATAAATAAATCCTAAGTATGTTTTCTACAGGTACAAAGAAAGTCAACTCGTAAAATAAATAGAAAGTTGAAAATAGGATCAAATGATAACTAAAATAAAATAGTAATCCAGGAACAGTTTGGAGCTGAAATCTGGATTAAAGAGTGAGAAACGGGACTTTGATATATGAGATCGTCAGTGACGTCATTGACAAGTGCCAACATATGAGAAAGAAAGAGATCATCATCATCGTCCTCTAACAGTTTCAAGCCTCTGGCCGGGTCTACTTTATGCACAAGCCTCTCCATTTGCTTCTTTCATCCCACCACCTCTCTGTCACCACTTTGTTCCAGTCCTCTCCTCTCTTCCGTACACACTCCTCCTACTCCTTTCAGCCATCCATCTCTTGGTCTTCCTCTGGGTCGTTTACCATGCATCTTAATTTCATTGATTTTTCTTGGGATTCTCTGAGCCTCCATTCTCTTCACATGTCCATACAATCTCAGTCTGGTCCTCTCTACCCTTTCCTGTAGGGGTTCCTCTTTTATGGTGCGTCTAATCACTTCATTCCTTATTCTGTCAAATTCAAGAGAAGGAGGAATTTGAGCAGGAGTTGCAAAGACAGTAAAATGGGAAAAATATTATAATTATGGGAGACCTAAATGCCCATGTAGGCACAAAAAGGCAGGGGTATGAGGAAGTAATACGAACAGAAGAATGGGGTGGCAGAAATGAAGAAGGGGAAAGGCTTCTGGATCTCTGCAAAAGAAATGGATTGAATAGAAAGAAAGAGATATTTGCTAAAAATAAGAAAAAATACCAAAAGTAGAGCAGAAAATTCTGAGAAGAACAGTGTAAGTTTCATTCAAAGTCATAATTTAGTAAATAAGATGCAAATGTCTTAAGTTTTAAGAGCGCGCCGAGTGGACAAAAACGAAGTTAAAAATGATACGTGATAGTGGAAAACGAAAGTTACACCAGAATTCAAATAGCCACTAGCCAAAGTAAAGATGGAATTAGAAGTAATCCAATGATGTAAAAAAAAAAAAAAAAAAATAGTATTAGATAAATAACTAAACTGAACAAACCTTAACTTTTAGAAATTAATATGGTCTAAATAAAGCAATTTAAGATACAAATTGTCGTAACATAAAGCTCTTAATTTAACCTATTCTACAAAACGTTGGAGTTTCAGGAAGGTTGGAATTAAAATAAGGATCAAAGTTTTGAAGATGGACACGGAGTCATTTTGGTGTTTTTACCTGCAGTTTATTAGGAGACATCCCTGAAGCTAGTCGGTGTTGCGATCCGGGCTGCAGCGGGACATGTAAATTTTTCAGACTGTAGGTAACTTTCAGGACTTTAAAAAAAAATTCAGCGAAATTAGATATTTTCCAGGTGTTTAACTCAAGTGATGAACATTATAAAATGGAAGACGAACTGAACTTTAACTATGAAATTTACATAAGTTTGAGAATTTGGTATGAAGATTTAGGAATGATGACGAGTGAAAGCGGAGTCAGGGTGTGAATATTTGCAGGCTTCATCTAAGGATTTCGAAAGTTCGAGGCAAGATTAGGCAGTGTAAGTGTTTATGTGATACCAGTTTCATATCTGAACTTTGGAACAATATATTGAATAAATTTCAGTCGTGAGTTTTGATTTCTGATAGAGAACCACTAACCGTTATCTGTTGCGGTGAAAGTATTCAAACAGATTGGCGACCATCTTAAGAACCTTAAAAACTTCGATAGGTATCACATTATAACAAGTTGCATCCACGGTTACAGATAATGAGAGAACGTGCATATTCCAATGGTAGTTATAGCATTACAACGTGTCTGATTGGCCGAAGTAGTGTGGCTTGCAGGGGAGTGGCGATAGCAGTTGACATTTAGATAAGATAAAATAAAGTGGATCAACACAAATCAATCAAGCACTTGAGTTGTTTTTAATCGAAGATAAAAAAAAATAGAGGCTCGCCATGCAATCAGATAAGTGTTACGAAATATTTGGAAGTGATAATTTGTACGAGTTCACAATTTGCTGTTAATTTGCGGTGTGAAATAAATATGAAGCAGCTATTTTATTATGTGTTGTGGCATATCCTGACCAGCCTATCTCGAAAATAGTGTGATCGTACACACTCTTCAGCATAGCATCACCACCTTTTCCAAACTTTTATATCCTTCGAGAAACAAGTAGTTTCGTTCTGTCTTGCTCCATCATTCCACCTTATGCAAATCACCTTCCGCTTCTAATACGCTGCTAACTGAACACTTGCGTCCTAATTTGCCTCTTGCATAACCAAATCACCATCAGCAGGGCAATGCTACAGAAAGCATTACCACATTGCTCCACGAACACTCTCATCATAGGTTGCAAAAATTCCTCATATCAACAAATTTTACGCTTGTCGACAACCTTTAACATGAGAATGTATATATCAGGGGTTCATCTTAAGGTCACGCAGATCAGTGCTCTGGTGACAGAAAGAAAAACTTTGTCACTAACGAAACTAGACCTGAACTGGTTGTATCATGATAAAGTTGATCAGAACGAAAGTGGTTCGGTTGTGATTATCAATCTTGATTAAGCACAGTAAGACAAAAAGTTGATCAGAACGAAAGTGGTTCGGTTGTCATTATCAAACTTGATTAAGCACAGTAAGACATGTTTCGTGGTAATCCTGTTGTTGTTGTTTTTAGGGCTTTAGGGCGCGTCGACATCTGGTCATTAGCGCCCTAACAAAAACAATAAATGACAATGTGGCTAAATTGTACCTCAATGGCCGCCTGCATGGCCGACTGTAAAGGGGTCGGCCATACAGGACAGCCCAATAAAATGCTAAAATACAAACTGGCAAACCGCCCGAATGACCGACTGTAAAGAGGTCGGCCATACAGACGGTGATATAAATAAAATGTGCAACAATAAAACGATGGCTGTAAAATGGCCATAAATAAAAAGTACACGATACTGGCTGGTTGGCTGTAAGAGGGCCAACCAGCTTTATCAAACACTAAAACACCGTTCACACTGGCTGGCTGTAAACGGGCCAGCAAGATGTGGAATGTCAAACTAAAATAAAATAGTTACAATATTCTATATGGATTGGTGACTGTAGAGCGACCATCAATCCATTATAAAACCTAGGTTGATCTACCCAGAATTTTAGGGGCAAGACCAGCCATTTTACAAAATTTTAAAACTTTTACCACATTGTCATTGTTTGAAATAATGGGCAGATCGTTAGCTAAGCCAACATCTGCCCTTACATTTAAAAACAGTACACAATCAGTTAAAATGTGGCGCACCGTCAACGGTACGCCACAAGCATCGCATTCCGGAGGGTCCTCTCGGCGCAGAAGAAAATCATGAGTCAGAGGACAGTGCCCTATACGGAGGCGAGTAAGGAGAACCTCATCCCCCCTCGCCCCGCTGGAAGGAGCTGCTCCACGGCTGAACGGTCGGTTTGACCAGCCGGAGCTTATTATGCTCTACTTCCAGCCAATGCCTCTGCCATACCTCAAAAACAATTCTCTTCGCTACCGAGGCAAGGTCTGACTTCGGGACCGGAGCAAAGTCGTTCTCAACCTTGTTGCAGGCTAACTTGGCAGCTGCATCAGCTGCCTCGTTCCCCCTGATTCCCACATGACCGGGTACCCAGCAGAATAAAACCTCCTTTCCACGTGATTGGAGGGAAAGGAGGGCGTCCTGGATGTCCTGGACTAAACGGTCTGCTGGGTACATGGTTGCTAACGCGTGAACACAGCTGAGGGAATCACAGCATATGATATACTTCATGTCGCGGCATACCTTCATATGCTGGAGCGACTTTAGCAGGGCGTAGCACTCCGCAGTGTAAACGCTGCACCTGCTATCCAGCTTGTATCTATAAGTCGCTCGAGGGAACACTACGGAGCAACCTACACCGTTAGCCTGCTTAGACCCATCCGTATACACCGGGGTAAAATCGCGATGGTGATTCAAAACATCCATAAAAATACCTAGAAATACCCTGTCAGCGGTAAACGATTTGTTGTACCGCGACAGGTCTAAAATCGTTTCTGGGCCTCTCTAAAAGCCAGGGAGGAGATTTACTCCATCCCTGGTGATAAAAAACGGGCAGCTCATATCCGTATTCTTCTAAAATAGCCTTTGTACGGTGGCTGAATGGTTTGGTCGCTCTGCTGCGATTAGCGTATAGCTGTTCAAATTTTGGTCGCATCACTACGTCGTGCACGGGACTACCAGGTGTTGTGGCAATATGTATATAGTGTCGCACCATGAGGAGATGCCGCCGGATAGAAAGCGGCGGCTCGCCAGACTCGGCACAAATGCTCGGAATCGGGCTAGTGCGATAAGCACCCGTGGCGAGCCGGATTCCTGCATGGTGGACACTATCCAGTATACGAAGATAACTGTCCCGTGCCGAACCGTATGCGATGCAACCATATTCGAGACGCGACCGTACAAAGGCTCTATAAAATTGCAGCAGGCAGGAGCGATCAGCGCCCCACGACCTGCCACATAGACATTTAAAAGATTAAGGGCTTTCAAGCCCTGGCTCTCACATCTTTCAGGTGCGCAAGCCAGTTGAGCCTTGTGTCTAAAATGAGGCCCAGAAACCGAACAGTATCAGTAAATCTTAAAACGGTGTTCCTCAAGGTAAGGTGGGGCTCTGGTAAAAGTCTTCTGCTACGGGTAAAAAGTACACACCGGGTTTTCTCGGCAGAGAAACGAAAACCGGTGTGCACTGACCATTCATCCAGCCTGTTCAAACGTGAGTTGCCGCTGCCGCTCTGCGCTCCTCAGGCTGGACGAAGCAATAAAAATTAAAAAATCATCCACATATCAAGGAGTACCCTATAGGACTCCTTATTATGGCTGCAATGCTATTTATTGCAATTGCAAAAAGGGTCACACTTAAAACTGAACCTTGAGGAACACCATTTTCCTGTATAAAAAGATCTGACACTTCACTACCGACTCGGTACCGGAAGCAACGATTTGATAAAAAAGATTTTAAAAAACGGGCAGTTTTCCCCTAAATCCCCATTCATGCAGTGTTTTAAAATCACATGCCGCCAGGTAGTATCGTAGGCCTTTTCAATATCGAAAAACACTCCGATCAAATGTTGACTGCGGATAAATGCGTCCTGTATGGCCGCCTCCAGCAGGATCAGGTTGTCCATGGTGGAACGGAATTTCCTGAATCCACACTGAAAGCGGCTCAGTAGGTTTTGGGATTCTAGACACCAGACGAGGCGGCGATTCACCATCCTCTCCAGTGTCTTCCCCACGCAGCTTGTCAAGGCAATACTACGATAGCTACTTGGCGACGTCTTATCCTTCCCAGGTTTTAAAATTGGTATTATCGTTGCTTCTTTCCACGAGTCGGGGAAGTATCCCTCGGTCCATATACAGTTAAAAATATCCAGAAGGTACTCTTTAGCATCATTACTAAGATGCCTCAGCATCTGGTACTGGATCATGTCAGGGCCTGGAGCAGTATCTTTAACGCTATTTAGCGCTGATTCGAGCTCCCAAAGTGAAAATGGGGTATTATAGGTCTCAGAGTCCAACGAATCGAAGCAAAGCTTGCGCCTTTCCGCAGCAGCTCTTCGCTGCTGGTCGCGCTGAGGCAAATTGATAGAAGAAGTGGTGACAGCGAAATTTTCTGCCATCAGCTGCGCTATGCTTCGTTCGTCGGTAACTATACATCCCTGATCCAGTAATCCAGACACTGGTGGGCGGGAGTACCTTCCGGATATGCGGCGGATGGACTCCCATACTTTTGATGACGTAGTGGAACGGTTAATTGAGCTCACAAAGTTCTGCCATGACCGTTTCTTACTCTCCTTTATCACCCGACGCGCCTTAGCTCTTGCAATACGGAACGCTGCCAGGTTGTCGGATGTTGAGCACAACCTAAAACGACGCAACGCCCGTCGGCGTTCCTGAATAGCGGAACGACATCCGTCGTTCCACCAGGGCACGGGCGTCCTTCGCAGCGTTCCGGAGCTTTTTGGCATTGAAACGTCAGCTGCACGGTGGATCACTTCAGTGAAGTGATCCACCTTCTGTTGTATACTCTCACGGTATTTGAGAACAACAGAGCGGTGAAACAGCTGCCAATCCGCGTTACTGACGTTCCATTTGCGCCGGGTGGCTCCCCCTCCTCGCTCAACCGCTACGTGCATCCAAATTGGGAAGTGGTCGCTTCCATGAAGGTCGCGATCCACCTCCCAATGGATCGAGTCCGCAATTGAGGGGGAACACAAAGAGAGGTCAATGGCAGAGGACGATCCGGAAGCAGTGGTGAAGTGGGTCATTTGTCCTGTATTCAGGATACAAATGTTTTCCTGCTCCATTAATCTACCAACCACTCGGCCTCTGGGGCAATCGGCGTTCGAACCCCACAACGCACTGTGTGCGTTGAAGTCTCCTACGAACAGGAAGGGCCGAGTAAGCTGTCGCAATAGGTCAACAAGATCGTCATAATCGACGGGCATATTTGGTGGTAGATAAATGGAGCACACGGTCAGTTTAATAGCACCGTGTATCCTCACTGCCACTGCTTGTAGAGCAGAGGTGAGAGCAACAGGTTCGGAGTGGACAGTGTTACGGACCAACACAGCCACTCCCCCCTTCGCTCGATCACCCTCGGTATCGTCCTTTCTATAGATGTCATAACCTCTTAGCACTGGCTGATGTTGTGGTCTAAAATGTGTCTCTTGAAGACAGAGACACAATGGATTAGACCGTGCTAAGAGTTGGACTTCCTCTTTGTGAGCTTGAAAGCCGTTGACGTTCCACTGAAGTATGGGAGCCATCCTACCTTTTTAAAACCACCCGCCCCGGTTCGGGTGGGTCCTCCGACGGTGATTGCTGAGGAACGAGACCAGGTCCGTCCACCAGCATAATTTCGTCTTCGGGGTCCGAAGACGATTTTTGTTCGAAGGCCTCGTGGTCTTGCGGATTTTTCGTCCGCCGAGGCCTTCTCCCCTTCTTCTCCCCTCCAGTTGGAGATCTGGGCGGGGATGCGGAAGGGGACTTAATAAACATAGTGGGGTCCGTGTTTTTAAACTTCGGACCCCGAATCTTCTGCACTGTTTGCCATCCGCTGTCGGCAGATGGCGTTGCCGTTGCTACTTCTGATGCAGATGGTGCTTCTGCTGTGGGTGCTCTTTCTGCTAATGCAGAGGCACCCACGTCTGTAGCTACCGTAGCAGATGGCTGTGCTTTGGCTGGTGGACTCTTGGAACCTGCTGCCATTGTGGTCGGGTTAGCAGAAGCGTTGCCGCCGACGACCGCGGTCCTCGGTGTTAGGACCTTAATGGCCGTTGCACCACACTTGCACTGGCACGAGCATGTCGTGCTCGTGCCCGTGTCTACAACGGTCGTCTGCGTAGCAACGCTCTCCTTCCTGACGGGAGTTGATAACGTCTTGGCGAAGCTAGTGGCGAAGACCGGTGGCGCAAGCGCCTTAAACCTCTTCTTCGCCTCGCCATAAGATAGTCGTTCCTTTGTTTTCAACTCCTGTACCTTCTTTTCTTCAAGGTACACTCGACACTCTCTGCTCCAGGCTGGGTGAGACCCGGAGCAGTTGACACACACCTGTGGGAGCGTGCAGCCAGTGCCCGGCTCATGAGCTGCCTTTCCGCACTTCCCACAGGTGGGGTTGCCCTTGCAGGTCGCCGTCGTATGACCGAACCGCTGGCACTTAAAACAGCGCATCGGGTCCGGTACATACGGGCGAATATTGAGCTTCAAATAGCCTGCCTTGATGTCTTTTGGCAACGTCGGAGTGTCGAACGTCAGGACGAAGGTGGCTGTCTTCTCAAGACTGCCGTTAACCCTTCGTGTGATCTGACGAACCTCGACCACGTGATCTGTTGACCACTCCTTAAGGAGTTCCTCGATCTCTAAATCCATAATATCCCGGCAGGTGATGACGCCCTTACTGGAATTTAGAGTTTTATGGAGTTCGCACTTCACTGCGAACTCCCCGAGCTTCTCACACTTAAGGAGTTGGACAGCCTGCTTGTGGGTGGATGTTTCCAAAAGCAGCGTCCCATTCCTCAGCTTTTTACCGATTTAAGGGTACCCGCTATACCCTCTAACCCTTTATGGATATAAAAGGGAGAGATCTTTTCAAAAGATCCCTCCGTCTTTGTCATTATCACGAAGGCATTATCTATTAAATAATCCTTCCCGTTACTAGTGCTCTGTTCAGGAGGAGGGCTTTCCACCCTCGCACGCTTACCACTTTTTTGGGCGTTAAAGTGACGTTGCCCCTGCGGGTTGCCCAGGCCGCAGGAGGAAGGGTTTGGTTTGTTATTTCTTCTCGTTTTGATCCCACGAGTTCGGAGGAACTAAATGTCGAGTGACGTGGAGCCCCCGCATCACGCCACCAAGCCCAATACAACAGGGGTGCGGCAGGTGCCCCTGAGGTTGTACGCTAACGGGTGGTTTGCCTCACCACCCATCCACCTCCTCGGCACGTTACTCACCTTGAGGTTGAGGGGTTTTTTATAGAGGTTTCTACCGTCCTCGCGATCCGGGCGATGAAGCCAAGATCCCCGTTCTCCTAGGCACACAACGTTCCACCGCCACGCCCTACGGTGGTCGTTGAAGCATGGTAGGAGTTTACGGTGTGGGAAACTTGCGGCGCTCACAAGTTTCCAGCTCGGGCCACCGCGGGTTCGCCAAACCCGTACCTGGCACTTGCTTACCAGGCCCCTGCGGGGGTGGTAATCCTCTCTTCACACTAAGCTTCACTCAAAGTAGAGAAATCCTAGTGACGATTCCCTTCAGAAAACAAAATTTTCTATAACAAAATTTACTTCTGGTATCTGCTTACTGGCTGCCGGTGTACGTGGCATGACTGTGTGTGCAACAAGTATTAACCTTACATCTGCTAAATCTTTGAGACAACTGCAGTAGACACACCTCCACATTGACCAGCAATCTCATTTTGGTATAGTGGCCATAGTTAAAATATTTGCCTAGTTATTCCTTCCTGCAGCTGAAACGTTCATTAGCGCACCTTTCCGCAAATTTCATTTGGTTGTACGTGTTCCTTCCCAACGAAGTACTTGTAGCTCGCTCTTTAGTTCACATTAACGCTGATCCACACTAATTTAGTTAAATTGCGCCCGGTAAAGGAGACATTAGTCTGTTGGACTATTAATTAATCAGAATACGCTTTGATCACTTATCAGATTCACGAAATTAATAGTACTTGTTCGACTTCATGAAGGAAGCATCCCGGCAATTCGCCCGTAATGATTTGTGGAAACCATGTAAAACCCAAATCTGGATGCCCGGACGGTGATTCGAACCGGCATCCTCCCGACAGAGAGGCCAGAGCGTTACAGCTCACCCACCAAGCTCGGTGTGGTGTAACCCAAAGCATCTTAGGCATCAACGGAGTATGAGACGAAGCAATGCCTAGTGAGTGTGGTGAAATGAGTTTATAACGCGGCGCGCGGATAGGAATCCTAGATGGCCATAATTAAACTCATATGTAATGTTTTAAGGTTCCATTGCCGCCTACCGAGTGCAAGCAGACGTTGTAGCGAAGCCCTGATTGGTTCATCTACCCCTTCTCCATGGACGACGAGAAAACTTGAGAGCTGCCTGAAGAAGGAAACGAGGAGGTTACATTCAACCCGGAGGCAGGCTGGCAGTTTTTGTTGGAGGCGTCAGCTGGAGTCTAGACAGCCTCCCGCGGGGACGGCAAGGGAAGGGTATGCCTCTCAGGACCAACACGTCGCGTCGCGTCGGGCGGCTCACATGAAGCGCTAAATGACACTGAAGAATCTGTTCACCACGGACGAAACAACCGTAACACTCCCTTTGATTATGTTAAAGTGATTGTCCATGCTCCTGACTAGCAAAGGGTTACATATTGTTCAATTCCCTTTAACTATCATGTTACCACAGATGAAGGCAGGAGGACGAGACGAACACGTAAAAACACAAAAACATAAACAAATTGCACAATATATCGACATGAGTCTTAATCATGTAATGAGGCAAGACATATGGCAGGGGGGAAAGATGTGGTCACATCCCAACCCACACTTGCTTCAGCAGACCACCCAATCTGTATACCATCTTGGTCCACAAGTATTTACCTGCTGACTCTCATAGACCTCCACAGGGATCTTTCCCTTGTCACAGACCCCGCTGCAAAACTTGCACACCGAGCGTGGCGGTGTAACGGTTAGCGTTCTCGCCTCGCATTCGGCAGGACGGCGGTTAGAATCCCCGTCCGGGCATCCAGATTTGGGTTTTCCGTGGTTTCCCCAAATCACACCAGGCAAATGCCGGGATGCTTCCTTCAAAAAGGCCATGGCCGAATTCCTTCCCATTCCTTGCCCCCATCCTTTCCCGTCTCTAAAGACCACGATGTTAAAAAGAGACGTAAAGCAGTTACAAAAAAACTTGCAGCATGCACCCTGCCACCACTATTTACGCTAATCCTGTCACAGGCGAATCTTTCCCTTTTATTGGACATGTCACATGTGCTACCACACACCTTAATTACCAACTCACCTGCCTCCATTGCACTGCCTCTTACATTGGTCTCACCACTCAACAACTATTCTACAGGATGAATGGCCACAGGCAAACAGTTAATATTTCCAACCCAGACCATCCAGTGGCAATTCATGCGAACTCACATAACTCGAACAACCTGAACACGTTTCACAGTTAGAGCTATTAGAGTTTTTCCAAATACCACCACTCCTTCAGAAATCCACAGATGGGAACTAGCCTACCAACATATCCTTGACACCAGATACACCTGGCCTAAATCTACGTTAAACCTGTCACTTGCTATCTCTCATTTCATTTTACAAGTCAGTTACTTACATATGTACATTTCATTTATTCATTTTATATATTTTCATATATATTTCTATCATCCTTTCTTTTCATCTATAACCAATCTAAATAAAATTATAACTTTTCGATTATTTTGTTTCACTTTTATTGCTGGTATAATAAAGTAATAAACTCTTGAGATTTCATTTGTAATTCCACAAAATGAGCTTTCTTGTGTCAACCCAGAACAATGCCCCCACATCAATATAAATTTCATAATAAGATTAATTTTAGTAAAACCATATTTTATAAAACATTTCAGAATTATCGAAATGAAAATAGCCAAATGTAGAATTTTTCATCTTTTAATGATCCATATAGCTTTATCATATTAGTTGCTAGCATTGTGGGACGGTAAGAGAAGAATACTTCCGCCAGTTAAGAGTTTCCACAAATATGGAAGGTTACATCTAAACACGGTTACTACTTCGTTGCTGTGAGTGTGTTGTACTTACCACTGCGGTGGTAACAGAGGCGGCCAGAGCGTAGTCTGCGATGGTGATGCTGTCTCCAGTCGCCCACTCCTTGCCGACCAGCGTGCCGTCGAAGAACTGGTACGCCTCCTCCAGTTGCTTCAACTTCGGAGACTCCAGCTGACCTCCAGCGAAAATGAATGGGTACTGCAGCAGAGAAACACCGTGGCAGATTATTACACTTGGCACTGTGGCGTTCAAAACGAAATGATGAACGAGAAAGGTTGATGCAAACCATATAAAACAAAAACAAAAAAAAAATTAATGTGATTGCGACGGAGCGATTACTCCGGTCGTAATTTTCCTACACCCCCTTATTCTCACTTTCCTTTTCCCACCTACTTTCTCGCTCTACTAATTTAAACTTTAAATTCTTTTCGCGTCTTTGGTAAATTATTCATCATTTCTCTTGGTAATTTGTTCCAATCACTGACCCCTTACCTTGACAACACCCTGGTGCTTAAAATCGGGTGCCAGCTTGTGGTCATGGACATCTTTTCCCTTCCATGCACCTTTCGTCATTATTCCACCGACATCTTTCCATGGCTCATCACCACTATACGCCATGATTCTCTCCACTTTCCTCATGTCTTACAATGAATCCCATTCCAGCTCCATTCCAGTTCAAAAGAGTTACACAATTACGTTGGCAGCAAGTATTTTGAGTGAGTCCACAGATTAGGAAAACTGATACACTAACAACATCCCTCTTTAAATCAGAATAAGTTCACAGTACAATAAAAAATAACCAATTCAAATTGTATGTGATCATATTCGTCACAAAAAAAAAAAAAAAAAAAAAAAATGTTTGGTTTGTATTTGTATAATTAAGTTTGTTCTTCCATCTTATTAAAACTTAAATCTGTCGTTGAGACTTCTCAGCAAACATGTAAGTTGCAATGCCTTAACGTCTTTTCGAAATCGAAGCTTAGGGCAGATGGGAGAGAAGTGATTTTGTCATTGCGCCTCCGTCCCAAACAGTGCAAACAATATTAGTTTAGTTAGTCTGGCTGCTAAAAGCGTATATTTCAAATTGGAACTATATCAGCTTTCAAACATTCACCTAAATCTTAATCAGGATGAACGTTGATAGAGTGTATAGCTTCCCTAAGATTATACTAATAAAAAATTATGTATTTTTGAAAAGATTAGCCTTTTTTCCTCGTCGACGTAGAGGTCATTAGAGACAGGAGTGCACTTTGGAGAAGGATCAGGAAAGAAATTTAGCCATGGACTGTTAAGGAACCATATCGCCATCTGGCTTGATTTTTTATTTTTTTCTGGGAACCAAGGAAAACCGTAATCTGGATGACCTGATCACAGAGCGAATCCGCATCATGGATGTTAAAGCCTAACCACCAGATCTTGTAACTCTCAGGGGCTTTACGCTTAATCGCGACAGCAGTAATATTAGAGCCCAGATGAATGTTTTGTTAAGAAATCCAAGAAAATTTAGTAAGTCCTATGACTTCGCCACGAATTCGTGAAAACCGAAATCGTCTTTCACAAGTCCACGAGGTTAATAGTTGTACATCAATGTGCAACAGGGTTTAAACTTACGTAGTAGTTCATGAACCAGCCGTAGAGCGTTCCCATGTCAAAGAAGAGCCTCTCGTCAACCAGAGCTCTCTTCTCTGGATGCTTAGGGTACAGGGAGTCGTCCTGTGCGTACTGGTTCACCAGGTAGCACTCGATGGCCCGGCTGTTGGTTGCAGTAATATACATCAGCACATTAACATACAACAGGGCGCAGTCTGAGGTTCATATTAATCAAGAGTTACCTCTCGAAGAGATAGAGGCCGTTGTCGTGCATTACGGGAACCGTGTGCAGCGGATTCATCTTGAGGAAGTCTGGCTGGAAGTGGTCCTTGGTGCGTAAGTTGATGGGTTTGAGATTGAGGTCAACGCCGACCGCCTTGGCCACCAAAATCACCGCCCTGCAAGGAGAGCTGACGGGGGTGTAGTACAGGTCCACAGTAGGCATCGTGAATATGCTGGGAACAGAAAACCAATATTTTGACACATTGTGTCATATGAACACAATAACAGAAACATGCGGCACTCAAATGAATCCTCCACTGTCTGGGATCTACGATCTAGCCTCCAGTACAGGCTCCTGTGTACACTTATTGGTTGTTGACGTGTAACTTCAGATAGAATAATTTTTACAGAAAGATTTGAATTATTGGGTTTCTAGTATCTAGGAAACACGTTGTAGAGTTAAATTTAGTAGATTCGGAACATGTCCTCAATCTTCACAAGTCTACATTTCGATTATGGAGTCCCTTACAATACATCCTGCGATATCCCAGAAAAACATCAAAGTGGTTCTGAGAGGTCTGACATTTAACTTTTCCACTGAGCGTGCGAAAGAAGAGCTCGAATTACTACGCTATAAGGTTAGGAAGTTAATACGACATTGGATCCGAAGGGTGTATTATCATTCTCCAAGAGACAACAGAGAATAGAGGTAGCTTTCACCTGTAATAACTTTGTGCAAATAGTTTTGTAAAATACGAGTACAAGCTGAGAAGCTCTATAGGCCAACTTCAATGCTACAATTGCCAGGCAATTGATCAAGAAGCAAGACACTGTGCACTACCTTCAAAGTGCGGCAAATGAGCAGGTGATCATGCGAAGTAAGAATGCACAGAAAAAAAGGGAGACATGCTCCCTAAATGCGGGATACACATAGCGATTTACAGGAAGTGCATCGCCTTCACTAAATACACGGAAGGCAGAAGGTTAACAGCTACTTATACCTAAAGCTAGCTTCCCATGGCTCGGAGGCTTTGCAGGCCAGGCCGGTCCAGCAGCGGGTCCGTGGGATGGGTCGTGCCTGTGCTGGCAGAGGTGGCGCGCGTCTATCCGTCGCGCAGTCGGTAAACATCAAACGCCCGGGTAGCTGAAACAACACTAGGCAAAGTGGTGGGGAGGCGGCGAGGGCTAGCCTGTGGCGCGTGCTGATCCGTACAGTTCGGTTGCATGGCGCAGCCTACAAAACATCAGGCCGTGGGAAGCTAGCTTAACACCACCAAGGAAGCATGAACAGGAATGGAAAAAAGAAGAAATGAGGTCACCTGCTATCCAAAAGCTAGGGTAGAAGGCTCAGAAAATAATAGCTGCTGAATCCCCCCCCCCATCCCCCCACATCAAGAGGAATCACAATTCAGTACATACATATCAAGAGAAGACCATGTAATGAACCTAATCCCACTAGCCATCACGATGATGCAGGAACTACCGCTGCGACGGTTCATACAGTAACACAAGAATTATTACATCATTCAAGCAACCAGGAACGGACTCCCTCTCTGAACCTCGAATTCCATGAGTTTCTAAGAGGCGAACAAATATATGCTTGTTTCACTAACAAAACCCACCTCAAGCCGATTATTTATTACAGCGATCTACGTGAAGAAATCGACAAAAAAACCTGCTCTCCAGTTTCACAACCATTGAAGCAACAAGTGTCGCAATCGAAACATACAAAGGAAGATGGAAGACTTCTACTGGAAACAGGAAATATGTCTCATTTCCTGTGGTTAGTTATTGCTGTTTGAGCAGGGGGGGTTTAGGGGGCTCAACCCCCCCCAAAGTATCTGGGTCCACCCGCGACATTGTAATTTTTTAGACTTTTTTTATTATTATTATTTTGGCTCTACGGATTATAGGCCGGAGGATGCTATAAAGACTACCCCATGGCCGACTCAAGCCCCCCCCCCAAAAAAAAAAAATCCACTGAAGTCAAGCCCTCTGAACCAAAATTCACTCAAGCCAAGCCTCCCCCAAAACAAAGTCCGCTCAAGCCCCCCTCCCCCCCAAACCAAAATCCTGGATCCGCCCCTGTGTTTGAGCGCGCTTTTCTTCCTCTTCTTGAACCCTCTTGGCAGTCTGCTTCTTCCTAAGGTGGTTCTTGATTAATAGAAATATTTTAAGATTCTGTTCTAAAACTAACGCCCTTCCCCCATAGTTTTACTTCAACAAATCTTTTGCTTTTCATTTAATAAAGATAGAAAGAAAGAAACCATTAATATGCAACGCGTAATTAAAGTGTATAATAATCGCTGTGTTGCAGTTTCTACAGCTTTTCTATCATAAAACTAAATCGACGCAGATGACAAACTTCCTTCATAAACATGACTTATAGTATATTATATACTTACGTGATACGTTACTTCTATAAGCATTTCGCCGGATTCCTGCGTGGTTGAGCTGAAGACCTTTTACAACCTCTTGTTGTTGAGGTAGACTATTTGATACTGTTCGTGTGGAGTTATAAATGAGGCCAAATATTCCTTTGGGTCGAATACGTAAACTCATTAACGTCATGGTTCTACGCGGGGGGATTATGAATAAGCAAAACAAGTATTGAAACGTTCAATTTCCGTGTCCAAACAGAAGTTTGAAGAAATCAAAAGCAAAATATTGTAGTACAGCCGACATTGGAATTTTTCTGTTAATTCTACACTCAGATTCTGAGTCTTCTGCTCTTATTAGTACTGTACAAAATCTTACTATTTTTCTCATATCTCCCAACGACGAAATAAAACTTTGCTTCCTGCAACTTTAAAGTTGTTCAATGCCAAATGTAGACCATGTAATAACTTTTTTTTAATGAAGAAATCAGAAAAAATAGAAACAGTGTGAATATTGTCACGGGTAAGAAGAAATAATTCCCAGTTGGTCAGTTTTATCTTAGCTTCACATAAGTCAGATTCTCAGTCAGCAACTTATTAAACTGGGCGTAAACATACCCATTGCAATAAAAGCCAAGGAAACTGAAAGACAAAATCTAAAAGCAGGTTATGCGCAAGACTTATCGACAAAACGTTATGTAGAATGGACCGATATTTAATAGAGACCATACGTGTAGTTAGAAATTTACAAATTTACAAATAGTCTTCATATATCCTCACGCAAACACATTGCAACCGCCAAAACACTTGGTCTAAAGCAGTGTTTCTTAACCTGTGGGTCGCGATCTCTTACTCTTTTTCGGAAGTCATGGTCACAAGCCAGGTAAATGCAGAAAGCAAGGGCTTTAGGTATTACAATACAATAAAAATACAAAATTTTCAGTGAGAAAACTGTTCCTGTTTATCTTTTAATAAGTTGTCGAAAGTTTTCGTATTTTGAGACGCAAATAACCAAATCATTTTCTAATAGGAACGTATTTCTCTTCTTTCTACAGTATTTCAGGTAATTGTCGTTATAAAAGTCTACTTTTTTTGGTTTTGATTAGCTCTCGCTACTGCCACTTGTAGCAGACGCGGAGGACTGCGAATTTTTTTGAGAATTCCATTTATATCCTCGCTCGCTCCGAATCTACTCCGCACTCGCTGGCGTACTCGGACAACTGACTGCATTGAACGGGGGGGGGGGGGGGACTGTTCCTATGTGGCATCTGACCCCAACTTCTTGCCTGCCCGCGCCGCCACCGCGGCAGAGAATATATCACTGGCCACAGACTGACCGCAATTACCATGCGAAGCATTTGATTTCTCGTTCTGTAGGTATTACCTCAGTCTGGAGGAAAATGTAATATGTCGTTTTAGAAATCATTAACATAATTTTACTAGCTGATACCCGCGACATTCGTACGCGTGGATTAAGAATTTCTTTGCCAGAATTGAATATAGAAAGTTGTTGGTAGTGAAGGATTGGTCCCAAGCAACACCGAGTCGGCCTAATATGACGGGGAAGCCATTATTATATCATTCTACCATCGAATCTGTCCCTTGAAAAGAATCGATTTCCAACATATTTAAAAACAGAAAAACAAACGAAGGTGAGGGTTTGTGGGGGGGGGGGGAGGGTGTTAACTAAGGGCAGCTTTATTTCAGCTTGGTCTTTTCTTCTTTCTTCAGCATGAGCATCCGATTCTTGGGTTCTAATAACTTTAGCTGCTCGTGCGCTGCTAGAGCTACAACTTGGGCCAGTTTACGCCCGCAAGGCATGTCAAAAAAAAGATGGCAAAATAAACTGGTGCCAGAAACATTTAAGCAGACACAAAGTAATAGGATAGAGAAAATTGACATCTATACTAAATAATAAGTTTATTCTCTAAACGAAATTCATTAACAAATTATACACTAACATAATGCGCGAGAAGCATACAGGTAGCTTGAGCACGCTACGTAACATTACAGACTAACACACACACATCCGTCATCTCTGTCACCATTCGATAAGTTCTCAAAATTTCGTGACTACAACTGTTAATCATACGGAAAACAAAATGTCCCTGTGCCCTCCCTACAGTTTTTCTTGTTAAATTCCGTCAATATCGGCATAGGCATTAGTTGTCAAAACGTAACAAAAGACAGAGACGTACTTCCGCATTTATAGTATTATTACTGCAGATCACACGCACACTGACTGCGAATCAACCCTTGAGGGATCAATTATAACGTAAAAAAGTGTACACCTACAGCATTGCAAGACTACCTACGATTTGCCTCGCATTGCAACCCTAACTTTGATGATATCTACAGATTAATATACAATCCGAATAACCAACGGCCCAGGCGTGACTCTTACGATCAAAAACAATTTTTAAAAATCTTAGCCTCCACGGAGATTCGAACCGGAGACCACGACCCAAACATTAGTAAGCACGCGCTTTAACCACTGAGCTACATAACCTGCTACACGGAAAAACAGTACAGAGTCCTCCATATCCAACGTAGTCTATCTATCACCGTTCAGTAATTTTTCGAAATTGTAAGACAACATTTATTATTTATATACAGATAATTTTTCAACCAAATGTAGACAGTATTTTTCTCCTTGTTTCAAAGGATAAGTGTGCAAAGTATCATCGAGATCGGATGAAAACTGTGGATTTGTATGAAGAACAAAAACCAACAAACATACATACATTCATCTTTATATATATATATATAGATTACGGACTTGGGAGGGTAACCAAAGTTTTTTTATTGACCAGGGGGAACAGTTTTTTTACTTGTAAAGGGATCGCGTATTCAAAAACGTTGAAAAATACTAGTCTAAAGTAGATGCCAGATAAAAATACGGTTAAACCAGTTCAGCTGGCTCTTACCTGTTCGTGTGTTGTTGAGCTATGGCTACCAACCACAGTTCTGTCGTCCAGCCAGTACCTGTCACTGTATTTATCACCTGTTATCATTGGCTTTCACACGCACTTATATCTAGCTCACTCTGCTAAAAGCGGATCTGCTATGATATCAGGACACAATTTGTCATCTTTCCACGGATACGGCGCATGCCGATGAAGTAATTCTGCCTCATATGTTATTTATAACATTTGATTTCATGGACTAATGAAACATTTTGAAATAGAATAACTCCAACTGTGTTACTGTTTGTTTAAGGGTGACCTTCACAATTTTTTAACTAATTTTTAGAAGTCATATGATGTATCGGATATACTTTTAATGGATAATTAACTCCTAAATCGAGAAATACATAGGTGTGGTTGTGTTTGAACTTATTCGATTTATTTTAAATTTTGAAATATACAAGAACGGATTTTATTTAGCACCCGTTTACGATATCGCTGCATTTTCTTTCAGTACACTTTGCCGGTTTTTCTTATATTTTTTCTTTTTCTTTTTAAATGAGTGGTAATAATAGATGCTACTGTGTTCAAGAACTTTCTGCCACTCTTCTATACCATGTCTTCTTGATACAGTAAAAATTTACTTTTTGAGCAGTCTATCGACAAGGTAAAACAATATCCAAATAATTTTGAAAATACATTTTCTGCCTCTCATTTCGTTTCCTAAATCTGGATAATCTTCTACAAGATGACCTTGGTACTCCTATATACTGTACATTTTTTAAAAGAATAGTTTCAGACTTTCATGAGTGTTACTATGATCCAAACCCCAATGTCGTACTTTAGATTTTGTGAAAGTATGTCACTAGGATATAGGTTTCTTTCTTACTTGAATATAAAAACTCTAGTGACTGCCAAAGATGTCAGTTTTGTTATTTGTATGTCTTGTTTCACATTTTGTCAGTTTCGTGTACGCAGTTGTTTAGCGTATTGTAATTCGTCATCACTTTTGACCGTGTCCTGTATTTATACAGTAATTACTAATAATACTTGTACTTTGTTGAGTTTGGAAGCACCGAGCATGACAGTCAAAAGTTATGTTGACCTTGTTTTCTCATACCTGTATATATATATAAATGTGTTCTATTGAAAGTGTTACTAATGCACATTGCGCAGGATGTTAATTAATGAAATTGGCTACCTACCGGGTAATCCTCTCTCTCTATATATATATTTTATTATTATTAATCATTATTGCCCTTGAGGACAGTGTTTGAACTCAAATTATTCATGATTACTCAGTTTTTGTTTGTATTTGTCTTCTTCCTCTTCTCTTCCCAAAACCTCTTCATACGCTCACTGTGTTCCTGTTTCCTTTGATCAGTCCACTTTCTTCCTGTTTTCTTCTGTATTTTAAATTTTGAGTTCATAATTTTGTTCCTGAATTGTCCTCTTTCCCGTGTCATTTCCCTGCTGATCCCTGCGTGATTCAAGTCCTCTTCTATTTCCTGGAACCAATTGGTTTTCCTGTGTGAACCATTTACCACATCAAAGATCCTCTTTGTGAGTCTAGTGCTGTTCATTCGCTGTAAATGTCCATAGAATTGTAATCTACGTCTTGTGATCATGTCTGTCAATCTATCTGTATGTTCGTATAGTTCTTTCGTTGGTCTTTTCATCCATATACCGTCTTTATATATTGATCTCTCTCTCTCTCTCTCTCTCTCTCTCTCTCTCTCTCTATATATATATATATATATATATATATATATGTGTGTGTGTGTGTGTGTGTGTGTCCCTATATATCACTCTGTAGCCATCACTACCTAGCGCAGACCACTGGTGTTTGTGTATGGTAGTAGAATAGAGTTTCCTATCGTGCACAACGTTGGCCGAATTCCGGTAGCTGTTAGGGTGTGGGAGATATGGTTGCTGAAATTGGTCGATAAGGGACATTTTCCTATTTCTACCTAAGACGTATGTGTCCCTATATTGCAGCCAGAACTACAAAGCGCAGAGAACTGGCATTTATGTGTGGTAGTAGCGTAGAGTATCTCAACGTGCACTGTTGCATGTCGGTAGCTATGGGGTATGGGAAACATGGTGGTTGAAATTGGTCGACGGAGGGCATTTTTATATTTTTACCAAGAACTTGCGAGTCTATTTATTTCACTCTGCAGTCAAAAGTACATATCGCAGATCACTGGTTTTTGTATGTAGTATTAGCCTGAAGTCTCCCATTGTTCACTATGTCTTACGATAGTTGCATGTCGGTAGCTGTGGGCATGTGGGATATATGGTAGTTGAAAATGGTCGACCGAGGGTATTTTGTTATTTCGACCAAAGACATGTGCGTCCTTATAATTTACTTTGCAACCACAACTACATAGCACAGGTCACCGGTGTTTGTGTATGGTAGTAGCCTCGAGTCTTCCATCATGCACTGTGGTTGTTGCATGTCGGTATCTGTGGGGGTGTGGGATGTATGAAGGTTAAAATTATTCGACCAAGGGCATTTTCATATTTCGACCAAAGACATGTATGTCCCCATATTTAACTTTGCAGTCATAAATACCCTGCGCAGATCACTTGCGTTTGTGTGTGGTATTCACCTCGAGTCTCCCATCGTGCACTAAGGTTGTTGCATGTCAGTAGTTATCAATCAAAATTCTTTACAAACACGAACGAAGTCGTGGGCACCAGCTAGTATAATAATAAATTTCGAGTATGCCACATAATCCGAAAATGTGTAGTGCATTCGTCTCCCGTACATCATATGTACCTGTCAAGGTCTTTGGACTACAGGACTTGATTCCAACTTGGTAGATCACTTAACTAGCCTTAGTATCTTGTCAATACGATCATCTATTCGTAAAACTTACTCCAGTTGTGATTTGTATTATTCTGCTTGTGTAACGTGTGGCTTTAGAGGAAGAGAGTGAAGATTGTCCCCACATTCACTTTGATGACCACAGAAAAGCGCCTAAGAATTAGAAAGCCAATACACAGAATTCGAGATTTGAATCAGAATCCGTTATTGTACCTGGTTGTGTCCTGAACAGAAATTTATCTGTATGTGTTTGTTGTGACTTAAAATTCGCTCATTTTTCTCTTTCTAAACAATTCCTTTCCTATGTACCCATAATCTATTTTCTTACCCACGTTTCCACCTGTCACTTCCTCCTGAAATGTTTCATTTAAAACGCTTCAGTCTTTCCTTTTTTTATCCATTTGAACTGTCAATCAATCGCTTTCTATAAACCATTTCTGCTGAGCTTATGCAATACATTTGCTGAATTACGATTAGAGTTGCTAAAAATATCTGGAACAATAGTATCTGAAACATGCTTTCATACTATTTTTTGGTTAAGACTGTCGCTCAAGCTTAACAGTATAGAACTTGGGTTCTGATACTTCGTTTAGCAATGATGTAATACTGCTAACATCTAACTGTATCTTTTGGACGTATCAACGTGAGTATTCTTCTTATTTTTCGGTATTTTTGCTGCTTTACGCCTCGTCGACGTCGTGATCGTTAGAAGATGGAGATGAGGGGGAACAAGGAATTCGCCGTGACGTTTTGAAGTAATTATTCCGGGACTGCCTGGAGTGATTCCGGGAAACCTTGCAAAACCAAAATCTGGATGGCTGGACGGGGATTTGCTCCCGCCTCCTACCCAAAGCCAGGCGCGAGCATTACAGCGTACCCACCAGGTTCGGTTGTGCGATTCAATTCATTATACTACAAACGCATTCCAGACACAAATGAGTTTCACATATTGTTCATATTTCATTTGTTGGATTAACTCTTCAATTTTGGCATATATTTTCTCTGTTTGCTTAACGAGCCCTTGAGATGCTGGCGGGTGCTAGTGTACTAATGTGAGTCTTGCGGAATTAATTTTTGATCCTGGCGTTAATTTTTTTCATAATAACTCGTCCGTTTCCCTAATCTCATACTCAATATTAGTCTCACGACATAGACATCGCTGATAATTTGTTTCTTAATTACTCAATATTCGCTGTCCCGTATATAATTGGCCTCTTTCCATTTAAACTCATTAATGCTAACGAAATTAATTTGAAGATGATATGTATCCCTACCAGACCTATTTCATAATTCTAATATTCTACGCTTCTATCAATTACGATGCCTCCTACCATACATTATTTTAAAAGTGAAATATTTTGTCGATAAATAGACCATTATATCGTGGTCAGAGAGCAGTACAAGTTCTTGAGATGTAAATTGCGTCTTTAAAGCAGTAGTTTCCACTTATTTCCAAATCGCCAGGTTTTTGCTCGTTTCAAAATCTCAGTCTATTTCCAACCTCAAGCACTTGAACTTGTCCATAGACCCTCCTTCACTCTCCTTTCAGGAGTCCATCGAAAAATTGTTAAACCTGTTTACCGGGAATCGTTCATTCGCAGAGTACGTTCCTTGCTAAGAAGGTGCACTACATGACGGAACGATGGTATATTTAGTTTTAAAAACGTCATTTGCCGTAGGATAGCAGACGTTGTGTGCAAAGCAGTTAAAGTGCGTACAGGATACAACAAAGAGTGAAGATACATTGAAATATCACAATCTTTCGTACATTCCCGAAATAAGGCGTGAATAGAAGTTTCTTAGTGAGAATCAAATCAGTAGGGCCTATTATTAACTTGTTACAATCCACCAGAAAAGAACAATATTTCCTATGTTATAGTATCATAGAAAATATTGTAATCAAAGTTTTATCATTTTATTAAACAGTTTACTGGTCCACAGTCAAATTAATGAAACTTGTAAGTACATCACACATGAGATCCCACCGCCTAATTTCTGTTATTAGGTAGTCTAGATAGTGCTTCCCTACCTTTTTCAACCAGACAACCATTAAGATGTCAAAAATATTTCCTCGTACCACTAAAATGTCAAAAATAATTCTGGGGACCACTAACTAAATGGGGCCTAATTTTTTACCTCTGAGTATATTATTAACCAACCCTAACCATTGTTATCGGCACGTATCACGGTCCCTTTAGACCTATATCTACAAAAAGGCACTCATAAACCGGCCATTACTTAATACTCAAAGCAACGCCGCTCCCTTTGACGCCTTCCATAAACATATTTAGTGAATAGATTATTAAAGTAACAATACAGTAAATGTCAAAATACCAGGTTTTTGCTGGTCGTTGAAATATTTATGGCACTTAGATATTTTGTGTTATAGCTTGTACTCATTTATAGCTTTATACATTACTAGCTCGTACCCGCGACTTCGTACGCGTGGATTAAGAATTTTTTTGTCAGAATTGAATATAGAAAGTTTTTCGTAACGAAGGATTGGACCCAAACAACACCGAGTCGGCATAATATGACAGGAAAGCTATCACTATATCATTCTACCGTCGAACCAGTCTCTTGAAGAGAATCAGTTTCCAACATATTTCTGTCACCATTCGATAAGGTCTCAAAATTTCGTGACTACAACTATTAAACATACCGGAGAAAATGTCCTGTGCCCTTCATACAGATTTTCTTGTCAAATTCCATCAACATCGATACAGACATTTGGTCGTCAAAACGTAACAAAAAGACAGAGACTTACTTCCGTATTTATAGTATTATTACTGCGGTTCACACACAAACACACACACACACACACTATATATATCTCTCTCTCTTTGACTGCGAACAACCCCTGAGGAATCATTTCAACGTAAAAAAGTGTACACCTACAGCATTGCAAGACTACCTACGATTTTCCTCGCATTGCACCCGTAACTTTGTGATATCTACAGTTTAACATTCAATCCGAATAACCTACGGCCCAGGCGTGACTCTTACGATCAAAAACAATTTTTTTTAAATCTTACCCTTCACGGAGATTTGAACCGGATACCACGACCCAAACATTTGTAAGCAAGCGCTTTAACCACTGAGCTGTCTGACC
This sequence comes from Vandiemenella viatica, assembly GCA_031002005.1. NCBI lineage: Eukaryota > Metazoa > Arthropoda > Insecta > Orthoptera > Morabidae > Vandiemenella > Vandiemenella viatica. The sequence goes on from JARYHS010008074.1 coordinate 62,713,627, forward strand.
GATACACGGAAAAAGCAGTATACAGACGTCCATATCCAACGCGTCTGTCTATCGCCATTCAGTAGTATTTCGAATTTAACAGATAATTTTTCAACCAAATGTAGACAGTATTTTTCTCCTTTTTTCAAAGGATAAGTGTGCAAAGTTTAATCGAGATAGGATGAAAACCGTGGATTTGTATGAAGAACAAACAAACAAACAAACAAACATACATACATACATTCATCTTTATATATATAGATTACTGCATGTCACAAATACAATGACAGCGAATCACCCCTGAGGGATCAATATAACGTAAAAAGTGTACACCTACAACATTGCAAGACTACCTAAGATTTGCCTCGCATTGCACCCCTAACTTTGTGATATCTACAGTTTAACAATCAATCCGAATAACCTACGGCCCAGGCGTGACTCTTACGATCAAAAACATTTTTTAAAAATCTTAGCCTCCACGGAGATTCGAACCGGAGACCACGACCCAAAAATTAGTGAGCACGCGCTTTAACCACTGAGCTACATAACCGCTACACGGTAAAACAGTACAGAGTCCTCCATATCCAACGTGTCTGTCTATCGCCATTCAGTAGTATCTCGAAATTATGAGACAACATGTATTATTTAACAGATAATTTTTCAACCAAATGTAGACAGTATTTTTCTCCTTGTTTCAAAGGATAAGTTTGCAAAGTTTCATCGAGATAGGATGAAAACTGTGGATTTGTATGAAGAACAAACAAACATACATACATTCATCTTTATATATATATAGATAAGTAAGGTATCCGTTTTCTGTGAAATTTTTTTACTAATTTATAATTTGTATTGATACCTTTACTTTATTCAGTTAGATGCAAATTTTTAAAATTCTGCGGACCCACCTTCTATTTCCCTCTACAAATTTCAACTTTAAATTGTTTAAACGTTTTTGGTAAAGTATTCATCAGTTCTCTTGGTAACTTATTCCAATCCCTGACCCAGTTACCTACCAAAGAAAATCTTCCCACACCCTTGTGCCTGAAACCGAGTGCCAGCTTGTGGTCGTTGTCATGTTTTCCCTTCCATGCATTGCTTTTAATTCTTACTCCAATATATTTCCACGCCTCGTCACCAATATACGCCTCCTACATCACCATCACTCTCTTCACCCTCCTCTCTTCCAATGAAATCATATTTTATAATATCGGTTACTGATATATTTTACGGTATTTCAAGAGTGTAGATACCTCTTTCTTGCCTCAACCAACTATTGTGGCCCTTTAAGACCAGACACAGTTGCTGTGTTCGGTACCCGTATTACCGATTTGCCCATAGACTCACTTTTACTTCGTTTACAAGCTGGAGGACCTAAACAAAAAGAAGGGGAGCAGAACATGATTAGAATATGTAGTAAGCGTTATAGCGAGGAGAAAATTCGGTACATAATGGCATTACGATTCAATCAGCTGACATATTCCACTTTAATGTTGTTTTGACCACTAACTTGGGCTACAAAATATGTGGAATTGGGTTGTACGACAGAATGGCTCTAACAGCTGAGCTGGAATAGCAGCTAATATTCGACTGGTTCAGGGCACTGAGCAGATACACATACCCACACGAGATAAGTTATCACCATAATGCGTTTCATATGTATCAGTGACAACAAACAGCTTTCAGCGTCAGTACGATGTCACTCCATAGCAAACTAGGGGTGCGCAGAGCGATCTAGGATTCAACTGGATCTGTTGTAATTCCCTGCATCCAGCATGGTAGTACTTTAACAAGGATAAATTGCTGTCACGCCCTCCTAATATCCCTGTTACACAATGTTGACAACGCTTTAGCTCGTGGTTTTACAAACAGAATTAAGATAACTCAAGATAAGTTTTGATCGTCGTCTCTTGGCTGAGCTGGTGACTACACGTCACTGTCTAAAAATGCCGACCTTAAGGCCGTCACACTGAGGCCTTTTTCCTATGTTGTATGCTCCTAGCCATTTAGAGAGTTCGATCCACCTGGCCAATTAGCATGCACGCATCATTACATGTTTCGTTGACATGGTGGGGTGGAGGGAGGGGGGACGGTGGCGCACCACTTGACTTGGCCCCTCAGTAATAGTGTATGCCACGTTTCGTAAACTCTAAGACTATTGTCCTCATTTATATTATACTAGTGTAAGCCCATGACAGTTTTTTGCGTATCGTCACGGGTCTAGAATAGTTGCAGTTTTTGAGATGAAAGATTTTGACTGGTTGACCTGATTTGACCAAATATAAACTTGACCTGTGTTTAATGGTGAATAAATTCTCTTGAGCTTCAAGAACTCAGAAGCATTAATAGTAGTAGATATTAAACACGAACAAGAACGATAGCACAACCGTATAATTCCTTAATACAAACTTGACTTGTATTTGACCCTTAACGTTCACTCTGAAAAAAAAATTAAAAAAAAAATAATCTGTTTGCTTCGAAAGCATCACGTTGTTTTTTATTGAGACTGGGAAAACTCTCATAATTTCATCACTGGTCATTGTACCTGTAACGGACAGACAGCTTAATACACATTCCTTATTACTAAACGGTTGAGCAACTCTGAAGAAACGAATTGGCAGAATAGTTGTTTCGGTAACATGTTTGGTCTAATGTCCACTTAAAATAACCTAATAACTCACGTAAGGCGAACCTGAACAAAGACCGTTAACGAAAGTAAAATACCTAAAAAGCAAATAAACTGTGATGCATATGACAATCCGGCTGACTTTAAAGGGGCCACCAATATGTAAAATGTAAATCTTAATAAACAAAAATAATTAAAAGCAAATAAGTCAGTACATGGATTGGTGGTTGTAGAGAGACCACCAAACCATTCTAAAAACTAGGCCGATCTCCCCAAGATTTTTGGGGTACGACTAGCCAAATTACAAAATTTTAAAACCTTCGGCACATTGAAATTGTTTAAAATAAGAAACAGATCGTTGGATAGACCAACGTCCGCCCTTAAGTTTAGAAACAACACACAATCGGTTAAAATGTGGCTTACCGTCAAAGGTACGCCACAAGCATCACATTCCGGAGGGTCCTCTCGGCGGAGAAGAAAGCTGTGTGTCAGAGGACAGTGCCCTATACGGAGGCGAGTAACGAGAACTTCATCCCTCCTCGCCCGCTGGAAGGAGCTGCTCCATGGCTGAACGGTAGGTTTGAACTGCCCGAGCTTATTATGCTCGATTTCCAGCCACTGCCTCTGCCAAATATCAAAAATAAATCTCTCCGCCGCCGAGGCAATGTCTGACTTTGGGACCGGTGCAAAGTCGATTCGAGCCTTGTCGCAGGCTAACTTGGCAGCTTCATCAGCTTCCTCGTTCCCCCTGATTCCCACATGGCCCGGTACCCAACAGAATAAAACCTCCTTTCCAGACAATAGGAGCGAAAGGAGGGCGTCCTGGATGTCCTGGACTATCCGGTCTGCTGGGTACATGGTAGCTAACGCCTGAATACAACTGAGGGAATCACAGCATATGATGTATTTCATACAACGACTTACCTTCATATGCTGGAACGACTTTAGTATGGCGTAGCACTCGGCAATGTACACGCTGCACCTGCTATCCAGCTTGTATTTGTAAGTCGCTCGAGGAAACACTACAGAACAACCTACACTGTTTGCCTGCTTAGACCCATCCGTATATACCGGGATATAATCGTGAGGCTGATTTAAAACATCACTAAAAATCTTTATAAAAACACTGTCTGCGGTAAGCAGCTTGGTGTACCTTGATTTACACCAACCATGGAAATAAAAAGTGGGCAGCTCAAACACAGACTCTTCTAAAACATACTTTGTACGGTAGCTAAAAGGTTTGGTGGCTCTACTGCGGTTGGTATAAAGCCGCTCGAAATTCAGGTGTATGACTATGTCGTACACGGGACTGCCAGGTTTTATGGCAACGTGCCATGAGGAGTCGCCGGCGGATGGTAAGCGGCAGCTCGCCCGAGTCAGCACAAATGCTGACAATAAGGCTGGTGCGATATGCACCCGAGGCGATCCGAATTCCTGCATGGTGGACACTATCCAATATACGCAGATCGCTGTCCCGTGCCGAACCATACACGATACAGCCGTATTCCAACCCTGACCGTACAAAGGCTCTGTAAAATTGTAGCAGGCAGGAGCAGTCAGCGCCCCATGACCTGCCACATAGACATTTAAAAACATTTAGCGCTTTTGAAGCTCTGGCTTTAACACATTTGAGATGTGGTAGCCAAGTTAACCCTTTTGTCTAAAATGATTCCCAGAAACCGAACTGTTTCAGTAAAACGTAAAACGGTATTCCTCAAGGTAAGTTGAGGCTCTGATAAAAGGCTTCTGCTACGAATAAAAAGTACACACCGGGTTTTCTCGGCAGAGAAATGAAAACCGGTGTGCACTGACCATACATCCAGCCTGTTCAGCGTGAGTTGTAGCTGCAACTCGGCGCTTCTCAGGCTGGACGATGCACAAAAAAATAAAAATTCATCCACATATAAGGAGTACCCTGTAGGACTCCTTATTATGGCTGCAATGCTATTAATAGAAATCGCGGAAAGAGTCACAATTAAATTGATCCTAGAGGAACACCGTTTTCCAAAATAAAAATATCAGACACTTCACTACCGAATCGGTATCGGAAGCAACGACCAGATCAAAATTATTTTAAAAAACGGGGCAGGTTACTCCTAAAACCTCATTCATGCATCCTCTATTGCCGCCTGCAGGAGGATCAGGTTATCCAAAGTGGAACGTGACTTCCTGAATCCACACTGAAAGCGGCTCAGCAGATTACAGGATTCGAGACACCAGACGAGGCGGCGATTGAACATCCTCTCCAATTTCATCCCCACGCATCTAGTCACGGCAATACTACGATAACTACCTGGCAACAATTTGTCTTTCCCAGGTTTTAAAATAGGGATGAGCGTTGCTTTTTTCCACGAGTCGGGCAAGTGTCCTCCGGTCCAGATATCATTAAAAATATCCAGAAGGTACTCTTAAGCATCTTTGCTTAGATGGCTCAGCATCTGGTACTGGATCAGATCAGGCCCTGGAGCAGTGTCATTTGCGCTGTTTAACGCTGACTCCAGTTCCCAAAATGTAAATGGGCAGTTGTGGGCCTCTGTATTCGACGAATCGAAGCACAGCATTCGCCTCTCGGCAGCGACTCTTCGCCCGCTGAAACCGAGGGTCAAAGTTGGCGGACGATGTGACGGCGGAGAAGTTCTCCGCCATCAGCTGCGCTATGCTTCGTTCGTCGGTAATTACACGTCCGTGATCCAGTAATCCAGATACTGGTGGGCGGGAGTACCTTCCGGATATACGGCGGATGGACTCCCATACTTTTGACGAAGGTGTGGAACGATTGATAGTGCTCACAAAGTTCTGCCATGACTTCTTCTTGCTCTCCTTAATAACTCGACGCGCCTTAGCTATGGCTATACGGAACGCTGCTAGGTTGTCAGATGTTGGGAACAACCTAAATCGACGCAACGCCAGTCTGCGACCCTGGATGGCGGAACGACATTCACCGTTCCACCAGGGGACGGGCATCCTTCGCAGCGTTCCGGAGCTTTTCGGCATGGAGACGTCAGCTGCACGGTGAATCACTTCTGTGAAGTGATTCACCTTCTCCTGTATACTGCCACAGGGTTGCAGTAGTACAGAACAGCACCACTGACGTTCCATTTGTGCCGGTTATTACCTCCTCCACGTTCACACTCAATGTGCATCCAAATAGGGAAGTGGTCGCTTCCACGTAGGTCGCGATCCACCTCTCACTGCAGAGAGTCCGCAATTGAGGGAGAACACAAAGAAAGGTCAATGGCAGAAGACGTACCGGATGCAGTGATGAAATGAGTCATTTTCCCTGCATTCACGATACAAATTTCCTCCTGCTCTATCAATCTACCAACCACTCGGTCCCTGGGGCAGTCGCAGGTGGAACCCCACAATGCACAATGGGCGTTGAAATCCCCCAAAAGGAGGAAGGGCCGATGTTGTTGTTGTTGTTGTTGTTGTTGTTTTAGGGCGCGTCGACAGCGGGGTCATTAGCGCCCTAACAAAAACCAGGAGTGACAACGTGGCGAAATTGCCGTCTGTGTGGCCGACTGTAAAGGGGTCGGCCACAGAGACAGCACAATAAAATACTAACATACTAACTAAAATACCGTCTGCCTGGCCGACTGTATAGAGGTCGGCCACACAGACGGCAACATAAAATATAAAACTGTGACTAAAATAAATACATTAACTGGTTGGCTGTAAATGGGCCAACCAGGTTAAAAAACAAATTAGCTGGCTGGCTGTAAAAGGGCCAGCCATATAATCAGTGTCACAAATAAAAACAGTACTTGGATTGGTGGTTGTACACGGCCACCAATCCAAACTAGAACCTAGGCCGATCTGCCCAAAATTTTTGGGACAAGACCGGCCAAGCAACAAAACTTTAAAACCTTAGCCACGTTGTCACGGTTATCGCTTAAAATAAGGACAGATCGTTGCCTAAGCCAACGTCTGCCCTTAAATCTAAAAACAATTCACATTCGGTTAAAATGTGGCGTACCGTCAAAGGTACGCCACAAGCATCACATTCCGGAGGGTCCTCTCGGCGGAGAAGGAAACTATGAGTAAGAGGACAGTGCCCTATACGGAGGCGAGTAAGGAGAACCTCATCCCTCCTCGCCCGCTGGAAGGAGCTGCTCCACGGCTGAACGGTCGGTTTGACCTGCCGGAGCTTATTATGCTCGACTTCCAGCCACTGCCTCTGCCAAATATCGAAGATAAATCTCTTCACCGCCGAGGCAAGGTCTGACTTTGGGACCGGTGCAAAGTCGATTCGGACCTTGTCACAGGCTAACTTGGCAGCTTCATCTGCTGCCTCGTTCCCCCTGATTCCCACATGCCCGGTACCCAGCAGAATAATACCTCCTTTCCACGAGATTGGAGGGAAAGGAGGGTGTCCTGGATGTCCTGGACAAGACGATCTGCTGGATACATATTTCCTATGGCCTGAATACAGCTGAGGGAATCACAGCATATGATGAAACACTTATCGCGATTTACTTTCATATGCTGGAGCGACTTTAGCACGGCGTAGCACTCGGCAGTAAAAACGCTGCATCTGCCGTCAAGTTTATATGTGTAAGTCGCTCGAGGGAACACGACGGAGCAGCCAACTCCGTTAGCCTGCTTAGACCCATCCGTAAATACCGGGGTAAAATTATGATGCTCGTTTAAGACATCTGTAAAAATTCTGATAAAAACATTATCTGCGGTACACAGCTTGTTGTGCCGCGATAATTCTAAAATCGTTCTGGGCCTCTTTAAAAGCCAGGGAGGAGATTTACTCCAACCCTGGTGATAAAAGGAAGGAAGCTCGAATCCGTATTGTTCTAAAATTGCCTTTGTACGGTAGCTGAACGGTTTAGTGGCTCTATGCCGATTGGTATAGAGCCGTTCGTAGTTGGGGTGCAGAACTATGTCGTACACGGGACTGCCAGGTGTTATGGCAACGTGTAGGAAGTGTCGCACCATGAGGAGTCGCCGACGGATGGTAAGCGGCGGCTCGCCAGAGTCAGCACAAATGCTGACAATGGGGCTGGTGCGATATGCACCCGTGGCGAGCCGAATTCCTGCATGGTGGACACTATCCAGTATACGAAGATAACTGTCCCGTGCCGAACCATAGACAATACAACCATACTCCAACCGCGACCGTACAAAGGCTCTGTAAAATTGTAGCAGGCAGGAGCGGTCAGCGCCCCATGACCTGCCACACAGGCATTTTAAAACATTTAGAGCTTTTGAGGCTCTGGCTTTAACATCTTTAAGATGTGGCAGCCAGGTTAGCCTACTGTCTAAAATGAGGCCCAGAAACCTAACAGTATCGGTAAAACGTAAAACAGTGTACCTCAGGGTGAGATGGGGCTCTGGTAACAGAGTCCTACTACGACTAAAAAGTACACACCGGGTTTTCTCGGCAGAGAAACGAAAACCGGTGTGCACTGACCATTCATCCAGCCTGTTCAGCGCGAGTTGCAGCTGCCGCTCTGCGCTTCTCAGGCTGGAAGATGCAATAAAAATTAAAAAATCGTCCACATACAAGGAGGACCGTATGGGACTCCTTATAACACTTAAAATGCTATTTATCGCAATAGCGAAGAGAGTCACGCTTAAAACTGAACCCTGAGGAACACCGTTTTCCTGAATAAAAAGATCAGACACTTCACCACCGACTCGGTACCGGAAGCAACGACCAGATAAAAATGATTTTAAAAAACGGGGTAGGTTCCCCCTAAAACCCCATTCATGTAACTGTTTTAAAATCAAATGCCGCCAGGTAGTATCGTAGGCCTTTTCAAGGTCGAAAAAAACACCCACAAGGTGTTGGCTGCGGACGAACGCATCCTGTATCGCCGCTTCCAGCAGGATCAGGTTGTCCAAGGTGGAACGGAACTTCCTGAATCCACACTGAAAGCGGCTCAGTAGGTTTTGGGATTCTAGACACCAGACGAGGCGGCGATTAACCATCCTCTCCAGTGTCTTACCCACGCAGCTTGTAAGGGCGATACTACGATAGCTACCTGGCAACAATTTGTCTTTGCCAGGTTTTAAAATTGGAATTAGTGTTGCTTCTTTCCACGAGTCGGGGAAGTGTCCTCCGGTCCATATGTCATTAAAAGTATCCAGAAGGTACTCTTTAGCATCTTTACTAAGATGCCTCAGCATCTGGTACTGGATCAGATCAGGCCCTGGAGCAGTGTCGTTAGCGCTATTCAACGCTGACTCCAGTTCCCAAAATGTAAATGGGCGGTTGTATGCCTCTGTATTCGACGAATCAAAGCACAGCGCGCGCCTCTCGGCAGCAACTCTTTGTCGCTGGAACCGAGGTTCAAAGTTGGCCGATGAAGTGACGGCGGCGAAGTTCTCCGCCATCAGCTGCGCTATGCTTCGTTCGTCGGTAATAATACGTCCATGATCCAGTAATCCAGATACTGGTGGGCGGGAGTACCTTCCGGATATACGGCGAATGGACTCCCATACTTTCGATGAAGGTGTGGAACGATTTATTGTGCTCACAAAGATCTGCCATGACCTCTTCTTGCTCTCCTTAATAACTCGACGCGCCTTAGCTCTGGCAATACGGAACGCTGCTAGGTTGTCAGCTGTTGGGCACAGCTTAAAACGACGTAGCGCCCGTCTACGACACTGGATGGCGGAACGACAATCGTCGTTCCACCAGGGGACGGGCGTCCTTCGCAGCGTTCCGGAGCTTTTCGGCATGGAGACGTCAGCTGCACGGTGAATCACTTCTGTGAAGTGATTCACCTTCTCCTGTATACTACCACAGGGTTGTAGCAGTACAGAACGGCAGAAGAGCTGCCAATCTGCACCACTGACGTTCCATTTACGCCGGTTATTACCTCCTCCCCGCTCGCACTCAACGTGCATCCAAACAGGGAAGTGGTCACTTCCATGTAGGTCGCGATCCACCTCCCAATGCACGGAGTCCGCGATGGAGGGGGAGCACAAGGAAAGGTCAATGGCAGAAGACGTACCGGTAGCAGCGGTGAAATGAGTCATTTGCCCTGTATTCAGGATACAAATTTCCTCCTGCTCTATCAATCTACCAACCACTCGGCCCCTGGGGCAATCGGTGGTGGAACCCCACAGCGCACTGTGGGCGTTGAAATCTCCCAAAAGTAGAAAGGGCCGAGTGAGTTGTCGTATAATGCCAACCAGGTCGTCGTAGCCGACTGACACACTGGGTGGCAGATAGACAGAGCATACGGTCAGTGTGATTGGACCGTGTATTTTCACCGCTACTGCTTGTAATGTGGAGGTGAGAGCAACGGGTTCGGAGTGGACAGTGTTTCGGACCAACACCGCCACTCCTCCCTTAGCTCGATCACCCTCGGTATCGTCCTTTCGGAATATGTCATATCCTCTTAGCACTGGCTGGTGTAGCGGTCTGAAATGTGTCTCTTGCAGACAGAGACACAAAGGATCAGACCGTGCTAAGAGTTGGACTTCCTCTTTGTGAGCCTGAAAACCGTTTACGTTCCACTGAAGTATGGGAGCCATTCTACCTATTTAAAACCACCCGCCCCGGGTCGGGTGGGTCACTGTCTGTTGGGTTCTGAGGAACGGGACCACGTTCTTCGTCCACCAGCATAGCGTCATCTTCGGGGTCCGAAGACGACTTTTGCTCTAAGGCCTCGGCGTCATGCGGATCTTTCTTCCGCCGAGGCCTTGTCCCCTTCCTCCCCACGCCAGTTGGGGAACTGGGAGGAGAAGTGGAGGGGGACTTCAAGAAAATGGTGGGGTCCGTGTGTTTAAACTTCGGACCCCGAACTTTCTGCACAGTTTGCCATCCGCTACTGGCAGATGGCGTTGCTGCTGCTACTGCCGCTGCAGATGCAGCTTTTGCCATGGGTGCTGCTTCTGCTGTTGCAGAGGCACCCACGGCTGCAGCTACTGTAGCGGATGGCTGTGCTTTGCCTGGTGGACTTGCTGAACGTGCTTCTGTGGTCGGGTGAGCAGAAGCGCTACTACCGACGGCCGCGGTCCTTGGTGTCAGGACCTTAATGGGCTGCGCACCACATTTGCACTGGCACGAGCATGTCGTGCTCGTGCCCGTGTCTACAACGGACGTCTGCGTAGCAACGCTCTCCTTCCTGACGGGAGTTGACAACGTTTTGGCGAAGCTAGTGGCGAAGACCGGTGGCGCCAGCGCCTTAAACCGTTTCTTCGCCTCGCCAAAGGATATTCTTTCCTTAGTCTTCAACTCCTGTACCTTCTTCTCTTCAAGGTACACTCGACACTCCCTGCTCCAGGCTGGATGTGATCCGGAGCAGTTAATGCACACCTGTGGGAGGGTGCAAGTTGCACCCGGTTCATGCGCCGGTTTTCCACATTTCCCACAAGTGGCGTTGCCTTTGCAGTTCGCCGTCGTATGACCGAACCGCTGGCACTTAAAACAGCGCATCGGGTCCGGTACATACGGGCGAATATTAAGCTTTAAATAGCCTGCCTTGATGTCTTTTGGCAACGTCGGAGTGTCGAACGTCAGGACGAAGGTGGCTGTCTTCTCAAGACTGCCGTTAACCCTTCGTTTTATCTGGCGAACCTCGACCACATGATCTTTGGACCACTCCTTAAGGAGTTCCTCGGTCTCTAAATCCATAAGGTCCCTGCAGGTGATGACACCCTTACTAGAATTTAGAGTTTTGTGGAGTTCGCACTTAACTGCGAACTCCCCGAGCTTCTCGCACTTAAGGAGTTGGACAGCCTGCTTTTGGGTGGATGTTTCCAAAAGCAGAGTCCCCGTTCCTCAGCTTTTTAACCGATTTGAGGGTACCTGCAATACCCTCTAAACCTTTATGGATGTAAAAGGGAGAGATCTTTTCAAAAGATCCCTCCATCCGTGACATAATAACAAAGGCATTATCGATTTGACAATCCTTCCCGTTACTTTTATCCTGTTCAGGGGAGGGCTTTCAACCCTCGCCCGCTTTTTTGAACTGGGTGTATTTTTATTACCTGCGACACACCCGGGCCGCAGGGGTTTTGTTTTTGTTTGTGAGTCTTCGTTTTGATCCCACGAGCAAAAACATGATAAAAAGAAATGCTGATACAACAGGGGTGCGCAGGTGCCCCTGAGGTTGCACGTTAGCGTGTGATCCACCTCTCACACATGCACCTCCTCGGCACGTGGCTGACCTTGAGGTTGAGGGGTTTTTTATAGAGGTTTTTACCGTCCTCGCGATCCGGGCGATGAAGCCAAGATCCCCGTTCTCCTAGGCACACAACGTTCCACCGCCACGCCCTACGGTTGTCGTTGAAGCATGGTAGGAGTTTACGGTGTGGGAAACTTGCGGCGCTCACAAGTTTCCAGCTCGGGCACCGCGGGTTCGCCAAACCCGTACCTGGCACTTGCGTACCAGGCCCCTGCGGGGGGAAGGGCCGAGTGAGTTGTCGTACGATGCCAACCAGGATGTCGTAATCGACGGACAAACTGGGTGGCAGGTAGAGAGAGCATACGGTCAGTTGGATTGGACCGTGTATTTTCACCGCTACTGCTTGTATATGGGAGCCATCCTACCTCTTTAAAACCACCCGCCCCGGTTCGGGTGGGTCCTCCGATGATAATTGCTGAGGGAAGGAACCAGGTTCGTCCACCAGCATTACGTCGTCATCAGGGTCCGAAGACGAATCTTGTTCTAAGGCTTCGGGGTCTTGCGGATCTTTCTTCCGCCGAGGCCTTTTCCCCTTCTTCTCCCTGCCAGTTGTGGATCTGAGGAGAGAAGTAGAAGGGCTTCAGGAACATGGTGGGGTCCGTTTGTTTGAACTGTTGACCCCGTACTTTCTTAACCATTTGCCATCCCCTTCCGACAGATGGCGTTGCCGTTGCTTCATCTGCTGCAGATGATGCTTCTGCTATGGGTGCCCTCTCTGCAATTGCAGAGGCACCCACGTCTGAAGCTACTGTAGCGGATGGCTGTGCCTTTGCTGGTGGACTTGCTGACCCTGCTATCGATGTGGTCGAGTTTGACGGAGTGATGCTACCGACGTCCGCGGTCCTAGGTGATATGACCTTGATGGGTGATGCACCACATCTGCATTGATATGAGCACATTTGACTCGTGCCCATGTCCGCAACGGACGTCTGGGTAGCAACACTTTCTTGCCTGTCGGGAGTTGATAACGTCTTCGCGAAGCTGGTAGCGAAGATTGGTGGAGCCAGAGCCTTTTATCGTTTCTTGGCTTCGCCATACGATATGCGCTCTTTCGTTTTCAACTCCTGTATCTTTTTTCCCTCCAGATGCAATCGACACTCTCTGCTCCAGACTGGATGTGCCCCAGAGCAGTTGACACACACCTGTGGGAGTGTGCAACTACTACCTGTCTCATGTGCAGCCTTTTCGCATTTCACACAGGTGGGGTTGCCCTTGCCGGTCGCCGTCGTATGACCGACCCGCTGGCACTTAAGGCAGCGCATTGTGTCCAGTACATACGGGCGACTATTTAAATTAAAAAATCCTGCTTTGATGTTTTTGGGCAACGTCGGAGTGTTGAACGTCAGGACTAAGGTGGCTGTCTTCTCTAGACTGCCGTTAACCCTTCGTTTAATCTGACGAACCTCGATCACATGTTCTATTGCCCACTCCTTAAGGAGTTCCTCAGACTCTAAATCCATAAGTTCCCGGCAGTTCTCCTTTACTAGAATTTAGAGTTTTATGGAGTTCGCACTTCACTGCGAAATCCCCGAGCTTATCACACTTAAGGAGTTGGACAGCCTGCCTGTTGGTGGATGTTTCCACAAGCAGTGTCCCATTCCTCAGCTTTTTTTTTTTTTTTACCGTTTTAAGGTACCGGCAATACCCTCTAACCCTTTGTGAACAAAGAATGGAGAGACCTTCTCAAAAGATCCCTCCCTCCTTGTCATGATAACGAAGGCATTGTCTATGAAACAATGCCTGCCGTTACTTTTTAGTTCCGGAGGAGGGCTATCAACCCTCGCCCTCTTGTATGAACTTGGTGTATTTTTATTAACCTGCGACACACCCGGGCCGCAATGGTTTTTGGTTTTTATATTAGTAGGCATTCTGGTCCCACGAGTTAGAACTAGTTTAAAGGGAAGTGCTACTACAACAGAGGTGCGCAGGTACCCCTGAGGTTGCACGTTAGCGAGTGACCTGCTTCTCACCTATGCACCTCTTCGGCACGTGTCTGACCTTGAGATTGAAGTTTTTTTTTATAGAGGTTTGTACCGTCCTTGCGATCCGTGCGATTAAGCCAAGATCCTCTTTCTCCCACACACACAACGCTTCCACCGCCACGCCCTACGGTGGTCGTTGAAGCATGGTAGGAGTTTACGGTGTGGGAAACTTGCGGCGCTCACAAGTTTCCAGCTCGGGCACCGCGGATCACCAAACCCGTACTTGGCACTTGCATACCAGGCCCATGCGGGGGCTGACATGTGACACTATTCTCCAGTCAATTGCTATCGAGGTGAGGTGAATAGCCGCCCATACACTAGTGGGACTAGCGAGGGGCAAGGAATGACAGCGTCCGCCCGTCATTCCATTCCTTCGCAAGCCTGATCCTCCGTCACACACACACACACGGGAATGTTCAGGACACGGCGGCTCACTTCCCCCGTGACGGTCCAGAACCTCGTATGGGGGAGAGGGGGGGGGGAGAAATCGTTAACTTACCTGTGCGCTGACAGGACCCCTAGGACTTCCAACTGATGGAAAATCCTACGGGCTGTTTCAAGGGTCAGTTGCCAGCCATGAGCTCTAAAAGGCAGCTTGTTCTCTGTGCAGCTAGCCTAATTTTATTGGAAAGAAAGGTTAAAACATAAGACACGTTAAGTTTGATGCAAAGATTGGTTAAAAAACAAAGAAGTTTTCAGTCATTAGCCTCTTTTACAAGAATTAAGGGCAAATGAGCCAGGTGATTTTAAGAATTATATTCAGTATGGATGAGACACTTCTTACCAAATTACTAAGTTTAGTTCAGCCTCGACTGAAGAAACGTAACACGCGAATAAAGAGTGCATTCTGCTGTATGAACATCTTGTTGCAACTCTAAGATTTTTGGCTATTGGAAGATATTAAATTTTCAACTGGGATTTCAGCTGTATCGTGGTACAATTTGCAAGATTAATCTCGTGGTAATTGCTTACGATGGTACACTGTGACTGCACACTAGTTGATGTATAAGACTTAGGTGGATTGTTCGAAGTTCGATACACTATGTTCTTCTAAAGCTGTGTTGCTTGTTAATTCGTTTAACAAAGCTCTCTTTAGAACATGTTGTACAAGAGATTCAGCCAGAACTCTCTCCTGGAAATTAACTTGTTAAGTTCAGCTGCTACATTTTTACCAACAAAAGTTTGTTCCTCATCGATGTCTTCTTTATTCAACGCTGAAATACATGCCTTGAAAAAAATCTTTTACAAATTTCTGTCCTTTTTTTTTGGTGTGATTTTATCCTGAAAAATGTAATATTGTCAAAAATACTTATTTATGAACATTAGAAATGATTTTAAAAACTAACTACAACAATTAATAGAACAAAATCTTTTGTTTCAGTACTCCTAAAACCAAAGAAGATTGGGAAACGTCGCAGATGGGTTTAACCAACATTTTCAATTTATTAATTGTGGAGGCGCATTAGACGGAAGATGTATTCGCATTAAACTACCACCTAATTCGGGTGCAAAATATTACAACTACAAACAATTTTATAGTATTATTTTGATGGCACTTGTTGATTCAAACTATGAGTTTATATATGTTGACGTAGGAAAACAAGGTCGGTGATCTGATAGAGGAGCTCTGCAGTGGACAAGATTTTACCAACTCTTAAAGTCAGGAATACTAAATTTTCCTGCAAAGGAAGACAACACAGCTGGTCTCTGGTGAAGAAGATTTTGCCCTACATCCACATGTTCTTAGGCCATTCAGTAAAAGAGAATTGAATTACCGAAGGAGAATTTTCAACTATCGATTAAGAAGATCTAGAAATGTGGTTGAAGATGCATTTGGTATTTTAGCAGCCCAATTTAGAATTTTGCTTACAACGATTAACATTACAGACGAACAAAATCTGCAATACATTGTTTTGGCTTGCTATCTGTGTATTGCACAATTGTCTTATAAGAAGTAGTATAAAGTATTTGTAACAATTAAACAGCACAGAAAATGATGGTAATAACATGTTTCTCACAGCACTGGAAGAAAATTCTGTTAGAAACACTACTGAAGATGCAGAATTGAATAGAGAACGATATCGTGAATACTTCAACACAGAAGGGCAAGTAAATTGGCAACATGAAATGATTAATCAAGAAAGAGCTTAATTTTATTGTTCATGTGTAACTGTGGTTTAATTTTAATTTCTACATCTACATCTATACTCTGTACTTGTTCATTCTTTTTAACAACATTCTCAGTAAGTGAAAGCAGTATAGTCATATATATGTTTATACAAGGGAATGTTAGAATCCTAAAATCTAAAAAACATTTTGTACATGAGCCCATTATTTTTTCTTTTAATATTGTTCTAATTATATGTTTTTTTATTTTTAATATTCTCATTATACTATTCTTTGTGGACCTTCCCCATGCTGATATGCCACATCTCAGTTGACTTTCAAAAAGAGAAATAGTTGGTCATCAGAATATCTCTAATGAAGAATTCTCTGAGGTAGCTGACCAGAAATACAATAGTGGTTAGTTTGTTATAGCATTGATCCACCTGATTTTTCCAATTCATGCAGTTGTCAATTTGTATGTTGTCGTTGTTTTTCGGGCTTTAGGGTGCGTCAGGTCGAGGTTATTAGTGCCCAGGGGCGTAGCTACCATGGGGCTAGGCGGTGCAGTGCACCGGGGCCCTCTAAGCATACCTCAAGGGGCCCCTGAGAACACAGGAGCCCCTCACTAAGGGCCCTCGCTGCTCAGGGGGAGCCCCAACCACTGCTCAGGGGCCCCTAAAGAACAATTCAAGGGCCCCGATCCTCAGTTCAGGGGTCCCCTACCAGCACACAAAGCAAAAAAAAAGGTCGCCCGTCTGGCCTGAGGGCCCAAAAATAAATTTTTTGCACCGGGGCCCTTGTTGACCTAGCTACGCCACTGTTAGCGCCCTAACTAATACCTGGCGTGACAACGGGGCAAAATTGCAGTCTGTGTGGCTGACTGTAAAGGGATCAGCCACAGAGACAGCACAATAAAATACTGATGGATGGGTTACATCTAGCTTAGAAGAGGCTTCCTCATCAACAACGACATACTGTGACTGACCAGTTAGAAAATCGTGTATCCATTCGTAAATCTGATGTACCGTACGCTCGAATCATCGCTGAAAGTTGGTTGTGTATTACAGAGTCAAAAGCTTTCTGAAAATCCAATAAAATAGCATCATCTTGTGATCCTGCATCAATAACTTTCATTACATCATGCGAAAATAGAGCGAGTTGCGTTTCACAAGATCGGTTCTTCCGAAATCCGTGTTGGTTTGCTGTAGGTAACTCGTTTTCATCTAGAAACTTTATAAAGTTAGAGCATATGACATGCTCCAGAATTCTACTGCAATCAGATGTTAGATATATGGGTCGATAATTCCTAGGATCCCTCCGATCTCCTTTTTTGTTAGAGGTAATGTAAAATATACCCAGTAAATGTAAATAGCAGAAGACCTAATAAAACTTAATATTTATTCACTTGTAATCCTACAGCAGTCAAAAATTCTTGCTATCCATATTATTAAAATTTATATTCATCTTAATATTCCAGTAACAATAGTCACCCTCCCTCCTCCTCCCCCTACCAAGTGCCAATACACTCTGCTACTGCTTCTTCGATAAGCACGGTCGTGTATAGCGAAACAACATCAAACCTGACTAGAATGTACATTAAAAAAAAAAAAAAAGTTTCGAGATGATTTGTATTGATTGCTCATGTCTTTCCTTAGGACAAAGGTTTTAGTTTATCGGCCACATAATGGGCTAGTGGGAGGTTCAGAGTGCTGATCATGCTCATGGTTGGCAAAAAGGGAACTTCTGCTTAATGGATTTTTGGCGAATTGCAGAAACGAAAGATAGAAATATTGTTTTTTTATATTCTTGTCTTGATCTCTTGCATGAGTATTCGAGTCCCTTCACGGCAGACTTGGTCAACATGCTCTGCGTTTAATCTCTCGATGGCACACACTAAACGTTTGAATCATAATCCCATTAAGTCTCTGGAGCGATGTTGAAGATCTTGCGTATATGAGGAGATTTATAATTTATTGATGTAGTACACTTGGCCATATTGTTTGCCTATTTATCAAGCGTAAATTTACCATTCCCCAGTGTTGTACCCACATAGAAATCCAACATGGCTACTATTTTATGTGTCCAGACCATTTCAGTATGAATGCATATCCATGAAGAGTTTAATGTAACAGAAATCATTTCCAAAAGTGTATCCTTAGCTGTTGAATGTTAATCTAATATTCTAATCTGTACATTAATCAACTAAAGCAAACAAACAAGAACAATATCATTCTCTGCTATACCAAAAGAAATGTCCGAACCTCAAAGCCACACGGTAATTAATGTCTGCTTCAATTGTGGTCAGGATCTTTCTGGTTATTTAGCATGGCATCAGTCTTTCTTTTAGTCTCCATTTCAATGGGTGATCCACTGATGTGATTTACATTCCCCCTTTTTCTCTACAGCAATGATACTATTCTTTTTTGCATTTTTAGTATTGAGTCTTTTGTTTATTTTCACCCATTTCCTAATGTGTCACAAATGGAAACATGCCTGTCACTTTATCATTTCCATAGCTTTCACCTTGTCAAAATACTTTCATCAATTCTGCCACTTCAATCCTGCTTCTCCTAAAATATACTACCCAATGGAAAAGCTATAGAACTTTTTGTTGACAGCCCCAACTTCGTGACTTCTGGTTAACACTTTCTTTCACCTACCTTGTTATCCAGCAGTATTTGCTCAAAGTGTCCTGTCCAAAACTATTTATTATAAAACTAAATGTCAAGACATTTACTCTTTGTCTTCAACCTCCTCCCTTGTATTTCTATCTGTATAAGTCATATTACGAGTCTTTATGCCTTTTGTTTTGATTCTGTGCTGACACCAGCTTTACATATTATTCCAGATCCCCGTGTTGCCATTCACAATCCTCTCCCATTTTAATACTATTGTCACTTACTATTATTAATTTTGATGACCCACTCTGGAAATTTCAGTCTCTTTTTATCATATTGTTACTTCATTTTGGAAATAACAAACTATTAGTGTTAGACAACTTCTTAAAAAACTCAATATTCTTACAATGACTTCTCAGTATATATATTCTCTCATGTGCTTTGTCATAGATCATTTTAACCTGTTTACTTCTAATTCACAGGTACATAATTTCAATACAAGAAACAGAAATAACTTGCACAAAACACAAACATCTCTGTCATTAGTACAAAGAGGAGTTAATTATTCTGGTATACATCTGTTTAATAAACTTCCCAAGAGTATAAAACAGTCTGCAGATAATAAAGATATAGTTAAAAAAAAACTGTGAGATTATCTTATTGGCAACTCCTTCTACAACATTAAAAAATTTGAACAAATTAATTGATTGTATTTAATACGACTTTTGCAAAATTCAGTTGTAAAAATTAATGTTTATTATTATTATCTTTATTTGTCTTTGGAACATATACTTGTTTTTACTATGATTATGACTCATATTGTATGTATGTGTATTAACCATGACATGTTTCACATCCCAGAGGTCTTTCCTCTGCAGGGATCCATGAAACAAGATTGATAAATAAAAAAATAAAAAATAAAATGTGGAGACTTTAATGTTGACTTACCCATTCACAGCAGTGTAAGACAAGACATGAAAGTCTTAATGTTGTTTTTGAGAATAACTGCTATTTTAAATTTCACTACAAGAAAATCAATTAATAGCATAAATTACAGTAATTACATAATAGGCCTACTACCAGAAATAAATGGTTCTCTGATGGTGATGCCCAGCTATTTTGTAATAAGTCCAGAAGCAATGCAATGCACAAAAAAGCTGGGTATACAAATGAAATATGAAGGAACACTATATACAACATTAAGGGAAAATGTAGGTGGGTGCTGCAGGATAGGGGGAAGTTGTAGGGAAATTGTCACCGGAGTGTGTGCTCCATTGCAATTAAATTAAATCGCTTCATTAGTGGAAACTAGTCAGAAGTGTACATTTTACAGGGTATTGATATTGATTCCTTTCCAAATATATTTCTTACACTTTTCAATGGATGTTCTAAGAACAGGAAGGTTGTCAATATGCCAAACAATAAACTGGGTAAGAGATGGTTTACAAATGGTATTACAGTTTTTAGTAAAACAAAAATTAAGAGAATCAGATACCTAAATACTAAAAGAACACTGTAAACTTTATTCTAAAATACTAAGAAATATAGCCAGGAAGACCAAAAACATAAAAATATGTCAGAGAAAGTATAATTACAGTAGTCAAATGAAAATTATATGGAATATCATAAAATATAATACAGGGAAATTTGTAAATCATTCAAAACACAAAACAATAGAACAAAATGGATTTAAGAATAGTGAAGTAGGGGAAGTAGGAAGGGATAGCCAATTCAAGAACACCGCCAGGTGGCAGCACCGTCGTTGCCTCCGTGACGTCACAAGATGGCCGCCCGTTAGTTCCTTGGCCGGCCGCCCAGATAGCGGCAGCAGTCGGGCTTGCGCATACGTTAGTTCCTCGACCGGCCGCAGGGATGGCAGCATCTCCCAAGGGCTTAATTTCTTTGGGCGCAGATATTCCACTCCCCCAGCTAGCGGAAATTACACAGGTGCGCTCGCCTGCAACCCTGTTCTGGAATGCGGACGTCAGACAAGTTGTATCGTGGCGACAAAACTATGGATTCGTCTATCACTTTAGTTCCTAGTGGCCATCGTGTGTTGCGTATACCAATTCCACCTTTACCGAGTAACTTAAATATAATTAAAGTCTTATCTTCGAGGAGTTTAAATGGACCCATTGGTTTAAGTAGACAATGGACGATTAGTTCATCCATTAATCGGGAAATCGAGTATGATGGTCTCCATGATGTCACGAATCCACTTCCTCTCAGATGTATACTGTTTGATACAGATGTCAAGCTAGCTAAAGAAGTGGGTGTTGACGTCACTGCCGGAGTATAAAGGCCATCACACCAGCCAGCTAGCCCTCAGTTCCCGGTCGGCGATCGTCAAGTCCAGTTCACTATGGCTAGTGAGGTTCTCCTGTTTTCAACATGCTACAAGTTAAACAGCAGTGACACCAAGCGTATCACTGTTGGTTTGTCACCTAAACTGGAATTTAATCCAGTAGTTGTACTCGAAAAAGTTGGGTACAATAAAGTCACTCTCACACATGATGAGTGGGATGTACTGAGACAGATGGTCTATACAATTGGTGGCTTTTTCAACAACACTGAGCATCTACAAACGAGTGTTTCGCTCGGCAACCACACCATCTCTTCCCGAACAGTGGCTGGAGCGAAAACTATATGGTTTTACAACAATGCTGTGCCTGCCTATGGTGTGTTTCTCGGCGAATCAACATGGGACAACATGGTCGACGCCCTGCCAGCAGTGACCGGCGCCATCAACACCATGAAGCCCTGGAGTTATCAAGTTACCAAGTACTACAACGAGTTTGTGAATACGTTATCAGTGAAAGTGATTCGTGACTTCCCCCGTTGTTCTGTGAATGGCCTGATAGATTTGCATTTTGATAGTGTACATGTCAATGAAGTGTCATACAGCCCCTGTTCAACACTAGTCTATGAACGTTTAAAGTTAGAAATTAAAGCATATAAAAAACTGTTAGTGTATGACTATGTTAAGCGCAAAGTTGAGCAAGATTTAAAAGGAACTGATGTATTTAGCAGAGGTGGTGATGACGTATGCGGTAATAATTAGTGTCCCTCAGTCCGCTGCGATGTGTCGTCCAGTAATGTTCTTCGCGTCTGTGTACCAGCTGAACGCCGGAGATTCCAAGCGGCTGACTTTCGGTTTGTCACCGCAACGTGATTTCGAGCCTGTTGTGGTACTTGAGAGGGTGGGCTACAACAAAATCACCCTTTCATCCGAAGAATGGGACGTCCTCGCCATGGAGTCGGACGCAGTCTCCAAAATGCTCACCGGCAGCGGCCAGACCAGCATCCCGCTCGGTGAGCATGCTGTATCCTGCCTGACGGTGTCGGGGGTGAAAATGTTATGTTTTCACAACAGCACTGATCCTACCAGCGGCATTTTCCTCGCCAAGTCTACATGGCAGAACCTCATCGACGTGCAGCCTGCAGTGACCGCATCCTTGTCCGCCAGGAAAAAGTGGAGCTACAACGCATCAGTTTACTACAAGGTATTTGTGAATGAGTTGGCGGATAAAGTGATGAGTGACTACTACAAATGTACGGCTTCGGTGACAAAGTTAATCGATGTACACATCGGCGGCGTTCACCCTAGTCATGTGTCTTACAGTTCTACAATTGACTATATGCAACTAAAAAATGAAATCATTGCATACAAAAATTTAATTGTACTTGATGATGTCAAAAAAATTGTAACCAGAGAATTTCAATGTGAGTAAATAAAATCATTTTACCAGATTTTTCTTTTATCATTTCACCTATCCTAATTAAATAATAAGATAGAATATACATTTTTTTAAAAATCTTTTTTATTTCGCCCACCAATTGGCGATTAAAAATACATTTTCAATTGCACACATATTATTACAAAATATATGTAAGTTACAAAGTTTTCTCAAATTATTTTTCTTGAGTTCTCGCAGTGGTGGACATCCTAAATCTTCTATATTGTAGCATACTTTCTTCCTGATGATTTTCTGTAACCATCGAGCCTTCTCCAGTCCTTTAACGTAAATGATTGAATCATCCTCATTGGTTATTGCATGTAGTATAGAGCACATCTTGCTGAAGGAAACGCCATCAGAATCCCAAGGTATTCCATGGTAATTATGTGTTAGCCATCTAACTGATGGTTCATTACCTCCACGCGATGGTGATGATACAGAAATACAATGTGTAGAGATAATTTTGTCAGACCGTGTTACACACACAGCAACTTCTTTGAAAATAAACCCACCATCCTTCTTCGTGAAGCCCTGTGCGTCCAGGAAGATGGTCGGCATGGTAATGGTTGACAAGACTCTCTGCTACTTGATTTTATGTCAGCTTACGCACGACACTTGTTAGAGGTACGTATTCTACAACACGATCGTGCAAGATCAGACAGTATGCAGCGGTGTAGGCAGGAAAATTCTCACTGCTATCAAACTCGACACGAATGTCTACAGGCCCCGTTTTAACAGACTCGTTTTAATGTGAACAGTCAATTACGGCGATAGGTGCAGTTTCTATAAAGTCTTCACGTTTTAGTAGCGGTAAAGGATGGTCTCATTCGTAGTAAGACTGTTGGAATCTTGCATACATATCATACAACAACGTGGTTCGGTTTTTCTTAACCCTGGAAGAGTGGTATGAAGTCTATGTGTTTCAAGATATCAAGAAGAGATTTAGTGAATTCCAAGACCGGGATAGTGGCAAATGCCTCAATCAAATTAACTCCCTCGACATCCATGTAGCTAAATTCGAACCACTTTTTCGGGGCTCTTCATTTATAGCACTGCCATCCGATATCCAAGCAAAGAAAGCAATTGTCAATGTTAAAAACAGTGATGAATATTGTTTTCTTTGGACGATCCTGGCTTTTCACGAACGGGTGCAAGATAACGCGTATAGAGTCAACCATTATATTAAAGTACGTTCCAAGTACCGTTTAGATTTCAGGCATAGAATTCCCTGTAAAATTGTCAGACATTTCTAAATTTGAGAGGCAAAACCCCGAATATTCGATCAATGTCTACGGCTTGGAACCAGAAGGTAGAAAACATAAAGTTGTAGGCCCCCTCCACCATGCTGCAGTGAAACGCGATTTCCATATAAACATGTTGTTGATTACAGAGGGTGAAGATAAATTTCACTACTGCTGGATCAAGAACTTGTCGCGGTTAGTTAGTTCTTCAATATCGAACCATCAACATGAGGCACACATTTGTGATAGATGCCTGCAGCATTTTAGTCGCGAAGATCTCTTGGAACGCCATGAGGTCGATTGCGTAAGGGTTGGCGCTGTAAGAGTTGACCAACCCGGCGACGAAAACAAAACCTTAAAGTTTAAGGATTTTGTACACCAACAGCGTGTACCATTCGTCGTTTACGCGGACTTTGAATGTTTGTTGAAACCCTTTGATACGTGCAGACCCGACCCCAACGCCTCTCACTCCACATCAGTGCAGGAAAACATCCCTTTTGCTGCGGCATACCAGGTCGTTTGCGCATACGACCATCAGCTGAACCGATTCGACTCATTCTCGGGTAAAAATCCTGAGACGTGGCTGGTGGAACAACTCGTGAACCTGGCCCATGACGTTGATGAAATTTACAAGGCGGTCACACCTCTTATAATGTCGGCTGATGATGAGGCAAAATTTACCAGTGCCACGGTATGCCACATCTGTGGTGACGGCTTTGTACCGGGGGCCGTTAAGGTCCGCGATCATTGCCACATCACAGGTGCTTTCAGAGGGGCTGCACACAATAACTGTAATTTACAGTACAAGAATCAAAGGCACATACCCGTCTTTTTCCATAATTTGTCTGGGTATGATGCGCACTTCATTGTTAGGGCCTTAGCACACCTCGATGAAGATGGGATGCTACTATGGGAGCTTTATAAAATATTTGACAAACATTTTACTATATTTCTAAAAAAAATTAGGCATAGGAAAAAAATCTCCAGATACTGCCCTGAACACTTCTTCAGACAGCTTTCCCAAATAGATCTGTGGAGATTCTATTATCACAAGTAATAGTCTTAGAAATAAAAAAATAAAAACTTATGAAACAATAAAAACCCAAAATTTCTTATAATTAAGACAATAGTGATACTAAGGAAAAATGAAGCAGTTTTTAGGCAATATAAACAAAAAGGATAAGTAAAATAACCCATCACTTACAAAAGTTGAGGGCTGCGACAAGCGAATAACACCTAAGATGAACACAAAAATACAATATTTCGGTATAAACCTTATTCGTGCACTAGAGCAGTGGTCCGCAACCTTTTCCCACTCGCGGCACACCAAAAGGATATCCATAAATCTTGCGGCACACCTTACCAGTCGGACAGCAGTTTTATGTTACTATTAAAGTAAATAAATGTACACATACCTTCAATTAACACTTGTGTCTGCTTAACTGCACACAGGTGGCTGATTCATGGAGAAATTTCTTCATCGATGGATTTGAGTGTTTCCCTGTTGGATGTTTCAATCTCAGTAAACGTCAAGAAGCCCAATTCACATAAATATGTAATTGGAAATGGCAATAACACATTTACTTCCATGTCGGACATAGCCGGATATTCTTTCCGTATTGTTTGCCAAAATGTATCTAAAGGAATTTCAAAGTTCTGTCAGCTTTTCAATCCGCGAGTTCCTCTTGAATATTAATTGGAATTGCAACGAATGGATCACGAACCCAGTTGAAATCTTCAACACAGAACTTTTTGAATCTCTGCCGCAGGGCTTCTAAATGTTCTATAACTAAGTCCATCACCATTTTATTACCGTCATCAAGTGACCATACAGTCTGGAGCATCTCACACGAACCATTTTCAATCCTCTGTAACCACAAATCCAGCTTATTTTCAAATCCTTGCATTTTGATGTTCAGCTCATTCAAGTGTACGAAAATGTAGGAAAGATATGTCAACTTACATATCCATTCACCATTTGCGAATCAATCCGCGTACTTATGTCTTTCAACAGTCAAAAATATCTGGACCTCTTCTCTAAGTTCAAATATTCGCGTTAACACCTTTCCTCGTGACAGCCAGTGTACTTCTGTATGTAGAAGGAATATAGTGTGTTCTGAACCCATTTCCTGGCATAAAACTGAAAAAAGTCGCGAATTTAGCGGCCGTGATTTTATGAAGGTCAAGACTCTTACTACTTCGTCCGGCACATCTTTCAGATGGGAGAGTAACAATGGCTTTGTGGTGAATGAGACAGTGATCGCATCGTATGTTGGGATTTACTTCGAGTACTTTAGCTGCAAATCCTTTCACTGGACCTGTCATATAAGGCGGAGCGGCTGTATAAACACTAACGCAATCCTTCCATCTTAATTCATTAAGGAGCAAATATTCATCAGTCAAACGAAATATTTCTTCATCGGTAGTTTGCTCTGGAAGTTCTTTGCAAATGAAGAAGTAACTTACAATTATATCTCCATCGAAGCCTGCAGAAATTGTGCGTGGCGGCTAATATCTATTCTAATGAATAATTGTGTTGATTGTTTACTATCTGAAATTAGATTGTTTGCAGATGACATAATGCTGTATAAAAGAATCAAAACGATAGAGGATTGTAAACAGTTGCAGGGTGATCTGGGCAGGATATCTAATTGGGTTGGTAAACATGGAGTGAAGATAAATGCAAGGAAGAGTCAGCTTATTAGATACACAAATAAAAAACAAAAGGTTAATTATGAATATAAGGTGGGGAAAGAATTGCTTGCTGAAGACTTGAAATGTAAATATCTTGGAATTACTTTTGATAACAAACTTAACTGGGCAGGATACATAGGACAGGTGGTAGGAAAAGGTTTCAAAGTTCTGCACTTGTTGGAGAGAGTGATGAGGGGATGTACGAGAGAAGTCAAGGAATTGGGTTACAAAACTTTGGTTAGACCATTGCTCGAATATGGTAGTGTAGTATGGGACCGTCATTTTACGTATCAAATACAGGAGTTGGAGAGGGTGCAAAAAAGGGCTGCTAGATTTGTTTCTGGAAATTATCGCTGAATGCAATCAGTGACGGATATGATAAAGGAGCTGGAATGGGATTCATTGCAAGACAGGAGGAGGATGAGGAGGGTCATGGGAGTGTACAGGGCATATACTGGCGATGAGGCATGGAAAGATATTGCAATAGGTATGAAAAGTAGTGCATGGAAGGGAAAAGATGACCATGACCACAAGCTGGCACTCGATTTCAGGCACAAGGGTGTGGGAAGATTCTCTTTTTTAGGTAAGGGTGTCAGGGATTGGAATGAGTTACCAAGAGAAATGATGAATAATTTACCGAAAACTTTGAAAGAATTTAAAGATAAAATTTGTAGAGGGCAAATGTAGGTAGGTGCAGGATAGG
Source organism: Vandiemenella viatica (assembly GCA_031002005.1). Lineage (NCBI taxonomy): Eukaryota > Metazoa > Arthropoda > Insecta > Orthoptera > Morabidae > Vandiemenella > Vandiemenella viatica. Next base: position 62,740,462 of record JARYHS010008074.1, read on the forward strand.
GGGAAGATGGGTGTGTAGGGAAATTGCCACTGGAGCCTGTGCTCCATTGCAATTAAATTAAATTAAATTAAACTTGTCGATCGGAATTGAGAACTTCTGACTGTTGTTGATTTTCTCCTTCGTAACGTCTTCAACATCACGAAACATATAGATAACTCGGTGATTGATTGTGTCAGCAGAAAGAGGATTTTTTGAAATTTCACTAGCAGATTCTAAACCCAGAACTATTCTCAACATCTCTTTACAAACACGTTTTAACAGCGTTTCAATTATTGTATGTGGTTTCTTGGTGTTTACGATCAGTTCGGTTGCCTTATAACTAGCTTCCTGTACTTCTTCCGAATCACGTACTGTAGCGATCATGAGTGTTCTTTGTATTTTACTTATTTTCCAACAACCGACGATAATAATTGACATCTTTACTTGACATGTTTTGTTTCAATTTACTAGGAACCATAGCAGCGGTACTGAGTATTTCACTCGGGAATTGAAGACGTTATTTCACCACACCAAAAAAAAAAAAAAAAAAAAAAAAAAAAAAGGATAAGTAATTATCAATATCTTCCCACTACATCAACTTTTATTTCTTTCTTTCAGGCTCAATGCTTTCACTAGTTGCCCTCATAGATGGAATACACCGTTCAAGGAATTTGTCCATCTTGAAGAAATAACATAGTCTGCTAATTGTAATTGAAAATATCAAGACCAATTATTAAAAGTTTTCGGATCACTTCAGAGCACAGCTATGATGCAACTGGAATAGTGTTAAGAAGTGGTATTTTTACACTTCAGAGAAGTTACTTATACCGTGCCGATTGTTTTTACAGTGATGTCTATCAATGCGTCGGGGCAACGGTACAGAAACAAAGAAGTAGCGACAACGTAATCAAATAATATAAGGTTTGGTAAGTCCTGCTAATCCAAGTAGTTTAGACTGTGGGAAAAGCACATACACAGTACATGCGGTAAATATAACAGAAACTCAAAGCGCAGCAGTAGAGCCGTGGAATGAAAAAAATTCAAACATGAATAAACAAAACTAACAGCAACTTTGAGTAAATAAATGACATTTAATTCCTTAGAATACGATAATACCTAACAATTCGCGGCACATGAAACTAAAATATAAATAATAGAAAACTTGACAATTAATTCCTCATAATGAGTAAAATTTCGCGGCACACCTTTCACCTTCTCGCGGCACACCAGTGTGCCGCGGCACACCGGTTGCGGACCACTGCACTAGAGAATGAACCAGTTGGTTCCAGAGTTGTGTATACACCAAAGGTAACCCCCTCCAAAATCAATGGCATATTCTCTAGGGCATGAATAAGGTTTATGCCAAAATAATGTTTTTCTGTTTCTGCCTTACGCGTTATTCACTCGTTGTAACCCTCAACTTTGGTAAGTTATAATTATAACAACATTTCAAGTAGATTAATAGAATATTTTTCAGATTGCATGTCAGATACTTACTCACATATGTAATGCAGAGTGTATTTCCAAATAGACTAAAATATGCAGTTTTATAATCAATGTATTTTTAAAGAAAAGAAGATATAGATAAATACTGTTCCATTTATTTGCTTCCAGGATTCTGGAAGATTTTTTTAAAAAAGTCAAATATTGTAGAGCAATAAATCATATCATATACTACAGTATTATTACTACTTCACATTTTTTATTCCAGAAATGATGATCTATAGACATGGCTATATATTCTTTTATTAAATAACTCATTTGAAAAACTTCACCATTGTTAACCATGAATTCTACCGGGAAAAAATGGGATACTATTGTATACAGCAACCACATATAAACGTCTGAATTCATTTATGGAAAAAGTACCCCTTTTCCATTCTAAAATCATTGTAGGTGTTTCATGACACTAAGAGGAAATAAAACATGGCATCCTATATGGTTCTTTCCTTGAACCCATGCTGTTTTCACTATAAGGGAGATCGGGGCTGGTTGGCAAAGGGGGCTGAGTGGCCATCAGCTTCTAATTTCTCCAGAGTGTGTGTGGAAGTGCCACTTGTTGACCATGTGACCCTCACAGCCTCAAATACTTCCCAATAAAACAACAGTGTGAGTTCTCGAGTTGTAAATTTCGTTCAGTAAGTAAACTATCTTATTTATTTTCTGTATCACAGGCTGTACGATATAGGCTTTATTTGTGTATCACATTTGATTAATTGAACTAAGGGCTATGTTTTCTACTGCTGAAACATTAATTATCCGTATGATAGTTGTTACAACAACCATCTTTGTTATAAAACGTGTTTGGGGTAGGTCGGCCATCTGAGTTCTTGCGTTAGCCAACCTATCCCAACCTAAATATTTCATTAATTGTTTTTCTAGTAAGTGTTGTTTTAATATTAATAAGTATCATAACCTTTAATGATATGAAATAAATTTTGAAAAATGCATAACTACCAGAGGAAAACTAAAAGAGGTGAAGCTCCGAAGCACATAATCTATATAGATCTTTGATCATACATTGAGGATGGGAGAAGCTTCAAATCACTTTCTGAGGAGTTCAAAATACCGGTTCGCAGTTTGGTCCACTGTTGTGGCAAAGCTAGAAACGGCAAAGGCCAGCTTGAGCCGACAATAAGAGATATGACAGAGATTGGCTACTAGAAGAACCAACAGGTAATAACACAAGGTCTTGAATAGCAATTGAAAAAATGTATTGAATTGTAAGCCTATCACATAATTTATTTTATTTCCGCATAAATTTCAGGTTTAATATCAATAACTGCAATTGTTAAGATTAGGTAACAAAAAAAACTGCGTCTCAATCAGTTTACTGTTTCATACTTTTTGGATTAATGTTAGTGATAATTTTCTTATAGGTTTTCTCTGAGGAACAAGAAAGCAACCTTGAAAGTTACTTGTTGAATGCAGGCAACATATACTTTGGACTTACCCCTGAAGAAATAAAAAAATCTGTGTATGAATACAGCAATATGAACAACATAAATGCTCCTCAATCATCTCAGACTAACACTAGGTGATATCTACAATATGGACAAAACTGGGGTAAATGCAGTCCAAAAACTCAATGGAGTAGTTGCTAGGAGAGGGTTTAAGCAAATCGACCAAATCACTTCAGCTGAAAGAGGAAGTTTAGTAACATTGGCCATTACAGATTCTGCTAGTGGTAATTTTATACCCCATTTTTTTGTATTTCCAAGACAAAATTACAAAGATCAAAGATGGTCCAGCTGGCAGTGTAGGAGATGCTAATCCCTAAGGGTGGATGTCTGGAAAAAATCTCAACAAGTCTGCTGAACTCTTTTCCTTCCACACACAGCAGAAGCTCAAAAGAGCGGGTCTGTGCTTTTGCTGTTGGATAATTACAACTCCCATCTTTCAGTCATAGCATCGGATTTTCTTAAAGAAAATGGGATAACCATCTTCTCATTTCCACCTCACACATCTCATAAGTTGCTGTGCCTTGACATAAGTGTTTTAGGGCCTTTGAAAAAAATGAAAAACAGCCATGTGAGACTGATGAATCAGGTTCAAAAAAACCTACCTCGTCAACATGAAGTCCATTTGATTTATTTCCAATATTTACTCTCTCATATTTATCTTAGTTTCTCTAATGCTTGACTTCTGCCTTATATTTCTAGTTTTTTAATTAAAATAAAATGCAGGTAAGGCACAATTACCTTTTTTATTTACTTAAAGCATTTCCACTAATTGTTGATTTGTTTTCTTTCCTTTTATTTGCTCAATTTATTTTTATCAAACGTTTAATGAGGGCTATGTCAACTAACCACATTGTGTGTGCCTACTAATCCCATGTATGGGGTTGGTTGGCCAACCACAACTTGCCCTGTTTGGTGATTTCTTGCATCAATAGAAATAAGTATTATGGTTGTAAAAAATATATATATATAGAAATGTAGCCAAGTACATGCAGATTACAGTTGTATATTCAGAATCTGGATGGTGTTTATAGAATCATCTGTAAAAATTAATATGTTGAAACCTGTGCCAATCATTCCTGGTCTTCCCTATATAAATAATCTTACTGGAAACTTGTACTGACAAAGCAAGTGCTTAATTTGCAAGAAATAAAATAACAGCAGTCTGGAAATAAATGTTAATGAAGTACTCAATGTAGTAGCCAATTGGTTTAAGACAAAGTCATTAAAATAAAAAATTGACAAAACACTTTACATTAGGTTTAAAACAAAAACAAAATTTGTGCATCAATATTTATGTATATAAGGTGTAAAAATAACAGAACTATGGAAACAAGAAACATAAAATTCATTGGCATGAGAAATTTAGTTAGCAAGACCATATCACTTTACTACTGAAAAAGTCAAGTAGCGCCAGCTTTATTTATTTATTTATGAATCTTGTTCCATGGATCCCTGCTGAGGATGGACCTCTGAGATGTGAAAGGAAATACACATACATGCAATATGAGTCATAATCATAGTGAAAACAATTATAGCTACATTAAAGGAGAAATAAAGAGAATAAAAATATATATTATTTTTTATAATTGTCTTTTTCAAAAGGTCATTATGAATACAATTAAGGAGTAGAATGTATTGCCAATAAGATAATCTCTCAGTGTTTCTTTAAATATATATTTATTATCTGAAAACTATTTTATACTCTTTGGAAGTTGATTAAACAGCTGCATCCTAGAATAATTAACTCCTCTTTGTACTAATCACAGAGATGTTTGTGTTTTGTGCAAGTTATTTCTATTTCTCGTATTGATATTGTGTACCTGTGAATTACATGCAAACAGGTCAAAACGTTCTATGACAAAGCACATGAGAGAATATATATACCGAGTAGTCATTTTATGAATATTGAGTTTTTTAAAGGTTGTCTGCAAGAAGTTCTTGACTTTAACGTACACAACATCCTAATAGCTCTTTTCTGTGCTGCGAAAAATTTTCTACTTTGTGAAGAGTTTCCCCCGAAAAATATATCATATGACATTATTGAATGTGATAAGAACACCTTTAATAACAGCATATATGGAATTAACCAAATCAGTCTACTTCTCTGAAATGTGTAGGGTAAAACCAAGAAATTCTTGCTTTAAAAAATTCAGTATTCTTGAAGTGACTTCTCAGTCAGTGGCATAACAATTTTTAATCACCCCACAAATCTACTCCAAGTAACTCATGGACTTGAAATGTGAATGCCAGTGAACTGTGGTAGTTTTTGCTAAGTAGTATGAAAACTGTGCTATTGAGAAACTATAGTTTTGGTATACAGACCCCGGCCAAATTATTAGACGCACTGCAAATCTTGAATATTATTTTGTAATAATTACAAGTGGAGTCTTATTTTTCTTGCAATTAATCATAAAATTTATAACAGATATTGAGGGCACTTACTATATTGTTGTTTTTATATCTATTGTTGCTACATGTCATTGGATAGTTGACTTATTGTAGCTATCAGTCTGCAGAGTACTGTTCAGTGGCATTTTTGCGTGTAACTGGTCTGTCACTTTGTTCGCTTTTATCATCATTTTCGTAATATCGACATCACAAGTGATTGTTTAACAACCAGATATTACTATTTGTGACCTTTAAAAATGCATAAAAGAGGGGATATTTCACCACATAAAGAAAAGCTGAGGTCAAAGCCCTCGTTAATTCGAAAATGTATTCTAATCAGGAAATTTCACGAAGGTTGAAAACGTCAGAAGCTAGTGTGAGGCGCATAAAGAAGAAAATTAATTCAAGTGAAGAATTGAGCCCCAGAAGTAAGAATAAATGTGGAAGAAAACCAATTTTCACCCCAAGGTCAGAAAGATTTCTCAAAAGAATTTGCCTAGAAAACAAATTTTCAAAACTGAAACAAATAAAATCTCAACTGGAAGAGGCTAATGTGAATGCATCTGAACTCAGTCCTCATAGAAAATTGAAGGATATCGATTTCAAGGCCTGTCAACCTGCTAGAAAAATCAAGTTAACAGCCACAATGAAAGCTAAGTGTCTGAAGTGGTCTAAACAGTGGTGTGAAAAGGATGTGGACTTCTGGAGATGGATAATTTAACTTTAAAATTATTATTTACAATATGATAGAACCTATGTACATTATTCATAGTATATTAATTATGTTTTTCATTTTTACAGGTATGCCTCAGCAATGAAAGCACATTTAAAATTTTAACAAACAAATGTAAGCATGTGCGCCACCGAAGATGAGAAAAATTTCATCCCAACTGCATTATTCAGACTGTAAAACACCCAACTAAGGTTATGATTTGGTCTGTCATCAGTGGCAAGAGTACAGGATGTCTTTACGTGGTTAAAGGCATAATGAGGCAAGACTAGTACAAAGAAGTCCTGCAAAAATAGTTAAAACTGCAGGTCAGAGAATGGTTCCCGAATGGGGATCTGTTTATTTTTATGCAGGATGGAGCTCCCTGTCGCTCAGCCAGGTCAGTAATCACCTTTCTGAAGGAACAAAATATCCCTCTGTTGGACTGGCCAGGTAATAGTCCCGACATGAACCCCACAGAAAATTTATAGGAGCTCATGAAGAGGTAGGTGGAAAAAGATATCACAACAAAAATGCAGCTCTTAGAGAAGATCATCGATGTGTGGTATCATCATTCACAAATGCAGGACACAGTACAGTCCTGCATCGACAGCATTCTGCGTCTTATTATGGCTCTCATAGCTGCAAAAGGTGGCACAACAAGATATTAAAACAAATGTTTTCATTTTCACCATATTTTAATTTTTGTTGTAATTATTTGAAATACAACATTTTCAACAAATACTGTGTTTTATTAATTTTTTATATAACCTATGTTATGAAGTAGACTACACAATCATTTTATCACAATTTATGTAAAAAATTCTTTATTCACACATCAAAATTTACAAAAAATTGTAGTCCATCTAATGAAATGGCCAGGGACTGTATGTCAGCACAAATTCAGTGAATGCTTCAAAATTGTAATGGAATTATTACATACAGCACATACGTATTTAAAAATTAGATCTGTAATTAATATAATTGTGTAGATACTTAACTTACATACACACAAATGATGTTATTAAATTTGTTGTTGCAGAGCATCACATTAATGTGCACTGTAGCTTCCATATTTGTGAGTTATTGTAAAATTTACCATATCATCTTTACCAAAAATTGTCATATTAATCCCTAGTTTGACTGCAAACGTTTAAAGTGCCTCCACGGTGCGTTGTGTAGGTACAACAGACCCAGGTTCAAATCCAGAGACATTCATACTGGCTATACTGATGGCACTTTTTAGTCTGTTTCTTGCAATCAACTAGGCAAATTTTTGGATGGTATCCAATCAATGTCACACAAGCTACATATTTCACCACCAAAAACCCACTTATCATACAGAGCACAAGTTACTCATTACAGATGTATTGGTAATGTGGTAAGTCTCAACATCCGATTCCATGGCCACATGTCCCACCTCTAATATGTTTGTGGTTTACCTAAATATTTTAAATTGTGTTATCATTCATCTTGGCATTTCCATCTTCAAACATGGTAAGTGATTGATTTACTTTTCTTTACCATTCCTCAGTTTTATATTTGCTTTTCATTTTATTTACTGTACTACTTTTACAAAGGCATGTTTAAAATTAATGATATGAATCTCTGTATAATGGATAGTACATTGTGTAACAGTATCACAATGACAGTGTAAGTGTATTAAAAAGAGTGATCTGAATATTGGGTATACTGTTTCTAATGACCGATTTGTTTCAAGTATCACATTTCAGACAGTAAAATATATACACGGTTTTCTTAATTGATAATCCTAGAGCTCAAAGTAAAATTAAACATTGTAGCAACTTGTAATGGGTCTTTGTAGTTATGTCAAAACATTTGAAATATCGAAGGATTTGGCACCAAAAAATATTAAGGTAGACGAATAATTTTAAGTGATATCAGAAGCATACATTTACAATAAAATCAGAGAATCACTCTGCTAAAAATGTTGTGCAATGTGCTTTTGAAATTGCCTCAGTAGACAAGACCAAAGATGCTGGTAACTCATTTAATCTGTTGGACAAAATATTGAGAAAGATCTGGACTATATAAACCAATCAATATGTATTTTAAAATGAAAAATTCTAATATACAAAATGTAAAAACCTTATTTACTGAGCACAGCAGAAAGTGAAGCATGGACTTTAGGATTACCAGATAGAAATAAAATTCAAGCATCTAAAATGCAGTATAACAGAATAGTTTTGAAAGTTAAGAATCAGATTAAGTATTAAATTAAAACATTTTGGCAATTAGTTTTGATGAAAGAATACGGGAATCAGCAGTCATGGAAGACATTTTAAGACATGCAGGGGTTGGCAAATTTATTAATGGAGGGGGTGATTATAAGAAAAGGACTAAATAGATAGATGAATTTAAAATGTGTGTATTAGGATTGAAGGTATAGTGAGATGAGCTAACCTTGCAACAGGAAAAGATGGTAAACTTCAATTAACCATTTTAAAGTCTAACAGGAAAATATAAAAACAAAAGCTGCTTACAGTTTGCCGAGATGTCTATGTCAAGAACTCTCATGCCAGAAATACTGGCCATTTGTGTCCTAAGTTGTTGGATCTTTTCTAACCTAATCAATTAAACAAAACTGGCCAACAACTTTTGTGTTTGCAGCTGTCGAGCTGCGTTTTGTTGTTGTTTGACTGTGCCAATGTTTTACCTGAAGCTTCCAGGCATCTTCTAGGGCAAATTGCATTTACTGGCTACAGTGTTTCCTTCTTTTTTCTCCAAACAGAATACTTAGTATGAAAAATTTGACAATCTGTCTACACTAAAGTGACAAAGTTGTACATCTCAAACAGTGGCCATTTATTCTTCATAAGCAATAGAAATTCCAATGTCACTTCCAAATGATAAGGCAGTACTTATATTTATGTTTTTGGAGGTAATAAGTAATAAAAACTCCCAAATAACAATTTTAAATAATTTTTATTGTCAATATGAATGAAATTATAAATACAATTTTTGGATTAAAATGATGAAAAATGAGATAACAAGCAAAGTTTCACAATATAAAGCAACACAATCCACATAAGGTATTAGTTTTCATACATTGATGTCAGTCTTACTTCTTTGCAGTTAAATGTTCAACCATTTTTTTGAACTCCAGACATCCAGCATGGTTTACTGCATCATATTCTGGAATGGCCTTCTTTGTCCTCTCAAACCAGGCAGCAACATTGCTGTATTTCTTGAGGTCAAAGCCAAGAATCTGAAAACGAGTTTAATCAATAAATACTGTTACTCTGTTGTGGAGCAAACGATTGTGATGTCAAATGAATTCTAAATACAAAATTATATACACACATAGTAAATTCTCTCCTGGCCAAATTAAGCATTGCAAGACCATGTCTAAGGAATTAAAGAATGTCAACAATTACTGGTAAATACACATTTCCTTAGTCTTCAGTCAATTTTTACACAACATTTTGAGCTAAATGTAACAAGTGTTACGTTTTTCATATTAAGTGTCCTCATTAAACAAAGGGCTGTTGTATAAGTACAGATTATTTTTAATGTTTCTGTAGTATTTTCTTCCAATTGTGAGTATAAAGAATCTGTATTTATGTATATTCCACCATGAATATGAATGAAGAAACCCTTCACAATAGAGTAAAGTAATTTTTTTCCCCAATTATTCCGTGGAGACGTCACTGGGAAGTAAAAATATTTACCACTTCCCTGTCTCAACCCCCCCCCCTTTTCCATCTTATCCATCTCCCACATTCTCAATTTTATTAACCTACAGTTTCATTAATCAAGTTTTCTACATTGTTCTTCACTTTCATCAATAATGTGGGTTTTCAGAAATTTCCAATTTTTCTCTCTGCCTTTCCATTTCACTGCAGGATACACATCCTGTACCCTACAGCTTTGTTCACAAATGCTACCTTTCATAATTTGACCTTCAATGGAACTTCGAATATTACTGTCAGGATGTCCACTGTATTGTAACAAATGTTACTACATTCTGGTTTTATCAGAATGAGACTAGTATCTGCAATTCACAAACTTTGGGTAAAGCTGTCTTTATATGCTACTCTTACAGCTCATGTTTAGTATTTAACAACAGCACCTCATTTCCAGATATTAAAACCTACCTTTGTCTTAACTACTCATGTCCATGTCTCATATCCATTCAAAAAATATACTCGAAACATGGGCTTTTATCAATTTTTATGTCACCACATATAAAAGCTATAACTTTTTCCTTGAATTGGAGACTTTTTTCTTGACTGATCCAGCCCCTCTTAATTCTACAATCACTGGTCATATTCTTAGTATAAACACTTCCCCTGTGATCCCACAGTTATATGAACTAGTATTTGCTCTTTTTCCCTATTCCTGCTGGATAAATGCCACTGTTCAGTTGGTTTTCAAACTTAAAAAGGATGCCAAGTATTATTTTCATAATTTTAAGTATTATATCTAGGTCTTCACGATTCCAGCAACGTTGCTCACCAAATGTAACACTTTCATGCATTTTCAATTCATCTTTTTGCTCATTTACATCCTTTCCATCACAATACAGAGCAGCTCCTTCACATGAATTAAATATGGTAACATGGAGCAGCCTATCCTTCCTTTTTTTCCCCTCTACTTTATTTCTCTCCCCCCCCTTTTTCCATTTCTAGCCATCAAACTTTCTTCTATACAAGTCAAATACTACCCTTTCGTTTTTTTACTCACAACCAGAGTAATAATATTTCCCCATTTCACATACTTAAACGTCTTCTCCAAAGCCAGAATAAAAAGTTTGTTCTTCCTCTTTAATCTTATGATCAGTATCCTTAAAACCGGGATTGCCTCTAAATCTTCTGACTCCAAGGAATGAATTCCTCTTTCCATCTGCCTTTGTACAATTTGTTAATTATGTTAGAAGTTAAATAATGCCCAAGGGCTTGTGGCATGTTCCTGTAATCACAGGCTTTATTGACCTCAACTATTTTCTCTCAGTTCTATATAAATAATAATAATAATAAACACACTTAATCAGTTCCTCTGAGACATTGTTGATACCAGTTGCTTTACCACTTCACACTTCCATAATCAAGATTTGTTTCCTTTATTTTTACCTAATGCACGGTCTTCCTCTTTTTCTATTCAATGTCCTCGTCATTTTCTTCTGATCAAATACCTTGCCATCTTTATCTTGTATACAATTATATATATATATTTGTTTATGCATGTTAAAACAAAATTTTAATTTTAATAATGTGTCAGTTTTGCTATGTTTATGTTAACTCCGAACTTCAAGATAAAGTTCCAGAAGGAATAAGTGGTCAATGAGCAGTTTTGATGGATAAAGGAATTCAATCCATCAGTGGCTAAAATTGAAGGTAGTTACAGGTGCAATTTAAGAAAAAAGTTATACAATTCACAATGCAAAAAGTTTGAAAGGAATGTTAATTGTGTGGAAGGAGAGCACTGGTACAGTGGAGATGGTGGGAACAGTCCAAGGATATGAGTAGGTGGGAGACATATTTATTCTAAAACTGAATAAAATACAGAACCTATATTTTACACAGTGAAGGGGAGGCACTCCAATTAAGTAGACATGAGCAAACAAAAATGAATTTGTAAGATTTGGAAGATAGTATGAGGAAAGGAAAGAAAAAAAAACATAAAAGGAGCTGGTTTGTATAACATTAGCACCAGTTTATTAAAAATTGATAGATACATCATTGTACCATACCTTGAAATATCATATTTAGTTTGGAGACCAGCTGCTTACAAGACTTTAAAAATTCCATGGATTCAGTTATGAGTATTCATGTTAATCTTTTGTGAAATGGCCAGAGAGCAAGCTGATATTGAACCACTAGGTCTCTGTTTTGTTTGTTACCCTCAACTCCACACCTCCACCCTGTTCTACAAGGCATGCCCAGTCATAATGGATGCATTGAGTGCATACGTTCCTCGTTAAATGGCTCATATCTCTTTTAGACAAGCAACGTGTTAAACAAACATTATCTCATAATTTTTGTTACTGCTCTTCTGCCTTCAAGTTTTGTCAGTAATAGATATCCTTTGTCATTAACAAAACTTAGTTTATCACTTTTACTTTTGCATGTACCCATCTTAACCTTTAAATGGCTGAAAAAGGCAGAGATATTAAGTAACTGGTATAATGAGACCATTAGTGACTATGACTCATGAATGGGTGTTTGTAAATCAGAAAATGATCTTATTGACACAATTTGAAATGAGCAGACTAAAAAAAATTTAAAAATTGTCCTCGCACTACTTGTGTGGTATCTTTGACATGTGCAAACCTCCCGAACCATGTGAATGTCCCTATCACAAGACTAAGGTGTAAAAAAACGTTTTTGTTCATCTCTTATGTTTATCACTTGTTGCAACCTTCAGCTCTGGTGAATAATGAGTCATTTTCCCTATCCTTTGTTATTTATATTTCCTAAAAGCAGTTTACTTCTCTCTTAATATCACCTGTTAAGAGTGAAGAGAGGACGTACCACAGAAATAAGAGAATTGGGTTATAAAATGTTTTTCAGACCATAGCTTGAATATGTCAGTGTAGTATATGGTACCCACATTTTTAGTATCAAATACAGGAGTTGGAGGATGTGCAAAGAAAGGCTGCTAAATTTATCTCTAGCAATCACCGAAAAACACAACCAGTAATAATGTGAAGAGTTATGGGAGTGTACAAGGTTATATTGATTATGAGGTATGGAAATATATTGGAAGAATTAAGAGGTGCATGGAAGGGAAAAGATGACCATGATCACAAGCTGGTATTTAATGTCTGGCATATGGGTGTGGAACAATTTTATTTCAAAGGCAGAAGGATCAGGGATTGCAATACGTTACCAAGAGAAAAATACCAAAAAAGTGAAATAATTTAAAGCTGAAATTCATGAAGGATGAAAGTAGGCAGGTTAGAAAACTGAGGGGAAGGGATGGTATTGAGATCCTTATAGATAAGGTTGGAGAAGAAGTTACTGAGGATTTGAAAAAGGCTTTTTTAACTGCTTAACCTCTCCTATAACAACTAGGTCTTTAGAGATGGCTTTGAAAAAGGCAGAGATTTTAAGCAACTGGTTTAATGATAGCCTTAGGGACAATGAATCAAACGGGAGGGTCTAACTCCGAGAACGAGCTTAACAACATATTTAGCAATGAACAGACCAGAAAATTTGAAATTCATCTTGAGGATATCATGACAGAAATAAGAAAGCTAAAAAACCATAAAGGGGCTGGTGTAGATAATATTACTACACATATCTTAAAGATAGCCAGATGTGACATTGTACCTTATCTTGAAATATTATTTAAATTGAGTCTGGATATTTGCTGCTTACCACAGGATTGGAAAAGTGCAATACATAAAGGAGGGGTGAGAAATAGAGTTGAGAATTACAGGCCAATCAGTTTTACATCAGTGGTAGGTAAATTAATGGAAAGATTGATATTCAACCACATCAGAAATATATGCGAGGAACGTAAGTGGTTTTCAAGCAGGCAACATGGGTTCAGGCATGGATATTCATGCGAATCGCAGTTGGTGGGTTATATGCAAGATATTTCAGATGAAATGGACAAGGGAGCCCAAATTGATAGTGTAGCACCAAATCCTTCAAAGCTTTTGACAGAGTGAGCCATAAAATGGTAGTAAATATCGTAAAATCTATTGCATTGGACGAGAAAGTGATTTACTGGATAGAAGAATTTTTAAAATGTAGAAAACAGAAATTTAGGGCAGGAAATGCAGTATAAAAACAAGGGGAAGTAAAAAATGGTAGTGCTACTGGGTAGCCTATTGGGACCATTGTTATTCATTATTCTAATTAATAATTGTATCGATTGTTTGCTATCAGAAATTAGATTGTTTACAGATGATATAATGGTATATAAAAGGATCAAAATGGTAGAGGACTAAACAACTGCACGGTAATCTGAACAGGATATCTAGTTGGGTCGGTAGACATGGAATGAAGATAAATGCAAAGAACAGTCAGTTTATTAGATACACAATTAAAAAACTAAAGGTTGATTATGATAATAAGGTGGGAAAGAATTGGTTGCTGAAGACTTGAAATTTAAATATCTTGGCATTACATTTGATAACAAGCATAACTGGACAGGACACATTGGTCAGGTAGTAGGAAAAGATTTCAAAAATTCGGACCTGTTGGAGAGAGTGATGAGTGGATGTACGAGGCAAGTAAAGGAATTTTGTTACAAAACTTTGGTCAGAGCATTGCTTGAATATGGTTGTGTAGTATGGGACCCACATTAAGTGTATCAAATACAGGAGTTGGAGAGGGTGCAAAAAAGGGCTGCTAGATTTGTTTCTAGTAATTACCACAGAATGCAATCAGTAACAGAAACAGCTGGAATGGGATTCATTGGAAGACAGGAGGAGGGTGAAGAGGGTCACAGGAGTGTACAAGTCTTATTTTGGTGGCTAGGCATGGAAAGATATTGGTGTAAGAATTAAAAGTAATGCATGGAAGAGAAAATATGACCATGACTACAAGCTGGCACTCGATTTCAGGTACAAGGGTGTAGCAAGATTTTTTTTTTTTTGGTAAGGGTGTCAGGGATTGTAATAAGTTACCAAAGAAATGATAAATAATTTACCAAAACAATTGAAAGAATTTAAGGCCAAAATTTGCAGGGGGTAAATATAGGAGGGTGCAGGAATATGGGAAGATGGGTGCATAGAAAAATTGCCATTGGAGCATGCGCTGCATTGCAATTTAAGTAAATATTATTATTATAACAATTAACACCAATCACGAACTGTATCAGAGCTTGTACTCCGACAGGAATATGCAAGGCATACTTACATCTGCGGAGCTAACAGAGGCAACTAAAGCAATGTCAGCAATTGTCAAGGATGATCCAGCTGCCCACTGCTGACCCTCAAGGAAGGTGTTCAGATGGGCAAAGGCTTGCTCCAACTTCTTAAGCTTCTCAGGATCATATGGTGCTCCAGCAAAAATTGCAGGGTACTGCAACCAAAAATTTTAAACACTTTATATTTCCATTTAGATCAAAGTACCAAAAGATACATATAAAAAATTTGTATCTCTCACATTGGTCCCATCAATTTAATATTCAGTGGTTCAAGCTAAACAAATTTACCATTTTACCTAATTTGTGTTACTTAACATTTATATTTAACAGAAAGACAAGAGGCAGTCTATCTATACTGTTATTCTAGCCAATTTTGTATAAATTGTTAGCTCATCTCAACTTACATAATATTCTGCAAAACTGCCATAGAGTGTTCCCATATCAAAGTACAATCTCTGGTTTACAAGTGCCCGTTTCTTTGCATCCTTGGGGTAGAGAGAATCATTCTTCCCATACTGATCTACCAAGTATCCAAGAATGGCACGGCTAGAGAAGAAAATTAATCATTAGAAACAAATTTTACAAAATACAATATCTGTGAATGTGGAGACTTCACACAAGATTGACCATATTTGCTTGAAGCCAATATTTATTTTATTTACATTTATGCCAATATTTATAGGACAAGCTCTCAAGCCTCACAGAGAAACAGAAAGCTTGATACAATACAATACATTCATTTTCCATTGATCCCAATATAAGAGACTGGCTCTGTGGGATGTGGAAAGTTGTCAATTTACAGATAAACCATTACAAAGTAAAGCATACACCAGAAGATGTGCAATCATAGCATACACGGAACATTAATTATGTCAACTACATTTACACAATTTACTGACAGTTTATTTTGTAGGTACCTTAGAAATAAAAATGTTAAATTGACATGTTAACAGCAGAATTTCTAGAACTTTTCATATTACAGCGATGGGTGATATTTTGCTGTGGCAGGGCAAGTGGACAAATTGAAAAGTTGTGAGGTTGTTTCGTAACTACTGTGTGTATGCATCATACTTGCAGCAAAACAATTTCTGGAAGAACTTGACAACACAAACACATATGTGTTATTCCCAAAGGCATTTTAACAAGCTTTTGAACCCAAGTCATATTCCTTAAATTAGCTTTACGCCTCGTCTACAATGAGGCCATTACAGGTGGGATGGGATTGGGGACAAGGAATGGGAAGGAATTTGGCCATGGTCTTTTGAAGGAAACATTCCAGCAGGCACTTGGAATGATTTGCGGAAAACATAGAAGACCCAAATCTGGATGCCCGGACGGGGATTCAAACCTGCGTCCTCCCCAAAGTGAGGCCAGAACGCTAACCATTCACCCACCACACTCAGTGCTAGGAATACCACTCTGATAAGCAAATACTTTGATCCGAGGAGAAATGCATTTCTGTTTGACAATTCAACAGTATGCCACATGAAGTTTATAAATCTGTTACACACAACAATCTGTATTTAAATGGATGGTGTATCACTGAAAACAGCAGCTTTAGTTGATGCAGAGCCTTTAGATCACCGTTAAGACTTTTATTTTCTGGCACTTACTAATTCAGACACAATACAAACATCCAGTCATTCCTAATTGTATCATCATCAGTTGAAAAGAATTTTTTACAATTGGTGAGAGTATTACTCACATTAATAATAATATCTAATCTGTACATCAAAATACACTGGATGATATAACCAAATAGATTCTCACTTCTATTGTTATGTTTGTTTACACATTCCACTGTGTAAAGACCATTTAACTTAGATATCTAAAACAATATTGTGATAAACCAGACGACAAGCAAAGCCGAAATTAGAGATCATGAGAACTAACCTTTCCCACAGATAGAACCCATTGTCGTCAAGTGTGGGAACTGTGTGCTGAGGGTTCATCTTTAGGAATTCTGGTTTCAGCTGCTCTCCTGCCTGCAGGTTAACATGCTTCAGGTTGAGATCAACTCCAACGGCTTTTGCCACCATCCTAACAGAGCGGCAAGGTGCACTGCCAGGAACATGGTACAGATCAGGCATGGCTGGGCTGAAACATGCAAAGCATTTTACCACTTTAGTCTTGTTAAACATATTATCATCATGGAAACAATGTGTGGCACAATATTATTGTTGCTTTATTGCTGAGTATCTGTATGAGCGAAATTATTATGTAGTATACATTTGTGCAAATGTGAGAAAGTGTGCACCATAAACTCCACTCTGTGCTCTGCTGCATTACTGGCTAAATTAATTGTGCTGAAATACTGTTGTCAAAAACTTAGCCAGACTGTTATATCAACTGGCAAAAAGCGATGCATTCCAAATTTTGAGATGCTCATTTGTTCAATAATTAGAATAATACAGTTTAACAAACGAACCAATTTTTCCTTCCAGTTAATCTGAAAATCTACAAAACGGCACACCATTATCTACGAGGAAGAAAGTAAAGCCGCTATTGCAAATTTCCAACGAATGGGAGGGGGGGGGGGGGGGATGCGTGTTGAGAATTCCTTACTCGGCCTCAATTATCAGAAAGTGACGGCGTAGTACATAAACATCCCAACCATATAATGCAATGAGCTATATTGGATTTTGCTGCAAGGGGTTTTTCCATCATCGTTCCTGTTTTTTCATTAAAAAACAAAATATATTTTTCCCCCTCTTGAAGAAAGACGCTCAATTCAGTTTCAAGCCACAAGGGTCTCGTTTTATGCCAAGAGAAGTCTAGTAAGATAGAAGCAATGAAAATTCCCTAAAAATTTCGCTGGAGGAAAAATAAATAGTTGTGAAGAAACCGCGACCGCAAAGCGTAAGGGAAGCGATAGCATTACCAGTGTTCCACCAGCACTGAACACCGATCCGATTCGGCGCACTAACTGGATCTAAGAGGGGTAGGCCTAAGTTTTACAGACACTCAAACAGAATGTGATGGATGCCCGGGATACTATATTCAGTGATCAGAAGGGTGTCGGACACAAATTTTGGATGGCGGTAGGGTCGAAAATATGTCTGGTAGGATTGTACCGTAAGTCATTATCGCCTGCGCTGTATGCAGTTGATAAAAGCGTGACGGTGTTAGAGGGCAGCTAGGTTTGTTTATTTCTTTTACCGCTCACTCTTTAAAAAGTTTCTTGTATGCACGCCCTCCTCCGGGGTCTAGGAGAGGGTCTTTGAATTAGACATTAGCTGCTCTTCTTAGTGCTGATAGTCGCATTGATTTTGACTTCTCGTTGGTCGTGAATTAGTTCGTGTGTTCGCGCCGTAATGGAGAAGTAGGAAGGTAGGGAAATAATAGCAGTAGCTTGGTTCCTTCGAAAAGGGGGCGCGCACAAACTGCGTGGCTCGATCCAGGGGAGGGGGGGGGGTTTGGCTGGAAGGCTACGCTGAGTTACGTGGGGAGAGGGGCGGGGGGTTTCCAAGCCAGGCCACGTAGTTTTCCTTTCATAACATTTTACACAGTTAAAATAGGGAACAGAACTCACAACAGCATGTGAATATTTATTTCCCTCAAATAATTATCTCCGTATCTAATTTACAATCGTCTGACAAGAGAAAACGTTTACAAATGGCTTCTGGAATCAAAAGGGTAAAAAAGCCACGTAGGGCTACGTGGGGGAATGGTGTTCACAAGAGGCCAAAATGAAGCTACGTGGTTTATGCACGCTCCCAAAGTAAAGGGGAGACATTGAATGCAGTGCGATTCAAACTTTAAGATCAGACCGATTGCATTACGAAACGATTTGTGAAAACAGATTACACGTACAGGCGTGGACCTACAGTAATGTTACTGAATTGACTGCCTGTGCTTTGCGTTGCCAAAGTAA
This sequence comes from Vandiemenella viatica, assembly GCA_031002005.1. Taxonomy (NCBI): domain Eukaryota; kingdom Metazoa; phylum Arthropoda; class Insecta; order Orthoptera; family Morabidae; genus Vandiemenella; species Vandiemenella viatica. The sequence goes on from JARYHS010008074.1 coordinate 62,759,219, forward strand.
ACGTCAGAATGTATGCAGCAAAATTGCGGGCACAAAGTTTCTGATCGAAATAAACAGGAGCGATTTAACAATGTTATTTTGCAGCCTGAACTAAATCATAAATGAACATGAAATCTAAAATATCAGCAGGTTGAACACACGCAAAAAATTACGCCCTTTTGTCTACACTGTTTCTTCCATTCCAATTAAGTATCAGCTTACAACCCGCAAGTTAGATACCCCGATGAAGGTATACTAATGCTAACAGAGTATTAAACATTAGTTCCTTCCTTCGGGATGCACACATTAACGAATACCTCTAAACGACTCAACTGTGTACAACGCTGTGGTGGTATACATAATACATACACAAAAACAAGTTCGCCAAAGATAATGGTAAGATTAAAAGCTTGGAATTGAAAGGAGGCGAACTCTTAAAAAAATCAGGCCCTAGTACTGGGCTACCGGTATGCTTATGGTGAACAACGGTTACTTTTATGAATGATTGCACATTCACAAATGTTTTAATCAAGATCATTCGGCTCAAATTTAATATACAAGATTCAATTGTACCAGAGGCGGCCTTTGGAGGTGGCGAACAGGGCAATCGCCCAGGGCCTCGCTCTTGGAGGGGCCTCGCGCAGCTACCCAAGTTGATTAAAGTTTATGTTTTAAAAAATTATTTTATCTTCAGCCGATAGTGTAACAATAAAGTAAACTTGTTTAATTGATGGTAAAGTATATATTAATTACTAACTAATCAAAATTTCTTAATTAGATTTATTGACTGTCACATTCGTATAATAGCAGGAGAAATAGTTGATATTGATGGACTGGAACTGTATGACAAAAACGATGGCGGTATAACAGCGATGACATAAATAACAGAAAAAACATTAACTGAATTACTGAAGTGTTCCCCACTATCGAAGTAGTCTTGAGAATTATTGCCGCCATACGTAATACAGTTGCATCCGCAGAAAGAAGTTTTTCACGGTTAAAAAATATTAAAACATATTTGAGGAATTCGATGACAAGATTAATTTTCAGCTCTTTCTATTCTTTGAATTGAAAATGAAATAGCTCATTCGTTAGTTTCTTGTGCTTTCATTAAATATTTTAGTTTCAGGAAAAGGCACAAACATCATTTTTAAATCCCTGTGCGTATATCTTCCAAGACCTTAATGTACTTCAGTTTATCCTTAATGATTTGTCATCTCTATGTTTGTTAACATTTAATAACTCTTCTAATACAATATTTTAAAACTCAGTTTATTTTTATGATGTTTGCATTTATCGTTGATCATCAGAAAAACCTACGATTAATATATTTTGTACAAAGGACAAGGGCCTCGCAAAGATCTGCCGCCCGGGGCCTTGCAATGACTAAGGCCGACGCTGAATTGTACACTTCCTCTCCTCGCCCACTCCAAGCCAAAGTTAATCGATTTTGTCAAACCGAAAGCCTGGAAATTGGATAAAGAAACTTTCGACTGTGTATTTGATGCATTAATATATATTAATGTACGATTAAAATTAAAGGCTGTTATATCTTTCTTTTGAAAAGAAGGGGTAGGGAAGTAAAAATTTCATAGTACTAAGGGAATATGCATAAACCACGTAGCTCAATTTTGGCCTTCTGTGAACCCCCCCCCCCCTCCCACGTAGCCATGCGTGGCTTTTGCCTCTACCGCCCCCCCTCCCCTCACGTAGCTTTTTTCCCCTTTTGATTCCAGAAGACATTTTGTACTGTTTTCTCTTGCCAGACTATTGTAAATTACATACAGAGATAATTAACTGAGGGAAATAAATATTCACATGCTGTTGTGAGTTCAGTTCCTCATTTTAACTGTGAAAAATGTTATGAAAGGAAAGCTACGTGGCCTGGCTCCGAACCCCCCCTCCCCCCCCCTAGCCCAGAGTAGCCTTCAAGCTCACACCTCCCCCCCCCCCCCCTGGACAGAGCCACGTAGTTTGTGCACGGTCCCTAATGAAGGTGTAGATATCATGCAACTGTTGATACGCGAATTATCTAATTACTGATAACGCGTCTCGAGGTACTAGGTCGTCAGCTGTTTACATATTCAGAGTTGTTTATCGCGTGCTGTTGATAAAGTTCATCTGAACCCCGTGGCGCGTTCTGGAGCTTCAAGACAGCAGTGCTTGCTTGCTTCCTGCAATCCACGAGACAAGAACGGCGTAATTTTTCAATATAACCTTTCGAAATACTTTCAGGGACTTATTCGCATCAGTTATATAATATTGCTTCAATCTTTTCGAGGATATTCCCCAGAAAACCAGTTTTCAAAACATAAATCGAAGAGTCTCTGCATGCAACAAACATATTTCACAATATTCACTAAGTAGTAATCTAAAGGCATTAGGTTCCGCTTGCGTATTGATGTATCCTGAATCTTATGAATATTAACTAAGCTATGTCTTAATTTGAGTTTCTTTTTTTATAGGATACCTCGATTTGATTTTGGTTAATATATGTCCAAACTGCGCAGCAGGTAGATCAGCCTCTTGAACTATGATAAATTAGAGACCACGGTTCAAATCCTATATAAAGCCGCTGCAGTCAGCCAGATACCTCAGCCTTGGTGCTACAGAACAGAGCTGCGAAGCTCTACCTCCCTGCACGTTGAAATGGCATAAAAAAAAAGTTTAACTTTGGATTGCGGCGTAGAAAGTACACGTCCGCCCCCCTCCCCCTACAACTAAAAAGGCATTCCTAATCTGTTTGGAGGGGACATAAATTAAACCGAAGTAGAAATCAACACGTTAATGCGGGACCTAATCAGACGATTGGGCACTACCTGTACAAATACGAATATTTCATTAAGCTAAGAATTTTGTTTCACACACCGCTTTTCAAATCAAGTTCTTGGATATATCTGCAAAGCGAGAAAATTTCCAGTTTCAATCATATCAAAATTCGTGTATCCAGACAAACTGTAGGAGCAATCTAACAAAATCGGGCAGCAAAATCAGGGGCGTAGCTACTATGGGGCTAGGCGGTGCAATGCACCGGGGCCCCTGCGCTCAGAGGGCCCCCAAGCATACCTCTGGGGGGCCCCCAAGCGCAGTTCAGATGCCCACGAGCCTTCATGGCAAACTGGCGACCTTTTTTTTTTTTTTTTAGTTCTACAGTCGTCTAACGGCCCTCTTCACTGCTAAGAGCCTCATCCTCAGCTCAGGGGGCCCTTACCAGCAACACAAAGCAAAAAAAGGTCGCCCATCTGGCCTGAGGGTCCAAAATAATTTTTTTTTGCACCGGGACCCTTGTTGGCCTAGCTACGCCACTGAGCAAAATTGGTTTCCTTTCTTCGAATTTAATTTTGGCTTTTTAATACGCAAAGAAACACGTACGGTATTAATAACCGCAAAGACACCAGATTGATTTGTTGCCGCGCATTCCGCCTCTCTCGTATGATAACATTGTAGTATTACCAAGATCACACACAGGTCAATAAAGATGACCCACAGTACAAGGTAGAATTAAGACTCACGACTTTTGTAAAGAAATGCATGAGAAAAAGACAATCTTGGAGTATATTGTTATGTGCAGTGGAGAACATTTTGACACTAGTTTGCAAAATAAACTTTTCATTTCCACCCAGAAGCTTGAATACTAATCCATCAGACCTACAAACGCAGTTTAGAAGAAAGAAAAAGGGTTTACACTTATAAATCGATATTGTAAGATTTGCTTTTGGCCTCTTATGTCTAACGGTATCATTTGATTAGTCAGATTCTCCCTCAATCTGTTTTGTATTATTTTAGTCTTGTTTTAACTAATGTTTCGTATCCTTAGCTCTTTTTGAGGTAGAATTCGGATTTCACTGAACCTGCCTTCAGAGATGTAGCGTTTGGTTGCTGAATAGTAAAAGGAGAAATAATGTTGAAACCTCAGTCCGGACTTTCTGATTTCAGTTTTACATGATCCAAATATTAATCTAAACGGGTGTCGGAATGATGCCTTTATATACACTACATCCGATTTCCTACCATTTCTTTCAAATTCAGCACAAAATTTTAGTTGTTGAGCAACATAAATGTTTTGAGCAACAGAGGTATCTTCACCATCCTCTAAATTAGCATGTCGGCAATCAAAACCAATAGCTTGTCACTAGCAATTTCATCACGACTGTTAATGAAAAGTGGCAAAGAATTCAAAACAATAGGATACTGAAAATCTAATAGAGCAGTTGGAATGAGACACAAAAGACGACAGCTAGATTTTTTTTACGAAAATTAGTATTGAAATCAGTATGATGGCCTGTGGTTGGCTGTCTTTGGAAGATGCAGGGAAGTAAGAAGATTGATAGGTGTTAGCAATAGCATGACGATGATACCTATGTGTAGATTGAATGAAGAATTAATATTAGTACACATAACGAAAGAGATGACATGCCCATACCTTAACACTTTATAGATTTCAGGAAAAGTAAGGGTGAAAATTTTCCATTCGTCTGCAGGAGAGTAGAGCACTGTAATAGAGTATTGAGCAAGGTGCTGTACAATTTACTTCAAACACTTTAGAGAAAAACTCTGTGAAATAAGAAGCTTGGTGTGCAAGATATAAACCCTACTGTATTTGATATTAATATAGCACGACTACGTTTTTAAGACGATCTTAGCAAAACAGATTTATGCTAGAAGATTTCAAAGCAAGAGACATTACTCACAGAGAAAGGTTGTACAGTCGAAGCAAGCACAAGTCACTGACAGCAGTCAATTCAATACTGACGCGTTGGCGCGCCGGCTGCTCTTAAATAAGAATGGCAGACCTTCATTGGCGCGGAGGCAGGGAGCGCTACAGCCAATGGCGTGCCGACAACTCTGGGTGGGTAGTGGGTATGAACGCAATGACGCCGCAACTTCTACAGGGAAAACTGTCGCACAGTGACTGGACAGCAGTGTAGGGTCACAAGGCGGTTAGGTCAGCAGGCTATCTGACGTCACGGCCTAAACACAGTCGCTGGGCGTTACTCGAGTTAATTCCGGAAGTGCGCCGACGGAGCATATCATTGAAAGAACACTATTTCGTAACTGTTGGTAGTTTGAGGTACTAAACTGATTCATCGGCTTTGGCACCATATTGATCTTAGCATGACGTGCAGATTGTCTCCCGTTTCACTCAGACTTTGCAGAAGAATATTTTTGATGAACTCTACTGTTCGTATTGGACTTCGCCTTACTTATAAAATAATTCGTCATAAAAACACACATTTTTTTTATTTTGCTTGGGCTTTACGCCTCGTCGACGATGAGGTCATTAGAGGCGGGATGGGATTGGGGAAGGACGGGAAGGAATTCAGCCATGGCCTTTTGAAGAAAGCATCCCGGCATTCGCCTGGAGTGATTTGGGGAAACCATGGAAAACCCAAATATGGATGCCCTGACGGGGATACGAACTACGAAAAAAAAAACACACACACACACATAAATACGTCAGTTTATTTCCATAAATTGCTAAGGATAACTAACCGTGTAGCTAATCTCTTTTTTTTTCTGATCATTAGTCTTTCTACTGGTTTGATGCAATCCTCCATCCCATCCTATCTCGTGCATATCTCGTCTACTCCACACATCCCCTACAACCCAAGTCCTCAATTGTCTGCCTCATATATCCTCTGTCACCCTCTACAGTTCTTACCATCGACTGTTCCTTCCACTAACAAATTAACCAATCCAGCATGACTCAAAATACGACTCACCAGCCTGTCTCCTCTTTCTTCGAGCTTCTTCCACAATCTTCTTTCCTCAACCATCATATCCAAAACTCGTTCATTTCGTTCTCACGTTTCAAATGCTTCCATTTTCCTTCTTTCTTTTTGGTATTCTAAAGTCCTTGCTTTGCTAATGGCTGGCTGTATTCGCGAATTTCCATTTACGTCTCCTGCTGCTTGGAAATATTCCGCTAAAATGACGGTATGAATGAAAATGCGCACTCAGTCTGAAGAACTGATGCACACTTTGCTTCTTTGTTTCTGTTATACGTGGCGCAGTAAAAGTCGTTATTATTAAAGCCATTGAAGTCATTCTGGCCATTTCTACTGTCATGTCCTTGGCGTTTATTAGTAAGAGATTTTAGCAAAATCAAACTAATTTGTAAGAAATTTCACTCAAAGATTCATAGTTTTTTTTATTTTTTTATGGCATTTGGCAACGGAGGCCATACAGCCAGCTCAATGTAATTATAAAAGATTTCAGTGTATAAGTCGTCATTCAGTTGTATTTTTCCAATGTATGGACGCCACAGGACGGACAGGACATTCACGCAGACGCACAACACTTAGATATCCATGCCCGCGGCCGGATTCGAACTCTAGCCCCTACGCTACCGAGGCCAGCTAGTTAAGAGTTCTTGATCTCGTTGATGTTCTACTTATATTTTAGAATTTACAAATCTTTAATTTAACCTCTAGACCTTTCAAAGCTAGAAATCTTTCAAATGATCGGTACGCTTCGGTACAGTAACAATTGACTACACAAAATTTACTCTTTGCTGTCTATAAGCTTGGTCAAAGCTATGACTTCTTAATAAATCTTCCATTACTAATCCAGTTGATATGAAATTTCATAATGCATAGTAAGACGACCGAGAAGAACTTCTTGTCTTAATCACATACTTTTTTATATTTAAAAGATTGTTTGCATAATGAAAGCTTGATATGCGTTCACTATATTCATTCACAAAGACTGACAGACTAATGCTTCCGGCAGGTGGGGAAAAAAAAGAATCACACATGCAGTTACACCTGTTGGCAGGAGTACACGTCTGATGATTCGCTGTTCTTTGAAAAAAAAAAAATGACTATTACGCTTTCCTTAACTTTCACTTGCTAATAGGAAAAAAGGAGGAGGTGATTTTGAATCATTCAACAGTCCAAAAATATTTGCTTACTACCAGCCAACCGTTCACAGAATGTAGCATTGTCTTCCGTATTTTGGTTAACAAAAGAGAAAAAATTGCCTGTACTCTGAGCTATGCTTTGGCGGCAGCTATCTGGTGAAAAGTAAGGCCATTTAAAAAAAAAAAAAAAAAAAAAATGATCGTTGACAGTATATACGTCGAGAAAACTCTAGAAAAATAACCGAGATGGAGGTATCTGGCATTGAGGATCCCAGTTCGACCCCTTTTACTTGTCTTGTGGTTTTATGATATCGCTCTGACAAATTGTGGTAATGCCCCCTAGGACTGGACTATAGTTAGTGTCTTGTTTCGTCCTCGAAAATTCTTTCTAATTGTGTACAACGATTTGTCCGGTTAAATCTTCAAAGTTACAGACTCTGATCTTCTGCGCGGGCAGTTCGTTTTTTTTTTTTTTTTTTTTTTTTTTTTTAACAGTTTAACGTCCCTTTTTAACAACGTGGTCTTCAGAGACGGGAAAGGATGGGGGCAAGGAATGGGAAGGAATTCGGCCATGGCCTTTTGAAGGAAGCATCCCGGCATTCACCTGGAGTGATTTGGGGAAACCATGGAAAACCCAAATCTGGATGCCCGGACGGGGATTCGAACCGCCGTCCTCCCGAATGCGAGGCCAGAACGCTATCCGTTACACCACCACGCTCGGTGGCAGTTCGCGATGTCGTCAATGCCCATGAAATCTCGCTAATACATGTTTCATTCAACGAACATAGATTTCTGACAGTGTTCTGTAAATTTGTTCTATTTGGCTAACGATAATCTTCTGTGGTCGAAGTTGACAATTTTTCAAACCTCCTCGTGTTTTATATCGTGCAACGGAACAGTCTCTGCAGACTTATTTTCTATCGCGATCACCAGATCCCTTACTGATAGTGAATCACGTATGTTGTACTTCAATTATAACAGTTCTCTTAGTTGTCATCAAAAAATCTAAGGTATGATGAATTAAATGAATCACTGAACACTGTTTTATCTGCAGTCGTCTGATTCACTGGTCCGTGGATATTTTTCTCCTACTTTTACGACCCGTTAAAAATTAATCTCATCTTAAGAAGGACCAATTTGCCAAACCTTATACTGTATCCAAAACTTGTATTTTTTTTTTTTAAAGAAATTGGATGCCACATCATAAAGCGCCTTCTCAGTTATTGAATAACTCCTTAAAACCTTTGCTAGGATCTCTTTCGAAATTTCGCTTTCCTAAACACTCCAGGTGAATGCGGGGATGGTTCCTATATGTTCTGCCGCGTTTCATATCGCCCGCGACAGTGCACATTAGAAAGAAAAGAGTGCATCACTCGCTAGTAGGAATGGCGCTACCACTGCCCTAACCAGGGAGGGGAAGATTCCCTTTCTTATCTCCACCACCGAGTCCGCCCGTAAGTGCAATCCCTGGGGCAAAAGTAGCAGTCGGTAAAGCTCTAGTTCGAATATCAATCAGGCACCTGATAAGCTACTGGAATTATGTGTTGATGAACTTAGCAAATGTATTCGTTTCTGTTGGGTTATAATTATGTTGAATAAATGGAATACAAATTTGGACGATGTTTTCGGCAGCCCACAAGTTCCTTTAGATCATAGGTGTCAAACTAAATTTTGCAGAGGGCCGTATATTAAATTAAGAATGTGTAGGCGGGCCAGATTCAAATAAAAAAATGTACTGAATATTATAACATTTTATTTATTTAATTGTATAGTATATAATATATGGTTGTTAAAAATCATATCAAAGTTATAAAAGAGGGTAACTATTTTGAGCTCGAGGATCCAGATACCTGATTTCTCTTGTTTTTGACAAGCTCATTGATGTCAGGTATCATATTTGTTGTAATTGTTTTAAGATTGATTGGAGATGTTCATTCGTAAGTCTTGTGCGATGTTTGTTCTTATCTATTTTCATGACGGAAAACATCTTCTCAATAAATGTTGCTACCAAACATGCTCAGAATGCGTGCTGCATGCTTTTTTAATTCTGGGTAGTTATCCAAACTCTTGAAATATTGTGCATAAAATGTAAGAGCATTAACCTCTTTAAATTTTTCTTTCAAAATACTGTCCGATTGATGATCTATCAACTCCATTTGCAAATGAACTGGTGCCTGTGAAGCTTCAAAATTGAATGGATTGTTGGAAAATTGGGAATTCCATTCATTCATTTTGTGGAAGTCTTCAAAACGATTGTTGAATTCCGTGATCAGATTTTGCAGAAGTTGAGAATATTGATCCAATTTTTTTTTGGATCACTGTGCCAAATTTTTAAATGAGGGAAATGATCCAAACTTTGATTTTTTACCTGATTTTCCCACAGCCTCGACTTTGTTTCAAATGCTTGAATACATGAATACATTTGAGTGACAATCAGATTTTTACCCTGTAACTTTACATTCAGATCAGTCAAGTGTTTATTCATATCTACCAAAAAGGCACAATCAACCCACTAGTCATTGTCATAATCAACTGGGTTGCCTTTTTCTACATGAAAGCTTGAATAGGGTCACGTAATGCAAAAAATTTCTAAAACTACTCCTCGACTGAGCCAACGAACTTCGGTGAAATAGGGACATCGGAAAACTTTTCGTCCAAATCTTGTAAAAACTGCCTGAACTGTCGGTGATTTAGTCCTCTGCTCGTTATAAAATTTGCTATTTTAATTATAGGTTGCATGACATGGTCTTTTTTAAATTTTGGATGCCAATGATTCCATGATTTATACACTGAAATCCCACATAATTCCCTGATGTTTTCTGTTTTAATTTAGTTACAACGCCCGAATGTTTGCCAGCCATGGCAGGAGCGCCATCCGTAGTTGTGCTGCTAAGAATATTCCAGTCGAGTTCATATTCTGCTATCAAACGCTCAATTGCAGACTAAATATCATTTGCTGTTGTAGTACCTATCAATGGAACGCACTTTAATAGTTCTTCAGTTATTTCAAAGTTACTGTTAATACCTCGTATAAAAACAGCAAGTTGAGCTGTATCAACAGTATCAGTGCTCTCGTCAACAGCCAATGAAAAGTTTGTAAAATCCTTAATATTTTCCTTCAATTGAAGAACCAAATTTTGAGATAAATAATTTATTCTTGAAGCAACAGTGTTTCTTGACAGCGAAATATTTTGAATTATTGACTTTTCAAATGGAAATGAAACATCAGCTACTTTCAACATACAGTCTTTAATAAAATCAGCATCAGTGAAAGGTTTTGATCTCTTCGCGATTTCTAATGCAATAATAAAACTTGATTTCAGGGTATCTTCGCTCTCAGTATTAGCTTTAGTAAACATCGATTGTTGACCTTGAAGTTTAGATTTTAAAGATGACAATGTGTCCATTCTTATTTTTTCAGTGTAACAATCGAATTTTGATTTATGATTCGTTCATAGTGTCTCTTCAAGTTAAACTTCTTACAAACAGCAACTGTTTGATTGCAAATCAAACACAGTGGTTTACCTTTCCATTCTATGGAAAAATATTCAATTTCTCACTTAGACTGAAAAACTCTGCGCTCACTATCAACTTTACGTTTTTGTGACATTATGGCAAAATCGTAACAATTATGGAACTGGACACAACAATTATGAATATCGCACAATACCTTCACAATCGACTCAACTGACTCACGTCGCGCCGACGCACTCCTTTTATATTGATAAGGAAGGTTCTAGTCTAGACTCGAAGCGCGTGGAAGATTCCGCTTGTTGCTAAGAGATGGCGTTACTGTCTATCTCTCTCGCTTGACTAGGCACGCGCTACCCTTGAAATTACTTATAAATAGGGCCCCGGATTTTTCAAAAAAGCATATGCGCATATGCAAATGCATATTTTGAGGGTTAGTGCATATTTTATGGATATGTGCATATTTTAGCTTTTATTTCATCTCATAACTGAATATCCGATACTTCTGAAGAAACTGTAAAGCCTAATGTACCTGTATGTTGGACATCCTTGGCAACCGCAACAAGTAAGTTAAATTCTTGGAGTAAACAGGATTTTTTTGTACTGGCATTCACATGTAGAGAATTTTCTACCTTATCCAAACTCACACAGTGACATGTTTGGAGGTGCTGCAAATGGAAAATTTGTGTGGCGGCGACCTTCTCTACTGCCCTGAGCGGTAACATTCACGGGAAGGGCGGGTGGGGTCGGCAAAATCAAAGAATAGCTCTATTCTCCCTCAGGCGGCAAATTCTTGTTTGAGGAGACGACAGTCACAAGTATTTACCCCCACTTGGAATATTCGTTATCTACCAGTGTGTTTATTCGTGCGACAACTACCGGGAAGGCCAGCGGTTTTCTTTAATCTTTTCGGGAATATTCCCCTAATTGCGGTACGAGCCAGTTTTCCTGAGAACAGATTCCTGGCTTCCAGACCTGAGGGATTCGTACTTTTAAAGGGACGTGTACATTCCTTTCCAAAAACAGTAGCCTCTCAAAGTTTGTGTTGACAGGAGTGTTCGTGTGCTAAGATTAAGTTTCTTTAATCTGACTCCAAAAATGCCTAAAGAAAAATGCACAAGATCAGTTTTAATTAAGCAGTGGATTTCAGGCAACAGTGACTATTCTAGTGACGGTGAAGTTGTGTACTGTCAAGTATGTGAGAAGAATATAAAATGTGAGAAAAAATTTCAACTTGAACAGCATTCTAAAACAGCTGTACATCTCAGGTCAAAAGAAAAGAATAGGAACACGCAACAGCTACTTTTAACTCAGGTATCACGGTCTGTTAATACATTCTCTGCTGACCTGTGTAAGGCTTTTGTATGCAGCAATATCCCGCTGCATAAATTGAATAATCCAGATCTACGAGCATTTCTTCAAAAGTATTGTGTTAATCAAAGGATACCGGATGAATCCACCCTCAGGAAAAATTATTTGCTCTCTCTACACGATTCTGTCCTGGATTCAATTCGGTCTGACATAGGAGGGAACTGTGTCTGGATATCGGTAGATGAAACAACCGATTCATGTGGCCGATACGTAGCGAACTTTATAGTGGGCAAACTATGTCAAGAAGAACCCGGAAAACCACATTTACTTTCAACCAAAGTGTTAGAGAAAACCAACCACAGTACAATTGCAAGATTTATAAACGATTCCCTGCGACTTCTGTGGCCTACTGAATCGGAGAGTGATTGTTACAAGGTGCGTGTTTTAATCACAGACGCAGCTTCATATATGTTAAAAGCTGGTCAGTCGCTTCGAGTGTTTTTCCCCAATCTGATCCATGTTACATGTTTGGCGCATGGATTACATCGCATTGCAGAAGAGATACGTTCTCTATTTCCTTCAGTTAACAAAGTAATTTCAAGTGGAAAAAAAGTGTTCCTAAAAGCACCAGCGCGTGTACAGTTTTATAAGGATCGTCTGCCTGAGGTTCCTCTTCCACCGGAACCTGTTCTCACTAGATGGGGAACTTGGTTGTCTGCAGTGCTGTTCTACCAGGAGAACTTTCATCAAGTGAAAGATGTGGTTACAAGTATTGGTCATGACGATCGTGCTGCGTGTGTTCGTGAAGCAAAGTGCGCATTTGATTGTGATACTGTATATCGAGATATCAATTTCATCCATGTACACTATTCGTCACTTTCTAATGCTATTAAGGGTCTAGAAACTAGCGGTGCACCCCTTCACGAGTCTATTCAGTTGCTTCACAAAACAATTTCTTCTTTAAATGCCGTCCCTGGTGAAATTGGAGAAAAAGTTAAATCTAAACTCAGCAGGGTGTTAGACTCAAACCCAGGTCTGCAAAAGATTCAATCAATTAATACGTATTTAAGTGGAACCACACAATCTTTGCCAGATGAATGTTCCGAACAGTCAGCACCATCGTACAAGTATTGCCCAATAACGTCCGTTGACGTGGAACGATCATTTTCGGCTTATAAACTAATTTTGTCTGACAACAGAAAATCTTTGACCCCTGAAAACATTGAAAAACTGTTGGTAACATATTGTGATTCATCATTTTGTAAGGAATGAAACGTGTATATCAGTGAGTTGACATAAAATAAATCATTTGATAACTGTATATTCTTTAATAGTTAGTCCATGTTCGTTAATTGTTAGTGTATATTCGTTAATTGTTAGTGCATATTCTTTAATTGTTAGTGCATATTTTAGGACTTTTTTGTGCATATTTGCATGCATATATTAGATGTTTTACGTGCATATATATCCGGGCCCTACTTATAAATGTAGTGTGCGCATTTTAAAACTTCCGTAGAGGAATCGAGTGAAGTCTAAAAGCTCTAAAAATCATGATTCTTCTTTCTGTATCACATTGCGATCGCGGGCCTTATTGATAGGGCCCGGGGGCCAGATGCGGCCGCGGGCCGTATCTTTGACATCACTGCTTTAGATGGTCATGAGCTAATTTCTTCCAGTTATCTTTCCCCATCATCTCCCCGCCCTAATGATGTTGATGTTAGCGAGCCGCAAATCCCAAGGGAATAAAAAAAGCAGAAATCTAACGCTCATTAAATTTATAAAATGGGGCTAAACTGCTGAGCACTGTTGTGTGGAGCACAACACATGACAGTTAGGCTACGGCCACACTTGCGTTTCTTTCACGCCGAGACCCAGCGGGAAAAACACGCAGCCTATCCCGCGCGTGCACATACCAGCAGTTTTAAAGGTTCAGCTGCTTGTCAACTAGACTGCTCTCGAAATTATGAACAGAGTTTCAGAAAATCATAAGAATGCAGTAATTGCATTATGTGCCGCGGTAATAGTACAATTTCGATGACACATTGTCATGTACACTGGAAAGCATTCCTGCTTACGGAACGAGAGGGAATAACCATGGAAAAATTGTTAGAGATCATTTTGCTGATTACTTCTGTTCTGCACAAGGAGAATTGCCGTGGCAAAATAGTTTACGTTAACCTCCCCGACTAACTTAATTCACAGTGAAACATTGCATAATTCTGTATAATATCATGCACAATGTTTATTAAAATATGACTAAACTTACCTAAATTTGCTTTTGTTTCTTCATCAAAACCTTCCCACATGCCATCCAAAACGGCAGAAATCACTGCTGCCAATGAAATCCTCTTGATATCTCTGTTTTTATAATCCGAATGTCTTGGGTCATACAAACAGGGATATTTTTGTACTTCCAGTATTAGCAGTTCATTATCTACGCAATCCATAATGAGAACAAACAATGGGAACGCAACAAACAAGAGTCAGTCACCGCGGCGTGTTTTTCACGCAAGTGTGGCCACTCACTGCAGCGTGAAATCGCGCTGGTGAATGGGCCGGGGCGCGTTCTGCTGCGAGCGATCCTGAACACGCAGCTCTCTTACACTTCCCGCTGCGTGAAATCACGCCAGTGTGGCCGGCCTCATATACTTCAATGTAGTTCATATTGTCGCGGGATTTCACGCTCAAATCCTGCGTGAAAAAAAAACCGCAAGTGTGGCCGTAGCCTTAGGCTCTTTTCACACTATACGGTTTTCACACAACGGCAGAAACTCGAACAGCGACATTGTTTCAGTGGCGTGAAGAATAGTATGGGCCCTTCCACATTACACGGCGACGGCATAACGCCGTCCGGTCGCCGCGTAGCAGCCGTCCACTGACACTGCAGCCAACCGATAACTCAGTGACGCACGTGGCCAAATGCACGCTTCCAATGTTGAATAACGGCATATCGAAGTAATTTGTGTACGTTTTCTTTCTGCGTCAAATATATTAATCACCTATTTCAGAATATAGTATAAAAATACCCTATATTTATATTTATCTTTCGTCGACGGTTATATAACAATGCAATGATCTGTATACGATTCATTTTAATCAAACAGTACACCACTCAACCACAGGGAGCTTGTGATAGAAAAAAAGCCGTACAGTGTCCTTTGGGATTTGTACCGTTCAAGTTTCTGCCGTTCAGCCGAAACCGTAGAGTGTGAGAAGACCCGAAGAGCCTAAGAGCGTATGCTTGAGTTATGATTTAGAAACGGTTATATCCTCTATCTTGGTTATAAATAACGCCTGCAACTACACTGAGTTACCATACATAACAGAAAAAAAATTTTTTTTTTGTATCTAGGGTGACCCATTGCAGATAGGTGTTAAATTATTAGTGAAATAACACTTTAGGGGTAGTGAAAGCCACTGAATTATAGGTCTGATAAGGTCTGTAAACTCCTGTTACCTCAGATTGCGACCCAATATCAGTTATCTGACAGGGGACTGTCTCTAGATAAGTATGCATATTAAACGGGCAGCCGGTTTCGGACGTTGAAAACCTATTGAGGTCGCAGATGCTACGCGAGGACTGTAAAATAGAAACGTGGCTACGAATTCCATTGACACCAATACAACCAATATTAAAGAGTACAATGTATCTTCACGTTTGGGGTTGACATGAGGTAAATCACATATTATATTTTTTTATGGTTTGGGGGTAAAACATTATTTGCGTAGAAAATGAAATCTTTGTAGGAATGTGTGAAGTACGCTACAATTTTTATGATCGTCAGTATCATAATCAGTAAATTTACCAATAACTTGTAAGTATGGACAGGAATAAAGTAAAATTTGATGCGTTGGTCAAGCTTTCTGATCACTAGAGAAATTTACGGAATGTACTGCCAACTACGCCAAATATATTACACTACAAAATGGATTACGGTTGTGCCACTTTCGTCTCGGTTAAGCTCAGACATTGCCGTGCCCCCAAATCCATACTTTCTTCGCCTGTTACATATGCGTAATACACAAGACTTATTTTTCTATGGTCCGATACGGGCATATATTTTGCTTACCTTGTGAAGCAAACTGCCAGCAACTGTCACTGAAATGGGAAGAGGTAAGTTGTCACAAGTTTCTTATTATGATGGCTACAGACAATGACGGTGGTTTTCTGTGGCTACCATAATATTCTCTTCACCGGAGATGGCCCTATCAGACTTCCACCTACTTACAAATTTTTTAAACCTACTTTCCGGAAGCCATCTTCGAGTTAGGCGATGACGATACATATGATTTTCCCTCATTTCCTGATACCGTTGATAAACCATTTTATGTGGATGCCTTAAAAGCATAGAAGCGTCGTTGTGGGAAGCATATACCGTATATCTCAGAGGAAACTGTTGTGGAAAACAGATAAAAACTTCCATTTAACTCGTGTGAATCAGTGTCGGGCAACTAATTTATCAGGTATAACCATGCAGAGGGTGATTAAGGAAACGTATTGTTTGAAGCGGTCTGTCTACAAACTGTGCAAGTTGTGAAAGTGAGTTTTGGATTATTCTGTTTGTGTAACGCGTTGTGTTTGAGGTGGAGAATGTGGACCATAGCAGCACTCGCGACCCTGGAAAACTATTCGGAATGGCACCCGTAGAAGGATCGAGATTTGAACTCTTGTTCCATTGTACTATAATGTGTTTTTTTTTTATTATTTTTTTTTTATTTTTTTTTTTTTTTAACAGTTTAACGTACCTTTTTAACAACGTGGTCTTTAGAGACGGGAAAGGATGGGGGCAAGGAATGGGAAGGAATTCGGCCATGGCCTTTTTGAAGGAAGCATCCCGGCATTCACCTGGAGTGATTTGGGGAAACCATGGAAAACCCAAATCTGGATGCCCGGACGGGGATTCGAACCGCCGTCCTCCCGAATGCGAGGCCAGAACGCTATCCGTTACACCACCACGCTCGGTACTATAATGTGCCTAAAGTTGTTGTACACACGGATTTTCAACAAACTTCCAGCGTATTTGATTTCTTTTGTTGGTACGGAAGAACTAAATAATGATGAATGATTGTATAGTTGGTAGAGCTTAAGCTACAACGAACATATAAACGAATTTTCCGCCAGTCGGCTGTTAATGTCACCTTTAGCTGCTGTTATTTATTGCATTATAATTTTTTTTCATTGGAATAGATTAAATCCAAGTCCACAGAGGAAATGTAGAGGTAAGAAACAAATTGGCGTCCGAAAGCCGTTTCTATCATTTGCGTCTTTCCAAATGACCAATAACATCTGTCAACATGTTATATAGGTGTTGTATTTAAAACGTATAATAGCAACGTACTATATAACACTACTTTGCCAGAAAAGTCGTCGGCCTTGATCAAAGGTGGGAATCTGGATTGTTATGGACCGTTATGACAAATTACGAGACAAATAAGGCCATGGAAAAATTAAGTGTGAATATTTGGGTATGCTTATAATGATAATATAGTACATCGTATGACATATCAGGAGGTCCTGAAAACTCTACTTTCAATTCTGACGTATACAGTCGTAACACTGAAGGCAAATATATAATCCACAAAGTATTTGCAAATTGTTTATTGTCAATTGTACATGCAGCAGAAGAATTCCCTGCAGTTTGTTTATTCATTCTCCTGCTAGAAGAATAAAATGGTTTCTATTAATACTCGAGAGCTTTCAAAACAAAATGAAAATATTTCCATTTCAGTATCATTTTACTCTGTGACCATTTCCGTCCTAGAATTTGAGAACCCTGAAATGAAATGAAGTCACAATCAGTAAAGAAGATAATATTTTCTGGAAACTATGTCGAATCTTAGCAATTAAGACATTTTAATAAAATTTAATAATCTTCACTAGTTAGCACATGAAGTTAGGTGAGTTTTGGTAGTTTCTATTTGGAATGGTTTGAGGTAAAAAAAATTGTCTAACGATCTGGTAACAGAGTTTCTAGTTGCCCCACATTCCTCCTCTGACATAGCTGGACTTAAAGTTGAACGGGGAACTTGAACTACGGAATGTTATGGCGTACTTCCATGAACAAAGCATGACCCGTAATATTTCCTGACCATAATGGAATATGAACGCCAAGTTTCTTAAGAACTGTGCTGCCATACCTAACATTTTTTGCAGTTTGCAGATTCTTAGCCACTAAAGTATAATAATTAGCTGGTAATATTACTCATTTAGGAATGAATGCTCCGATTTTTTTTGCTGTCGTCAGTTTTTCGACTGGTTTAATGCAACCCTCCATCCCTTCCTATCCTGTGCTAACCTCTTCATTTCTACATACCCCTTACAACCCACGTCATCAATTATCTGCTTCATATATTCTAATCTTTGTCTTCCTCTACAGTTGTTACATTCAACTGTTCCCTTCACTAACAAATTAACCAATCCAGAATGTCTCAAAATATGACCTACCAGCCTGTCTCATCTTTCTGTAAGCTTCTTCCACAAACTTCTTTTCTCACCCATCATTTCCAAAACGCGTTCATTTCTTACTTTGTCAGTCCACTTAATTATCAGCATTCTTCTGTAGCACCATGTTTCAAATGCCTGAATTTTCTCCGATGCTCCGATATGTGACCAAAACAAGTCAACGCACCTAATCTATTAATGCGAATCGATAAGAAAATATGTGGACATCACATTCCAGAATGAAATGAGAAGCAATGTGAAAATGCAGTGACAGACGAAGGAAATGGCCAGCAAGCAGCTTGCAGAAGTTCGCTCAACTCCTGCCAAAACTGCTGGTGGCCATCTGTTTCCTGTGGAAAATACCGCCAGTTTCGACAGCATCCGATCACCAGCTGCCGGATGAGTCACGTGATTGCGGACTGGCGAAAAGTAGGACCACCTGCCTCTGATTCATCACCTCCGACGTTAATGTAACTATAATACGAGTATCTCCACACATGTTGGTACCATGTATTTGTCCAGTTCCTATATCAACAGATGAAAACGCGAAAATCTGGAATGAATTTGGCAACGAAAATATATACTCCAGCTCTGATATGAGTGTCAGGATTGGTCCGTTAAGTACTAATCGGAAAATGTACAAACAGCGAAACATGGAGGCGTGAAATTGTTTCCGATTACTGTCTGTGGAATGTGAAAACTTCTCCAAGTGCCCTTGTCGTTGTTGTTGTTGTTGTTGTTGTTAGGGTTTTAGGGCGCGTCGACGACAGGGTCATTAGCGCCCTAGCAACAACCAGGCGTGACAACGTGGCAAAATTGCCGTCTGTGTGGCCGACTGTAAAGGGGTCGGCCACAGAGACAGCACAATAAAATACTAACCTACTAACTAAAATACCGTCTGCGTGGCCGACTGTAAAGAGTTCGGCCACACAGACGGCTACATAAGAAATAAAACCGAAACAAGGCAATAAAATATATAAAAAAAACATACATTATCTGGTTGGCTGTAAAAGGGCCAACCAGTTTAAAAAGCAAGTAAGCTGGCTGGCTGTAAAAGAGCCAGCCATATTAGTAGTGCCACAACTAAAAACGGTACTTGGATTTGTGGTTATAAATGGCCACCAATCCAATTTAAAACCTAGGCCGATCTGCCCAAAATTTTTGGGACAAGACCGGCCAGGCAACAAAACTTTAAAACCTTAGCCACGTTGTCACCGTCATCATTTAAAATAAGGGACAGATCGTTGGCTAAGCCAACGTCTGCCCTTAGATCTAAAAACGATACACATTCGGTTAAAATGTGGCGTACCGTCAAAGGTACGCCACAACCATCACATTCCGGAGGGTCCTCTCGGCGGAGAAGAAAGCTGTGCGTCAGAGGACAGTGCCCTATACGGAGGCGAGTAAGGAGAACCTCATCCCTCCTCGCCCGCTGGAAGGAGCTGCTCCACGGCTGAACGGTCGGCTTGACCTGCCGGAGCATATTATGCTCGACTTCCAGCCACTGCCTCTGCCAAATATCAAAGATAAATCTCTTCACCGCCGAGACAAGGTCTGACTTTGGGACCGGTGCAAAGTCGATTCGGACCTTGTCACAGGCTAACTTGGCAGCTTCATCAGCTGCCTCGTTCCCCCTGATTCCCACATGGCCCGGTACCCAACAGAATAAAACCTCCTTTCCAGATGATTGAAGTGAAAGGAGGGCGTCCTGGATGTCCTGGACTAAGCGGTCTGTTGGGTACATGTTTCCTAGTGCCTGAATGCAGCTGAGGGAATCACAGCATATGATGTATTTCATATAACGACTTACCTTCATATGCTGGAGCGACTTTAGTATGGCGTAGCACTCGGCAGTATACACACTGCACCTGCTATCCAGCTTGTATTTGTAAGTCGCTCGAGGGAACACTACGGAGTAGCCCACTCCGTTAGCCTGCTTAGACCCATCCGTATATACCGGGGTAAAATCCTGATACTGGTTTAAAATGTCCCTAAAAACTCTGTTAAAAACACTGTCAGAGGTAGACAGCTTGTGGAACCTTGACATTTCTAAAATAAATCTGGGCCTCTTTAAAAGCCAGGGAGGAGATTTACTCCAACCCTGGTAATAGAAAGCTGGTAGTTCACAACCATATTCTTCTAAAATCGCCTTTGTACGGTGGCTGAACGGTCTGGTCGCTCTACGGCGATTATCGTATAGCTGACCATAATTTGGCGTCATTACTACGTCATGCACGGGACTACCGGGTGTTGCGGCAATGTGAACGTAGTGTCGCACCATGAGGAGGTTCGGCCTGGTGGAAAGCGGCGGCTCACCAGACTCAGCACAAATGCTGGGTATAGGGCTAGTGCGATAGGCACCAGTGGCGAGCCGGATTCCTGCATGGTGGACACTATCTAAAATGCGTAGGTAGCTGTCCCGTGCCGAACCGTATATGATGCAGCCATACTCCAGACGCGACCGTACAAAGGCTTTGTAAAATTGTAGCAGGCAGGTGCGGTCAGCGCCCCACGACCTGTCACACAGACATTTTAGAAGATTAAGAGCTTTCAAGGCCCTGGCTCTCACATCTTTTAGATGCGCAAGCCAGTTGAGCCTTGTGTCTAAAATGAGGCCCAGAAATCTAACAGTATCAGTAAAACTTAAAACGGTGTTCCTCAGGGTAAGGTGGGGCTCTGGTAAAAGACTTCTGCTGCGAGTAAAAAGTACACACCGGGTTTTCTCAGCGGAGAAACGAAAACCGGTGTGCACTGACCATTCGTCCAGCCTGTTCAACGCGAGCTGCAACTGCCGCTCAGCGCTTCTCAGGCAGGACGATACAATAAAAATTAAAAAGTCATCCACATATAAGGAGTACCGTAGGGGACTCCTTATAACGGCTGCTATGCTATTAATAGCAATGGCAAAAAGTGTAACGCTTAAAACTGACCCCTGAGGGACACCGTTTTCCTGAATAAAAAGATCAAACACTTCACTACCGACTCGGTACCGGAAGCAACGACCAGATAAAAATGATTTTAAAAAACGGGGTAGGTTTCCCCTAAAACCCCATTCATGTAACTGTTTTAAAATCAAATGCCGCCAGGTAGTATCGTAGGCCTTTTCAAGGTCGAAAAAAACACCCACAAGGTGTTGGCTGCGGATGAACGCATCCTGTATTGCCGCCTCCAGGAGGATCAGGTTGTCCAAGGTGGAACGGAACTTCCTGAATCCACACTGAAAGCGGCTCAGCAGATTTCGGGATTCAAGACACCAGACGAGGCGGCGATTGACCATTCTCTCCAGTGTCTTACCCACGCAGCTTGTAAGGGCGATGCTACGATAGCTACCTGGCAGCAATTTGTCCTTACCAGGCTTTAAAATAGGGATAAGCGTTGCTTCTTTCCACGAGTCGGGGAAGTGTCCTTCGGTCCATATCTGATTAAAAATATCTAAAAGGTACTCCTTAGCATCTTTACTAAGATGCCTCAGCATCTGGTACTGGATCAGATCAGGCCCTGGAGCAGTGTCGTTTGCGCTATTTAGTGCTGACTCCAGCTCCCAAGATGTAAATGGGCAGTTGTAGGCTTCTATATTCGACGAATCGAAGCACAGCGGGCGCCTCTCGGCAGCGACTCTTCGTCGCTGAAACCGAGGGTCAAAATTAGCAGTCGATGTGATGGCGGCGAAATTCTCCGCCATCAGCTGCGCTATGCTTCGTTAGTCGGTAATTATACGTCCGTGATCCAGTAACCCAGATACTGGTGGACGGGAGTACCTTCCAGATATACGGCGGATAGACTCCCATACTTTCGACGAAGGTGTGGAACGATTTATAGTGCTCACAAAGTTCTGCCATGACCTTTTCTTGCTCTCCTTAATAACACGACGCGCCTTAGCTCTGGCTATACGGAACGCTGCCAGGTTGTCGGATGTAGGGTACAACCTGAAACGCCGCAACGCTCGTCTGCGACCCTGAATGGCGGAACGACATTCGTCGTTCCACCAGGGGACGTGCATCCTTCGCAGCGTTCCGGAGCTTTTCGGCATGGAAACGTCAGCTGCCTGGTGAACCGCCTGTGTAAGGTGATTCACCTTCTCGTCGAGATTGTTATACTCCTTTAGAGTAATGGAGCGGCGGTAGAGTTGCCAATCGGCTTTGCTGACGTTCCATTTGCGTCGGTTATTCCCTCCTCCACGCTCAAACTCTACGTGCATCCATATTGGAAAGTGGTCGCTTCCATGAAGGTCACGATTCACCTCCCAATGCACGGAGTCCGCGATTGAGGGGGAGCACAATGAAAGGTCAATGGCAGAGAACGATCCGGAAGCAGTGGTAAAATATGTCATTGCACCAGTATTGAGGACACATATTTCCTCTTGCTCTATTAATCTACCAACCATTCGGCCTCGGGGGCAATCGGAGTTTGAGCCCCAAAACGCACTATGTGCGTTGAAATCTCCTAAAAGGAGGAATGGCCGAGTAAGCTGCCGCAAGATGTTAGACATGTCGTCATAACTGATGGGCGTGTTAGGTGGTAGATAAATAGAGCATACTGTGAGTTGAGTGGGACCATAAATCCTCACTGCCACTGCTTGTAAATCAGAGGTGAGAGCTACAGGTTCGGAGTGGACAGTGTTTCGGACAAACACTGCCACTCCACCCTTCGCTCGATCACCCTCGGTATCGTCCTTACGGTACACGTCGTATCCTCTTAGCACAGGTTGGTGTGATGGTCTGAAATGTGTCTCTTGTAGACAGAGACACAAGGTATCAGACCGTGCTAAGAGGTGTAACTCCTCTTTGTGAGCTGTAAATCCATTGATGTTCCACTGAAGTATGGGAGCCATCCTTACCTATTTAACCTCACCCGCCCCGGTTCGGGTGGGTCTTCGGCCACTTCCTGCTGAGGAACGGGACCAGTCTCGTCCACCAGCATTTCCGTTTCTTCTTGCCCGGAGGCGGAGACAGACATCTCCGACCCAGAGGACTCCTCAAAATCCTCCCCGTCCTTTTTCTTCTTCTTCTTCTGCCTCTTCCCCTTACTCTCCCTGCCGGTGGGCGGTCTGGGAGGAGAAGAAGAGGGGGACTTAACAAACTGGGTCGGATCAGTCTGTCTGAACTTTATGCCTCGGATCTTTTGATCACCTCTATTTCCACCGCTAGCAAATGGTATCGCTACCATTTCAGTAGCTCGTGGTGGAATAGGAGGTGCCGTTAATCTGATTGCTGGTGGAGACTTTATTTCTGCTGCTGGACAGGTCGAGGTTGCAGATGTGTTGCTAGCGACATCCGCGGTCTTGGGTGTTATGACCTTCGTGGGTTTTGCACCACATTTGCACTGACATGAGCACATAGTGCTTGTGCCCATGTCTGCAAAGGATGTCTGCGTAGCAACACTTTCTTTCCTGACGGGAGTCGAGACCATCTTGGCAAAGCTTGTTCCGAATATTGGAGCGGCGAGCGCTTTCGCCTTCTTCTTTGCCTCTATATAAGGTATCCGCTCTTTGGTCTTCAACTCCTGTATCTTGCGCTCTTCAAGATACACTTGACACTCCCTACTCCAGGCAGGGTGCGACCCGGAGCAGTTGACGCACACCTGTGGGAGCGCGCAAGTGACACCCGGTTCGTGTGCCCCCTTGCCGCATCTACCACAGGTGGGGTTGCCCTTGCATGACGCCGTCGTATGTCCGAACCTCTGGCACTGGAAGCAGCGCATTGGGTCCGGAACATACGGACGGACGTTCAGATTAATGTATCCAGCTTTTATACACTTGGGCAACACTGGAGTGTCAAACGTCAGGACGAAGGTGGCAGTCTTTTCCAGACTGCCATTTACCCTCCGTGTAATCTGACGCACCTCGACCACTTGCTGATCCTCCCACTCCTTAACGAGTTCCTCGGTTCCTAAGTCCATAATGTCACGGCAGGTGACCACGCCTTTCGAACAATTTAGGGATTTATGGAGTTCGCTTTTAACGGCGAACTCCCCGAGCTTCTCACAGTTAAGGAGCTGGGATGCCTGCCTACTGGTGGATGTTTCCAGCAGCAGCGTCCCGTTCCTCAGCTTTTTAACTGATTTTAGGGTACCAACTAACCCTTCCAAACCTTTATTTATATAAAAGGGGGACACTTTTTCAAATGTCCCCTCTACTCTCTGCATCACAACGAAAGCGTTCTGAATCGAACAGACTTTCCCGTTACATTTACCTTCCGAAGCGGGAGGGCTATCAACCCTGACCCGCTTCTTGGAATTGGGTGTATTTTTATTTGCCTGCGGCACACCCGTACCGCAGGGTTCTTTGGTTTTTTGGTGAGGCTTAATTTTTGGTCCCACGAGAAAAACCAGTATAAGAAGGAATGCTCATACAACAGGGGTTCGCAGGTGCCCCTGAGGTTGCACGTTAGCGAGTGAATTCCCTCTCCACCCATTCACCTCCTCGGCACGTGGCTGACCTTGAGGTTGAGGGTTTTTTTTATAGAGGTTTCTACCATCCTCGCGATCCGGGCGATGAAGCCAAGATCCCCGTTCTCCTAGGCACACAACGTTCCACCGCCACGCCCTACGGTGGTCGTTGAAGCATGGTAGGAGTTTACGGTGTGGGAAACTTGCGGCGCTCACAAGTTTCCAGCTCGGGCACCGCGGGTTCGCCAAACCCGTACCTGGCACTTGCGTACCAGGCCCCTGCGGGGTGCCCTTGTCTTTAAGCCTTTCAGCAGAGCCACTTTGCTGATAGCTTTACGCCTCTTCGAGTTCACCGAGCGTGGTGGTGCAACGGATAGCGTTCTGGCCTCGCATTCGGGAGGACGGCGGTTCGAATCCCTGTCCGGGCATCCAGATTTGGGTTTTCCATGGTTTCCCAAATCACTCCAGGCAAATGCCGGGATGCTTCCTTAAAAAGGCCATGGCCGAATTCATTCCCATTCCTTGCCCCCCATCCTTTCCCGTCTCTAAAGACCTCGCTGTTGAGAGACGTAAAGCAGATAAAAAAAAAAAAAAATCTTCGAGTTCATTAGAGGCGGGAAAGAGCGTAAGTCAAGAAAAGGAAATCAGTCGGAGGCTTTTGAAGGAACCATCCGAGCATTTGCCTGGAGTGATTTGCGAAAACCATGGAAAATCCAAATCTGGATGGCCGGATGCTGACTGGAACCCGCGTCCTCCCCAATGCGAGGCCAAAGCGTTACCGCTCACCCACTACGCTGGTCGCTTTCATCCTCGGTCATCTATAGCAAAAGCCTCAAATAGCAGGCAGTCACGTTAGAAGAGCAGCTGACTATCCAGATGAATATTTCGTATGCCGAACAAGTTTCAAATCAGTTACAATAAATGGCAAAGTTCTGTCAAACCAAAATCCAAGGTGTCCACAGTCTGATTGCCAGTGACCCAACAATCTGCGGAAAAGAAACAGTGAAGAGTGAAGAAGAGGGTAACCTGCACGCCTCCGCCAAAGAAAAACTCCTTTGCTTCGTTTGTTTTCACAGTAAAAATTGGCAGTCCTCTTAATGCTGTATAACCCATAACCTCTTTAATACAACTTTCAAGAGTGTACTACGGAATGTTGTTATTACGAAAAGTTTAATACCTCGATACGTCACTACTGTGACCTACCAATCATCACTTCTGAGTGAATTACGGATTATTTAATTTTTCATGTATATATTTTAGTCACTACAGTAAAGTTAAAAACTAACATTTTTGTGCTGTTACATTATATGGTAATACAAATTTCATAATCAGGGTATGGGATACTAGGTTTTTTTGAGTTCAATATGTAAAAACGAGTCCGGAGGCTGAATGGTTAATGCACGGACGTGTTTTTGATCCAGGTGCTGCAAATCTAACATTTTCAATGGTTCCTCGAAATCAACCAATCGTATGTAAAGTGGTTCCTTCATAGGGCCTTAGCCAAATGCCTTTCCATCACACGTCCACAATTCACTCCAGGCTGTAATGGCTTTGACGTTGACGATTTGTAAGTTTCCGTAAGAAAAACAAATATATCATTGTGAACAGGTATCTACTATGTACCAGAAATATCATGCTAAGAAGTGGGTACTAAGCTTAGTACACTACCGTATCTTCGACTGAGGTGACAAAACTTAAGCTAGTTTGAGGTTCATAACTTGTACATAAAAACTAGTATGCTAAGTTGCCTGTCTCTGTATCGATTTAAGCCGATGAAGGCGGAGACTTTACGATTTATTTTTACTGTATACAGTAGATATACGGTATTATAGAAAGAGTGTACACTGTCGCAAATTTTCGATTTGAGGATTTCAAATGATCTCCACGTTTTTCTTTCCCACTTCGCACACATGTGTGAGGAGCGTTCAGATTTAATTTGTAATTTGGGTGAGCGTTATTTCAGCTAATCCTGGATCAGCTGGAATGTCCGTCATTTTCGCTACGCTAAAGATGGGAAAATGACATTCTGCACTTCTCTGTTATGGAAGAGGTGTCACTGGAAGCAGATCGCTAAAGGTACAATTTTCGGATACAGTAGGGCAGGGACATAATGTCCAGAGTAGTCATTGTGAAACACTAGGACACTAGTGAAAAATTCAGTTTTCATGCCTACATTTTCCTGTTTTATTCTGACAAGGCAGGACACATACAACTTGAGTACACATCTGGTTTCGTGCTATCAATGAATCACAATATATCTAACTGTAGCATCATATTCATATATTTCTTTACACCGCTTTACGAAATTAAAAATAATTATTCAAAACTAATATAAGATAAGAAATTTTCTAATATTTGAATTGGTAAGTTATCACCTTAAATTTTGTAAATAACGCAATTTAAGCAGGTAACTACCAAATTTAGGGACCTTTGTATGATTATTATCACTATTTACTTTTTGAAGTACTGAATAACAAGTTAGTAAGCACAGTGCCTCAATAGTTGGGTGGCAATTGAAGTGTTCCTTCAGTTGTGATGTGATTTTATAATTTAGTGATTTATGCGACAATAATGTTTTATTATATTGGGTTCCTCGGTGTAAAATGTGATTTCTATAAACTGATTTAAGTGATACTTTAGGTTACAGAGGGTTCAATCTACATGAAACTGAATGTAGCTACACAAAAACTAATGTTGAATATGAACTGGTGGTAAACATTATCATATTAGAATTGAAAACACCACAATCAAATCTAAACATATTTATTTAGCGATTAAATTAATCAAAATAAATGAACTTTATTTAAAGTGCAAATCCACAATAATATAGAGAATCAAACTTGACTGAAGTTATTAATTACAAACAAAAATCTAAGCAATTCACAATGGCTGAGCTCATTGTGGAGTATGATATTTCTCTGAGGCGGCACAGGGATTTCGAAATACAGTTCTGGCAAACTGTGGCACGAATTTAATTCTTTATCGTTCACTGGTCAGAGCAGCAAGAGGCATCGTATCTTCGCGTGACCCCGACTCAACAACGAGGCGCACTGGGACATCTGATACGGCGTGAGTCGTGGTGTTGCTAAGGCACGGAAACACGCTCCGTCCAGCGACACGAGCGGACGTGACGAGTTGTCGAATGTTGGCAGCTTTGCGAGCAGCCTAAAGTCCAGACGATTTGCATTGTATTACTCGTCTTACCTGTTTGGTCGACTTCACGTACACTTTTTCTTGAATACTAATGCCTAAGGAGTGCATTAATCACATTTTCATCCTGAAATAAACAACTGGCCGTACTTTGCACAACAATACAATTCAGTAATATTGATTTTGTGTTAAATACACATGCAGTCAAAAAATAAATGATGATTACATTATAAGTGCTAATATTATTTTCAAATTAGTTTTGTAAAGAATCACTTTTTACGAGGCCAATTTTTAAATATCTTCTTTTTAAATGTTTTACACAAGTCAGCTGGTTTACAAGGAAGTTAACAGTTGTTTAAAACAACCAAAGATAAAACAGTAGACACAACGAGGTGTTAAAAAAAAATTCAAGTTTGAAAAAATAGCATTTGACAAAGCCAGTATATATTTTTTAAATATCTACTTTTTAAATGTTTTACAACTAAACTGGTAATGCTAGTATTCCTACGACGAAATGTATGCTAGAAATGTTCGTTTAAATATATGAGTTCCTTTAAACCAAAGAGAAAATCTTAGAATGCTTCCTGGTACCTGAATCATCTACGAGATGGCGTTAGAGCTGTTTCCGAGATACCAAGAGCAAAAATTGTTCGTATTTTGTAAAATTTGGTTTCTGTAGGGAATACAACTATTTATATAAACTTAAAAAGCAAAATCTTATCTAAATATGAAATTTCATCCAAATTGTAAGTCATTTCCAAGATACGAAATATATATATATATATATATATATATATATAAGGCATGAGAAACGCTAAACTTCGTTACGCTCACAAGGTCATTACTGAAAGCACAACCCCTACTGTTTTGTGGAAGAACCTTCGCTCCTTTGGAATCGGCAAAAGAAATTACGTCTCAGACATTCATATGCCACTAGACAAGCTTAACAGCCACTTCTCAACTCGGGCAGTCGAAATTGACCCCGCATTAAAAACACAAGTAATCCACCAAAATTCGATCGCAAACAACACCCAACAATTTCACTTGTCACTTACGACTACAAAGCAGGTGAGGAAAGCTATTGCGCGGATAAAATCTAATGCAAAAGGGGTAGATGACATCGATATCAAAATGTTTAATAACATATTGGATGTAATCACCCCTTTAATAAAACATATCTTTAATTTTTCTATTCTTACTGGAACATATCCAAAAGTTTGGAAGATGGCCTTAATCAAACCATTACCAAAGAAAACCTCTCCTGTTGAACCGTCAGATTATCGACCAATAAGTTTATTACCTACCATTTCAAAGGCTCTTGAATATGTAGTTCATGACCAAACCACTAAGCACCTTAATGCGCACAGCAAACTAGATAATTTTCAGTCCGGTTTTCGAAAATACCACAGTACGGCGACTGCACTAATAAAGGTAACAGACGACATAAGACTTGCTATGGACAGACGAAAAATAACAATAGTGATACTTCTTGATTTCAGCAAGGCATTTGACACTGTCGACCTTGACATACTCCTGTCCAAACTGAGAGGATTAAATTTTTCCAGCGGCACTGTTGACTGGTTCGAAGCGTACTTGAGGAACCGTCAGCATTGTGTTACAGATCCCAATGGAAACAGATCACCATGGGAAACTGCAAACAGTGGTGTCCCCCAGGGCTCAGTCCTGGGGCCACTTCTTTTTTCTATTTATATTAACGATGTGGCTAGTATCCTACGTTACTGTTATTACCATCTGTACGCTGACGACCTACAACTATACCTTAGTGCATCACCAAAAGACATACTCACTATAATACAGCAAATAAATTCAGACCTTAATAATCTTTGTGATTGGGCAAAGAGACTTGGATTAAAAATAAATCCCTCTAAATCTCAGGCTATTGTTATTGCAAGTCCAAAACTGATAGGCAGCAACTTCACATCAAATCTCCCAAAAATAAAGCTTCAGGGAACAGAGTTAAACTACAGTGACTCTGTAAAAGATCTTGGAGTCCTAGTAGATAGTAATTTAAACTGGTCTGAAAATACTGTTTCAGTATGTCGCAAAGCCTTCTCTTCTCTTCATGCTCTGTATAAATGTAAGAAATTCTTCCCCACTCATTTGAAAAAGCAATTGGTGCAGACTCTGGTGCTACCCCATCTCGATTACTGTGACGTTGCTCAGCAAAATTTGAGTTCGGCAGACATAAGGAAACTTGAACTTGTTATGAACTCCTGTGTAAGGTTCATCTGTGACCTACGACTGTACGACCACGTCTCACCTTCATACGACCGCTTACAGTGGTTGCGCGTTTGGGATCGACGACGATTCCACACTCTATGTCTTCTTCACCGCCTCATACATCTGAAAACTCCCGCCTACCTTTGTTCCAATATCTCATATCTAGGACTTTCTCATAATATTAATACCAGATCCCTGAACTCAAACATACTAACCATCCACTCCCACAGCTCGGAAACCCTAGCCAATTCCTTCTTCATTTCAGCGGCTAGACTGTGGAATGATCTTCCCCTGAAAATTAGAACTACCACAAAAATCGGCCAATTTAAAACTCATTTGAAAAACCATTACTTATTGGAGCACTAGCTAAAAGACCAATCCTTCTATTTATAACTTAATTTTGATCTGAATAATATTGATGTATACAGTGTCCACCTCTTATTCTGCCTTCCCTATTATTAGTTTGTCTTGTTTCTTCATTCTACTAGTATTAAGTTTGTACCATTTACTTCTTTAACTTCCACTAGCATTAGTTTATACCATTAAATTATTAACTAGTTAAGAACGAATACTATTAAGATTTTAGTTTGTATTTTACTCATAAATATTATTAGGATGATTTTTTGATAATATTGCTCTTAAACCTAAATTTTGCCAAATGTTATATAAGTGTTGTATATTGTTAGTTTGTGTAAGGTGTATATTATTTATTGTAAACACCTGGTATGATGTAAGAGAGGGCTTGACAGCCCTAATCTTGCCAGGCTAAATAAACCTTTAAATAAATAAATAAATAAATAAATATATATATATATAAGAATTGCTCGTTTAAAGATATAAGATATCCCCACTAGAGACGTTTTTTAGAGTGAAAAATTAAAACTTGAGTTATTATTGTGTTTACTATTATTCTTACATGCAAACATAGTTAATATAATAATAACGCACATTGTAGAGAAATATATAACACTAAGAATGAAATATAAAATGTATTTTGTAAAACTGTGATGAATCTCGCGGGCCACCCCTGGTTTAGATGAAAGTAAAAACTAAAAGTGTCTCTCTTGTAACTGTTTTTCTCTGAGAAAGACTCGGGTCCCCTTCTCTCCGGCGTTTTCGTCCGTTGAACCGATCCTGCAAATAATCTCGCCATGCGAAATGTAAGAATTGTTCAACATTGGTGTTTTTACAGCTACTGGTTTCCCTTATTTGCAAGCAATTAATTCTCATGTTCACTCAGTATTTCCAGACATGATGTTGTCCCACTTTCACGATAAAATTTCACTGTAATTTTTCAAGATTTCTGACAATACCCGAGTCACTGCTGAGTGAATAAATTGTGTTTACTGTCTGCCATTCATGTCATCTACCATACTCCTTCCGAGCCGGCCGTTCTTCACCTGTGAGAGGTACGATGTAGTTCCTAACTTCTCCCTTGGGGCTGACAGGGTCCCGCCAAGTAGACTCTACTTCTTCTACCGCCATGTCCGGTTGCTGACGCTAGCAAGTATCTTCCACGAGTTTACATAACATTTATTAATTGTTCGCTTATCACTCGGGTAACGGCACAATTAGTTTGTTGTATGTTGCAACAATTTTTCATGTATTTGTATAGAAAAATGTAACTTGTTGTCTAACCGGTGTTTAAACTGAATTTCATTTATATATTGCAAATCCGAAAGATCGGTTGAAATTATAAACAAATTTGTTATTATTATTCAGACGTCTTTGTTTACAAATATATCTTACTGGCTGCCTTTTAACTAGAAAGCTTCTTGCTGGAAAAAAGGGGGGAGGCAACCTTTGATAAATGGAATTTTTCGAAATTGTGCTCTTCATCACGCCATAGTTCTCGTATGATCTTAAGACATTTGTATGTACTGTAATTATAGTCTGTGGAACTATCTGTGAACGTGGAAAAAAGGGGGAAAAAAATCACAGTTTATCCTCCTGATGAATGATTCAATTTTTGGAATGTAGAACATCAGAAGCAAATGCGACAGTGTTTTCAGGAAGCATATCTTTACTATTATGTGGGAGCACCCTCCTGTGCTTTTCAGTTTCATCAGTTGTAATATTTTCATGGCCACAGATTAGAGGATTTCATGATACAGATTCATTACAGCTCTCTGGAAATCGTATGGTAGTTGTCCACATTAATAAGTGTAGGATCAATGTTCCGTATTTGCGCAAAACATGTTTGTCGCGTTGCTGCTAGCAGCTATCTCTGTCAGCACGCAACGCTTTCTGTAGACCACCAACCACGTTGTGGTATCAAGCACGAACTCCAAACTAGCTGAAAACTTTCAGCAAGGCCTTGTGAGTTTTGAATAAGTAAGGTAAATGATTCATTTGAGAATGTTGAACGCAGGGAAAACATCTCAATAAATATTTGCTTGACTGAAGTTCGTGTGGAGGCAACTGGATTTGTGGGGACGAATGACACCAAACAGCAAATGGAGCGTCCATAAACCACGTAGCCTCATTTTGGCCTTCTCTCAACCCCCCCCCCCCCCCTACGTAGCCTGACGTGGCTTTTTCCTTTGTCCCACCACTCCCCGCAATTGGCACGCAGCTTTTTTCTCTATTGATTCCAGGAGACATTTTGTACTGCTCTCTCTTGCCAGACTATCGTAAATTACATACGGAGATTATTAAATGACGGAAAAAAATCTTTTCGCCGCCGAGGCAAGGTCAATCTTTGGGACCAGATCAAAGTCAATTCTGACCTTGTCACGGGCTAACTTGGCAGCTTCATCAGCCGTCTCGTTTCCCCTTATTCCCACATGGATCGGTATTATGACGTAAGTTCGAATGTCCACTATACGGTATTTCAATCCTGAACCACTGTGGGCAGTGAGGTCGGAGGAATCAAATATTGCAGCACTGCAGTGAAATACTACTCACAGTGAACTCGTTGGCTGCGCCATATATAGTCTAATATACGTAAATAATAATAATAATAATAATTTTCTAAGGAAAATCTTGGAACCAAAAAAAAGTTACAGGAAGATAATTTAATTTCAGTTTGAGATCGAACCAAGAATTATACGACAAGTTTGAAAAGGTATCAAACACAATTAAGGAAAGGAGATTACCTTTCTATGGACACATCAAGAGAATGGAATCAGAAAAAATGGCAAAAAAAACCCTCAACTTTCAAGAGAACAGGAATACTCAAGTTCCATGGGTGAAGGATGTCCATCAGGATCTGAAAAGATGTGGGACCAGCATGGAAGACATCCAAGACAGGGAATTATTCAGAGGCAAAATTGCGGAGGTAAAGGATCTGACTGAAGAAAAACAAATCAGGATAAGGGGATTTTCAGAGAAAGAAAAAGCAAGAGTGAGCCGGAGAATAAAAGAGTACTGTTGACGGAGGAAGGAAACTCGGAAGAGGAAGTTGCGTAGTCGTAGTTCACAGATGACTGAAATGAAAAAAAAATAATAATATTAATAATTTTCCGACTCAAAATTTGTAGTATTTCATTTTGTATGGAAGCAAGAATGTCAGTCTATAACGATACGTTGGAAAACTGATAAAATTGGAGACAGTCAGCATAATAATAACTCCAGAAAATTCAGGAGCCTGTACACTCACCCGTCTTTCCATCTGCTTTTACTGTTTAAAACAACTAAAGCGAGATAAAAGAATTCGTTTCAACACACGTTTATCATAAAAGGTTGGTGCCAAATCAGTTTGTCCGATGCGTCAGTCTAGGTTGAGTTTCTCAATATTTGCGTCAACGTTTTCAATGAAGGTACGTAGCGGAAAATTCCCGGGTTTGGCAAAAGGTATTCGGCAAAGGAAACAGGTCGCCACCGATAAGTGATGCGTCACTGCTTAACAATTTTCAGTGCTTTTCGTTAACAGGTTGGAAAGAAGGCTTCTTTGTATGGAAGTTTTTCGAAATTCACAGTTAGCAACAGCGGCAGACTGTAGTTTAGCTGAGGTCCCATCACACTAAAGTAATCTGTTTTAGTTCAAAATCAGTGCTTGACTAACGATTACTCTACCCTCAGGTGTGTGGGGTTTCCTGGTCTTCTGGGACGTTTTCTACATAAAAATTTAAGCGTTTCACGACCAAAATAAAACAACATCCCGTAGTTGAATATTTTCAAATATTAACACACCTCCACAGCATGCCTCGCGGCACTCTCGACACTAGCTGTCTCAAACCACGTGAGGCGATCACGTGACCACGTCACCTCTGATTTCACTCAGCATGATCATTAATAATGCTGCTGTATGACACACTGTTGAAGTATTAAGTGGTTATCGACTATCGCTGACAGATATTGAAATTTGTTAACCCTGAGAATATCGTGACCTTGTGCTGGCATTTTAGTCATATCTTGCATTTGTGAAGTATTCTGAAACGTACTTCGTGACATTCAATATTTGCAAATATTTTTTTTTCGGTCTTTAAGGCTCTCTGACATCAACGTCATTAAAACCGGAAGAGGGAGAGAACAACGAACGAAAAGTTGGGTATGTGGTGATTTCGGAGTAGAGAAATCTAGACGAAGGGACAGGAATTTGAAACCGCTTCCTCCAGAATGCCCAGGCAAATGGAAACCCCCGATTGTCCCCCCTAACACATTTTATTAAGATTCTACTGAATACGGAACGTAGTTCACTTCGATGGCTAATCCGTACGAATATACATGTTTCGATCTCTTGTTCTTATGTATTTGTTTACATGCATATTGCTTAACACAAGTGTTATGATCACCTTCTATCCAGTTTTAGGACTCTACATCTGTAGCTGTCATATCTGGCAGTCCTCTCTTCTGAGTATGTACTTTAACATTTGTTGTGATATTCTGCCTCTCTCCATTCTGTTCCAATACTAAAACTACGTTTCCCACATTGTTGTGTCTGCTGGAAATTATTGGTTATTTCTAAAAAAAAATTATTGCTTTATTTCTGATATAGTCTAACAAGATGTGTTCTATGATTCTTGTCAGGAATCTCCATTCCACTACAATGAATCACTGCTTATCTGGCACTTTTATTGTAAAAACACTCTTCACACCTATAAGTAAGAATTAGTCACTAGTAAGGTTTTAGGAATTTTAATGCGATTAAACACTTGATTAATTATTCTCAGATATTTGTTATAATCTATTCTTGAAATGAATACATGTTATCTTAAATTTGTTAAACGATATCCTAAATAATTGAAAATATCAACTAGTTTTAAATCCGATTATCATACAATATTTTGTTTAGAAACTGATAGTTCCGTTGAAAGTTAATGATTTTCATAGTTTAAATATTTACACTCAAGTTTTTGTCTGTCATATTAAAGTGATAATGTAAGTATTATGCATCATTTTTGCCGTAAATTATTAATACCGGGTAAGCAGAGTATCGCAACAGTTATTCGTATGTGGTACTACACTCCTATTACCCAATCAATAATCACTAGCTGTTCAACAAATTCGTATACATATAGCATTTATCGTATACAACCGGTTGCGTTCAAAAATGAAAGTTTTCGGAGAGACAATTATAGCACGAGATTTGGGATATAAGACCCTATGCGCTTTCGTGAAATTTTTTCAAAGCGAATGGAATGTTCCAGATTATCATGGGTTAGATCCCTAACCAATCCACAGTGCCTGAGAAGTGACGGCATATGATACTGTTGATGGTAATTCCTCAGTCAGATGCGTACGTTAAAATTGGCTGTCCGCTTGGTTTCTTTAGAAAGAGTTGGCCGGCACCGGTTTTCACTCTCTCTCTTCTTTCATCCACAACACAAACTACAATCTGCACTGAACACACTCAACATCACAGCCACACACATCCAACAGTAACACTTACGAACAGTCTGTGGAAGGCACTGGGCACTTTATAGTCTGTCTGGGAGGTCCCCGTGGAGGGGTATACATGGTAACCGCTTACACTTGGATACGGGTGCGGCTCCCAAAGAACAAGAATTAATGCCGGTCAATGTCAGCCAACCTGTGTGTGATTCAATTTAGTGAACGCACGCTCGATTGTCATTTACACCTCAGCAAGCAGAATTTGACTGCTTACAACGTTCCTCTAGTTGCTGAGGCTCTTCTTGTGAGGTGGCTCCTCGCGATTTTTAGGTATACAGCAAGCTGTAACTTCCACTGGACTCGAAGGTCAAAATCTTGAATTTTCTCCCGAGATGTTGTAATGTGACATAAAGGAGATAAATCTGCAGGCTGTAGTGTTCTTAAGGGTATTAGAGTTTCATATGACATCACAGCCTGATCTGGATATTATTTTGGCATGGTGCGCTGAGTGGCAACTTACGCTAAATTGCAAAAAGTGCAAGACAATGAGCATAACTAACAAAAAGAATCCAATTGTTCAGAAATACGAGTTAATCAATTCAGTTTTTGTTATGGTTGATTCTA
Source organism: Vandiemenella viatica (assembly GCA_031002005.1). Lineage (NCBI taxonomy): Eukaryota > Metazoa > Arthropoda > Insecta > Orthoptera > Morabidae > Vandiemenella > Vandiemenella viatica. The sequence continues at coordinate 62,795,461 of JARYHS010008074.1, forward strand.
TGAAATATTTGGGAGTAACAGTATAAGGGAACATGAAATGGGACATACACATTAATTCGTTAGTAGGTAGAGGTAATTCTAGGCTGCGATTCATAGGTCGAATCTTGAAAAATTGTAATGAACAAACAAAAGAGATAGCGTACAAATCTCTTGTGCGTCCACATTTGGACTATTGATGTGCCATTTGGGATCCGTTTCGTAAGTATAGAGAAAGTACAGAGAAGAGCCGCTCGATTCGTGACCGCTTGCTACAGACCTTATGAAAGCGTCACAGAACTGATTAGTAGATTAGGTTGGGAGTCTCTGTTAGATAGACGACGCACCTTTCGTTTGAACTTATTGGTAAAATGTGTACTCCCACTTTCACTTACGAGTGTGGTGAAATAAGTCGCCCACCAATCTATTTGAGCCGGAATGACAGGAAATATAAGATTAGAGAAATAAGGTGCCGCAATGATTCTTTTTTCCTTTGTACTATTAGCAATTGGAATGCACAACAAAGAGATTAAGTTTGGTGCTGAGCACCCTCTGCCACCCACAATTTTGTGAATTGCAGAATATATATGTAGATGTAGATGAATAATGGTTCTGTAGTAAAAACTAGGGTTATTTCTGCATCTCTATAACTCACACAAAGGTCGCTTGTCATTCTACACTTGATGAAAAAACCTGTCATTGGCTAATCAGTATACTTTCCGGATATTGCTCTGAAGTTATTGTTGATATGGGAATGGATATCATGGAGACGAATTTCGCAACTGCGAACAAGACACGGTAGCCCCAGTTCTAAAATAAGCCTACAAAAATGAATGGAAATCGTAAGCAAAGCTGTATGTGCGCCACTCTTGATTTGATAAACGCAGTCGTATCATTAACGTGAAGGATCTTCTTCACCTGACCCATTTAATTCGTCGGTGAATGAAAAAAGCGATTTTTCATTTTCTTTATAAATCGGTGGCAAATGTAGATACGACACTGTCTTCTTCCGCCTCATTTGTCCACACATATTCAAAGATGGAACTAATACCATGTCAAGTTTTCGCTCAAGTTTATTGTTTCGCAACAGATTTCCTCCAAATCAGTGCGTTCTGATTCTTACATGTGTCACTGTGAGATGAATGTCTTGAGATTCCAGTTTAATCCACTGTCGTTCCTGCAGGGAACTATCAGTCAATGTCAAGAACGAAGGTGCGTTGTCTGAAAAATTTCCAGCCTTATCAGTCCGTATCATCGGATTACCTCGAACAAGTGAAGCCATTTGACCTTTCAACACCCCATACCTAGTGTTGCAGTAGAGAACGTTCATTGGCCCATTAGCTATTCTGGAATTCATTTTTTTAATGGCATTCGGCCGTGTTAGCCATTCAGCCAGCTGAAAGTGTTTGTTTCTCCTACAATGTACAGATTTCTTGTAAGTATGATTATTTTCTCTAATGTGTAAGGGCGACACAAGACGAACACAACACTTAATTAAAACCACCCATGCCCTAGGCCGGACTCGAACCGGTGACCCCTGCAAATACAAGCAAGCACGCTACCCCTACGCTGCCGGGGTCGGCGAATTCATTCTTAACGACAAGTTTGCCGAGTAGTTCATTAAAACTCCGCCGTAGTTCAACTAGAGAGATACGTCCATCGTCAGTAAATTTTTTTTAACTGCTTTACGTCTCTTAACAGCGAGGTCTTCAGAGACGGGAAAGGATGGGGGCAAGGAATGGGAAGGAATTCGGCCATGGCCTTTTTGAAGGAAGCATCCCGGCATTTGCCTGGAGTGATTTGGGAAACCATGGAAAACCCAAATCTGGATGCTCGGATGGGGATTCGAACCGCCGTCCTCCCGAATGCGAGGCCAGAACGCTAGCCGTTACACCACCACTCTCGGTGTCAGTTTAAATACCGCCGCCATTGACGTATGGCCATTATTTATTTTATTTTTTATTTTTTTTATTTTGTTACAACTTTTTACAGCCTAACATCTAGTATCTAAATTAGGCCATATTTACAATAACAATATGATTAAGTTGTTACATAGATTTCCGCTACCTGGCGAAATCAAGTGAATTGTTGTTTACAGTTAGAGTACTGTTGTAAGTATGGCCATTGTGAGTATGGTGTGTAGGCAGTTTTTGCGTTATCAGCGAGTCGAGTTCTCAGGTAAATAACGATTTTACCTGCTTGTATAATCGTGCCAAACAGCATAAAATACCACAGGTTAATTCATAGATTGCGTCTGGTGTGTGAGTAGTTGAAATGAGACTTGGCATAATCGAAGGTGCCGATGCTATTGTTCATGCAAAAAGTATGTAGGAGGGGAAATTGGAGAAGAAAGACGGGGATATTATTATCAGAACGCAATAAAGTAAAGAGATATTAAGAAATAAGGGAATATGTTCAGCACCGAGTTAATTGCAATTTAGTCAGTTGGTAAATTTCAGGTGCCATCCGCCAGTGTGGCTCTCATTTAATGCCGGTCGTCCATTAGCACCGAATTCGTCCGACCGACTGTTCGGCCGCATACAGGCGATCCCATTGAAATGGAATCAGTCGGACGAATTCGGCCGAATGGTAAACGCTCCTGATAAACAAGTCTTCATTTTTTTTTATCTTTATTTGATTTGTATTTTTGTAAACTGTATCATACGCTGTGGTGGTACGCAGTCACTATAAATATTTTAATAAAAATATCGGCGGATTATTGCAAGTGCATCTACGCAGTTATAATAATTATTTTTATTAAATGTTTGTACAGTAAAGACAATTATTTGAATTTTGTACCAGAATATTATGATTATGAGATATCACTCTTGTCGAGACCGCATTTAGGCATAGGCTATCTAGGCTGCAGCCTATGAGCCGCAACGCAAAAACAAAATCGTTCTTCTTTTCGGATCTTGTTTTTTTTTTTCATTTATGTTGATTTATTTTTTAAATTGAAATACTGACTTTTGCGAAATTGGCAAAATGGATATAACTCTAAACTTCGCATTCTTTTTCTTCTGTAATTGTTTAGAGCGATGTTAACGAATTGTATTTAACATGTTAATGATTTTTAATTGTTTTCATTTTATCTCAACAATCCTAAATTCTTCTAGATACGATATTGTAAAATATTCTACAGTTAATTAATAAATTTCAAATGTTAATTTAAAGTTATGGTTTGAAAATAACTGCGAGGCTGAATTTCAAAATATTTGCAGGGCAGGGCGCCCATCAGAGATTCAGCCCCAGGGTCTACACATCCTATATAAGGTCCTGACGCTCGTAATATATCGCGAGGGCATGGTAAAGTTTATTTTTATAAAATTTAAGTAACTATACATTTCATAAAAACAGTCATTTCGCTTGGTGTAGAAGCAACAGTGACGGATCGCCAGTATGTGTCTGACGTTATTCGGCTGCAGTGGACGAGGTTAATAGGGCGAACTGGTCGGCCGTCAAATCGGGCGTTACTCGGACGAATGCGGTTCGGGCGAAATTCGGTTCCAGAGGACGAGCGGTCTAAGGCGCTGCACAATGGATGGGGGAGGTATTGCGGGGAAGGATCAAGTCCTGGTCCCTTCCATCCTCGTTGCGGTTTTTAAGCGGTTTTCCGCAGTAATCAAGGAAAATGCTGAAACCATCCTTAATCTCCGCCTAATAAACTACACATTACACGAACAAAATACACTCAACTCACACAGAACATAGCTGCACATTTCACAGACAGATGACAACACAACTTTCCTCCCCGGGAGCCGTCACACTCAGCGACAAGCCGGCCAATCGCAAAACAACGCATCCTCAAGAAGCCGACCTTGCATTGGAGAGAGGAAGAAGGGTATATCCATCGAAGAAGGGAATGAAATGTGAGGGTGTAATTGCTCGAATGGCCACATAAGCAGGAAACAGTTGTGATTAATTTTTACGATGTGAAAAGATTTCCATTTTTGATAATATTTCAGGAGTGTTTGGGTGTACTACTCAACTGTAACTATAAACCTGTTGATTTATTGGAACGTAATTGGCGTGCAGACTTAGTTAATATTACATTAATATTTCTGGGTATTATAGTTACCTGTGCCAACATGTTATGTTTCTATAATTAAAATTCTTTAGTAATCTGTATGATGGACAAAACCTTATCAATGTCCGGTTTGTAGTGTTATGGGATCCACTACATTTGTCAAGGTGGAGCCACCTTGCGTCACCGTGTGTGTATGGTGTGAAAGGGGCAACAGCTGCCATCTATGTGCAGGTGTTTAAGACGCCACTTTTGTTCTATGGTCCTGCTTCAAATACCGGGAATTGGCCACCGGATGCAGCACCCTGATTGGCAGAACTGGGGGTGGCGCGCCAACTGACCCCGGTGGGTGGACGAGGACAAAAGGGACTCGTCGTGCGGATAGACGGATAGGAGGATGGTTTTGGTGATACGCAGCAGCGTCTAGTTCAAGAGTGATGTGTAAAATCTGTGAAAAAGTGTCTCATGTCAGGGGTCAGTGTGAGGCTGGTATCTTTTACTGCATTTTAGTCGACGGAAGAGTTCATCCAGCACCAAGCAACAACACGGTAATGTGCTTATAAAAAAGGAAAACTTTATCACTGCATTGACATTTTCATGCGACTGCACCTGAAACGACCCGGGAATTTTCTCATGAGCCAGTTTATTATTGCTTTATTCGGACACTGTCATTTATTTTTACGTTTCTTGTACTAAGAAATAAATGCAAGGCATCCTATGCTGGAGCAAATTTTTCTTATAAAAATTGTAATTTAGTGTTCTTTTCATTTTTCTTTTGTGCATATTGTGAAAAAAATATTATATAGTTTCAAACAAAAATTTTATACCAGAATTATTTTAAAAATAAAAATTAGTTCTGAATAATTAAATAACGGTTGTCAATGGTAATATCCAGTTAATAATCTTTAAGTAACGAAAGAAATCGTTACAGGTTAGAATTTGAGTTGCAAGCATTTTCTTCATATATATTTATTTTTTGTTATTATTACTTTGCTTCTGGCTTTACGCGTCGTCGACGTCGAGGTCTTTATAAGGGGGAAGGAACTGAGGGTAAGAACAGGGAAGGAATTTGGCCATGGCCTTTTGAAAGAACCAATCCGCTATTTGCCTGGAGTAATCTGACGGAAGCATGGAAAATAATAATTTGGATATCCGGACGGGGATTCGAACCAGCGTCCTCCTGAATGTAAGGCCAGAACATTACCGATCACCCACCACGCTCGGTGTTTACTTTATAGATGATCTATTGTTTTATCGTTAAAAGGGGGCACCGTGAAGTTTCTTGTATATTTCGTTATAGGAAATTCCAACAAATATTTGGTTATCGCTCGCTACAAACAGATGTAAACTCCTTAAGAGTCTTTGTAACATTCTTCTTCTCGTGTCGATGACAGCATCAAATATGAGGCAATTTTTCCGCCAATGCGTTGACTTTGTCAGTAGTTGATTGGAGGTCGAATTGGGATATATTCATTCCGATTTGTTAACAAGACAACAGATGTACCATGGTTTCTCTCTCCCAGGTATCCCCATGAGGCAAGGGTATCTTTGGAACAACGAGGAACTCCAACTCGAAGTGTGTTTGGTGACTTCCATATGGGTCATGGTTGTTCGGACCCAGGTGGTACACCATCTTTTGGCTTGATCCACTCGATATCATGTTGCACTCTCTTCTCCCAAGTCAATATTCTTTCATTGCTTGGTGCTCCATTTAGTGGCTCTGAAGTTCGCATGAAGCTTGATCGGGTCTTTAGTCTCGATGGCGCTGGTGTATAGCCATGTAGGGGGTGTCGAGCGTCTTCGTTCACTTTAAGCCTTGCCACACTGGTGGCAACTTCCCGGCGTATATCTCCAGGGGCGATGGCAGCTAGTATCTCCACTTTGCTCACAGGTGATGGTCTGATGCAACCTTTGATAAGCCGGCATGTTTTGTGGAGCGCAACGTCTACTGTACATTTATTGAACATTAGACAAAAATCGAACAGATGCATTTGAAATAAGGTGCTAGCAGCGGTTGCAGCGAATTCTTTGGACAGCGAAATTATCAAATTAACGAGTGCTAAATGACTCGACATTCGTAGTTAGCTTTCTTACATTTGCCGACGGCGTTTTTACAATACGTTTTGGTCATGTGGTGCGACGAGACGAAAACGGCCTGTACAAACTGATACTCTATGGGCCCGCAGACAGAAAGCACTCAACACGTAAAATGAGATGGCTGTACCAAATCAAACGTATAATTGGAAAATCGGTTTAGACTTCACGAAGATAAGTAGTACATAAGTTTAAGTGGAGAACCATAGGGCATAAGAATGTTGACAATATAGAGTAATGTATGGTATAAGGTAAGGAGGAGGTGAAGAACTTGTTAGATGACTTTCAAAGATTCCTTTTTCGTTTAGTTCTAACGTGTCACAAATTTATCACATGAATTCGTGTGGTTTTTCCGGATTTCGCCTTTCTCGTGGTTGAACATACAGTTTAATGCTTAGGACATTAGAGGCGGGATGGGACTGGGGACAAGGAAAGGGAAGGAATTTGGCCATGGCCTTTTTGAAGGAAGCATCCCGGCATTCGCCTGGAGTTATTTGGGGAAACTATGGAAAACCCAAATCTGGATGTCCGGACGGGGATTCGAACCCTTGTCCTCCTGAATGCGAGGCCAGAACGTTAACCGTTCACCCACCACGCTCGGTTGGCAGAGCTCATGGGATCATTGTAATATATGTAGTACTGCAAAATGAGCTTTTCTTTACGGCACGTTGACGTCTAGGTAATTATAACGGGCAAGGAATTCACCGATGGCCTTGAAAGAATCATTCCATATTTCCTCTGGAATGATTTCGGAAAACCATGGAAAATCTAAATCTGGATGGCAGGACAGGTATTTTAATCTGCGACCATACGAATGACAGGTCGTATCACCCACTATGCTCGGTGCAACACGATGGGTGCTACTGCTGTTTCTCTGCGTATGACGCCAGCTGCAGAGCAAGCATAGTGTTTCGATTGACTGCCTCTGCAATACCGGATGTGTGTATCTCGCGCGCATGCTACGACGCTGGCAGGGCCGGCGTTAGGGGGGGGGGGTAAGCGGGTCAAAAGTATCCGGGCCCCGCCGGCTGATGGGGGGCCCGATCACCGACTTAGGGGCCCTCATGCCATGAAGCCATGAATACGTCCATTGTCGCCTGGCCATTTTGTAGAAGCTAAAAAAAAAAAAAAAGAGGTCGACCATTTTACCCTGGGCCCGAAATTCCTAGCGCCGGCCCTGGACGCTGGTATTCGCCAAGCTCAGCTCGCGATGCCTCGCAGCGATTCCTCGGCGTCTTAATGGCCGCTCAGCCGTGAAGGAATGCAGTGGGAAGATCTCGCGATGCACGCAGCTTTCGAACCGTGTCGTGTCTGCACATTACAGACACTTTGAGATATCGTGTGCTTTCGTATTGTCTTTTCGCTGCAAGTTTTATTTTTCAACTTTCGCCATGTTATACCGCGTAAACGATTTTGTACTGGTATATACAGGGTTTCAAGGAATGTAATTATGCAATCGCATCATGTCCTACTATTTGACAAAATTTTATTTTAGTAAAATTTTCACGATTTTCGAGATATTTATTGTTTTAATTAATTTTTTTAGGGGGGGGGGGGTGAGGGGGGGCTCTCTAAAAGATTTAGTTTGCGCGACGAATGCAACTTCCATTACACAGCTGCGTGAGAAAATTAAAAACAGCCGCGGAACCCATTAACCGCAAAAGTTACGCTCGCCGAATAAAAAGATCATGTATCAAAAGATTTAGGGCGTGCATAAGAGCAAATGACGGCCACTTTGAACAATTTCTATAATTAACGAAATAAAAAATATCACTTGTATTTATTCTATTATTTGTATGCACACAATAGCAAAAACCTTTTTTTAAATCATTTTTTTACTACGTGTTTAAAATGCACAATGATCTCTTTAGCAGACTGAACTACCATACAACAATCGTTTTTTAAAAGAAGTATAAAATAATTATACCATTAATGACGTTTTGAGAGGTTATTTTAACGTTTTAAGAAAAAAAATTAACATTGTTTTAGATGACTAAAATATTTGGGTAAATTAAAAAAAAAGACCATGGTTCAAAAAGTCTTAATTTGTAGAAATGGCATCGAATAAATTGAACAAAGTCACATCTTTCGAAAAAATATTAAAAAAATTAGCAATATTTAAAAAATAGTGAGACTTTTACTAAAATAAAAATTGATGTTACCAATCTGCGGTTTCAGAATTATTCTTTCATTGCTGGAGACCCCGTATAATTGTAATTGTGGCCTTTGCTCTTACGATTTAATTTTTTATGAAACAACTGTATTTATCTTTCGTTTTTCGATATAGGATCACTTCAATTGCTCCTCTTTCACCATTACGCATCCGATTCCTGGTTTGCTACCACTGCTGAAATATTATCTGGAAAAAAAAAAAAAAAAAAAAAAAAAAAAAAAAAAAAAAAAAAAAAATAGTAGCCTTCACATTTCAATTCACCATCAATGAAACAAATATATTTTTTTAAATCTCACTGGCTTTCTCAGTAAACTGCAATTCTTTTACACACACCAACTCAAATAGATTATTCCGAATTTACAATTCAACAATGATCAGTTACTTGTCTTTTGTATTCCCTTCAGTACGTATTAAACACATTAACAACAATTTATTCATAATACCATTCTTCAACACTGCGCTCGGGCTAATACTTTCAAAGACCAAAATTAATTTTACGATACGATCATCCCTCCAAGATTTCGACCGTCTACATGTACTTTTTGTAACCAATTTTTTTCGACTGCACAACCAAAGGTCCTCTATTCCAGAGGCTTCACATTATTTACCTTTTAAAACTCAAATATCGAAGTTAGTTTAAATAATTACGTTTCTTGAACAGTGAGGTAATGTACCTCTTAATCGGTCAGCTAATGTGGAACGTATCATCTTACCTATTTATATTATGGGTTGTATACCTCATGTGTAACAAATATGATTAAAAAAATAACACCCATTTAATTTAAAAGTTATCAACATCGTTTTAGCAATGAGGTTTAACCTCCCGTACAAAATTGTATTGCCTGGATGTAGACACAGCGAGGTAACGAGAAAATTTTCTCCTCTAGCTCCTCTGGAACGAGTGGACTGAACATAAAACTCATTGTGAGCCTTTCAGTGATGGATCGAATAATGCATTTCAGGGTAATCGTATAGTTATCACCGAGCGTGGCGAGTGAGCAATAACGCTGTGGCTTCGCAATCGGGAGAACGTTGGTTCGGATCCTCGTCGAACAATCTGAATTTTGTTTTTCCATGGTTTCCCCAAGTGACTACATGGAAACGTCTGCAAAATAGGCCATTGCCGCATTCCTTCCATTTCCAAGTCCTTACCCGCCTCTAATGACCACGTTGACAAGGCGTAAAACCAGAAAAACGTAATTCCCATATGGAGATTTGTATAGAAAACATGCCAGAAAGAACGAAAATATCGTAAGGGGACATCCATTAATTACGTGAGGTGAAATAGGGGGGGGGAGGGGTTTCCGGCGAAATCTCACCAGATCTCACCAGGGGGGAGGGGGGGGGTCTATGGAAATCTCACGTGAGATTCTGCGAAAAATTTGGGGACAGTAGAGCCAAAAAAATAAGTCTACAATTTGCGCCAAAGTCGATTTTAGGAGGGTGTGACCTAAAAAAAAAAAGGTCTACAAAAGTTTTCAGGGCGATTTCTAGGATGGGTTCTCACGGACCAGATCTCACCAGAGAGGGAGGGGGGGGGGTGTCCGGCCAGATCTCACGAAATCTCACCAGGGGGGAGGGGGGTCCAGAAATCCGGAAAAACACCTCACGTAATTTGTGGATGCCCGCTAAGTCCTGTTGTAGAAGGATGTTGAAACACGGAGATGATTGACAGACAAAACTAGCAAGCTACTGTTAAAGAAAGAAATTTTGAAAGTGTCTGATAAAAATAACCGAAAGGTTGGTGAATTAATACTGAGATATAGGAGACCTAAGAAAAACGTAGCAGGATTTCTCTATGAACCGTATCAGGAAAGATGTAATTAGTGACAAACATCGAAGTAAGAGAAACATGTGACTGAGAGCTAGTGTTATAATGAATGTAACCCCCCCCCCCCCTCCCTCCCGCGCCTCTAATGACCTCCACGTCGACAAGTCGTAAAAATGATTAACTAAATAAAGTATTTTAAAAACGTAACCAGTTTAAAAACACAGAAATTACACGCATCAAATAAGGATTTCCTTTCTTCTCCGGGCTGGAAGATTTATTTTCTGAATATATATTGAAATCTAGTAAGGGAACAAATAAGGAAATGTATGGCAGTCAAATAATCGCCTTTGATGTATGAAACTGTTATAATTTTAGGGTTGTTGCAAATAAATAGCGTGGATATTATATGAGGGCAGAACTACTAGTTTCCAAGATTTTTCATCTACCGGACAATGAAAGATTTAGTATATTCAACTGTGATCCTGGCGTAAATCATGAATTTATATATATTTTCTGTTATATTTATACATATTCTTCTGTTTCTTTGAATGACATATAGTCTATGGAATTACTTTTCAAATATTTCTTTCAACGCTTTTGTATTATTAGGAATATGTCTTGCCGTTGGGTACGATGTTTTAGTGTATCTCTAACTATATGAATGCGGACGTTTTTTACACGAGGATCAAAATACCGCGATATCGACGTAGATACTGGTTTACAAGTGAGAATTGCGTCCCCTTTTATCTGTGTGGCTTAATTTAAAAAGGAATTTTCCGCATTTCTTAGGCACATTACATGGCAAACATGTTATAACAGTTCTACCGACTTGCGGTTCTCCTTATTTTTAATGCAGAAAAATGAATGTTTTTCATGTTTTTAATAGCCCCTTGCAGTTGCTGAATACCGTTTTGGTCGTCGGAGGATTGGGAAAAAAATTAAGATGGCAAAACATTTAGCCACAACAATTTAGGTGAGGCAGTGGCTGCAGGAAAACTGAATTTGCATGTTGACAACTGAGATAAAATGCAGTATGTAATAGTAGTGGATGAAGCTTTTCCCCATTCGAGATGAGGCCTATTCCAGAATATCAGATAAAATGAAATGAAGAGAAAAAATTTTCAATTACAGGCTCAATAAACTATACAGGGTGATCGATAACTGCTTTGGTGTTATAGGTTGAAGGTTTCAAATCTGTGAAGGAAGAATGACGGTGTTATCTAATAAGATAAATAAAGTAACACTAGCCATGTGCTGCATTCATAACCTTTTGATTAACGATATTTGAATGGGGTTGCAGAAGGTAAGAGCGAAAATGACAACAAAGAAATTTCAATACTTGACTTACACAGGTTTCTAAGTTACATCAGAAATCATTAAGATTTGGAATAATTTCACAAAATATTTTTAAACAATTAGGTTAATTGGTAACACCAAGCTTTACAAGCAGGATTCAAATAAGGTGATAGAAAATTATAATACACACGGTAAATAAACAAAAAATAAAATACGAAACATGACATTATACCTGGTTGTTTTAACTAGTTTCCTATTTCCTCTTTAAGTTAAAACATACAACCAAAGAACAAGTGAGCATGAGCTAGAAATTTTATAATTTCTTCGTCTTTATTAAAGTTCATAAAGTAATTACATTTTCAGATAGTAATTACTTATATTTTTTTCAAAAATCATCCACCATCCTGCGTGCAAATTTGCAGCCAATTTTGTTGAAGTAATGCAGTTAATTCACAGAAATAGGAACATACAAGTAACAAAAGTCAGTCAGTACTGTTGGAGCTCTTTTTGCAAACCTGGTCGCGACTGAGCGCATCGAGGCGCACAGGCGGAAAAATACGCCTAGGGGAGCGATCCGCCAATGCGACGCGACGCGGCCCGCCCCGCCCCGACTCGACCCGCCTCTGGTATGCGTTACCCCATTAGAATCAATGTAAGCGATTGCAGACGCATTTCTGCGATGCGATGCGACGCATGTGGCCCGCCGTAGTGTGCGCGTACCTTTATGGTATTAGAGTCGTGTAATTCTGTCTATGTAACATGTTACAATAAAGTCTATCTGAAGGAACTAAACTGTCAGCTTAACGTAGTTGTACACACACAGACAGTCCATATTAAATTCTTAGACTGCAGGTATTGCGTAATTGTCAGCGTGTGGATTGTTGAGATTGGGGCCTCAACTGCCTGCAGTTGACAGTTTACGATCTTTGAGTGAATATCCTCAAGGCTAAAAAGGACACACACGTACAGTTCTACTGCAGTCACCGCGACTCACAGATATGTTTTTGCTTTCCTGGCGACAGGCCACAGATCTTTCGCGATGTTTAATCTGTTTTGGACTCGAATTCATTTCCTCATTTAATGAATTACGTCGGCAATTTCCATGTTGGTGGAAGGTGAAAGAAGAGTCATATGCAAATAAACGACTTAAAGATGAAGCTTACGGGAAATTAATGGATTTTTGAAAAAAGTGACCCCCTACAGAAACGATAGACACAGTCAAAATAAATAAATAAATTTGCGATGCGATTCTTGTGTTGAAACCCTCGAGGCAACTTCAAAACTTTGACCCGTCGACAAAAATCTCAACATGGCTGTCAGTCTTCTGCAGCAATTGCTTGGTGCATTCGGGTGTATCCCTTTGTGGTGAATGGACTAATTAAACGCAACAATTTATTGTAATTTTCGTCATTGTTAATTAATTAGTTAAGTTATCCAAATATAATTAATTAAATTATCCATATATGACTGCCCTAGTTCAAGCAACAAAGTCATATGGGAACGATTACCTCTTTCTTGCAATCACTGTTTCATCCAAAACCTCTTTATGCGTCGCGGTGTTGCAAGAAATAACATATGACTCAAGATCGCAATCCACAATAATAAAATGCCACCCATTATGAACGCGAATTATGTTAATGAAACAGTGAATTTGAAACGCACAACTACACTGCATCCGCGCGAGTTGATCGATTTCGAACCACAGTCCGCTGGACTGAAGTTCACGAACTATAGTGAGTGGGCAGCACTCAGTCCATGGCCTGTACAGACCACCGCCTACAGGCAGTTGTCGTTTATGTGTGTTGTGTTTTGAGGTTTCAGCCTACAGTTCTTCATTATAGGCATCGGCCTGCAGTTCGTCTGTAAGTGTGTGCGGTGCTTAGGCTGTGGTTACACTGCAAGCGAATTCGCGTGAACAATCCTTCGCTCGAAATTGCGCGATTTCGCGCGAAATCGCCATTATAAACAAACACATACAAACAAAGGCAGGTGGTTACAGTAAAAGCGAATTGGTCGAGCGAATCGCTTGTTGTCGCTAGAAGATCAAACGGGTTTGTTTTTTTCGCGCGAATGGAGCGATTCCATTGTAGGCTGAGGCAAGTGCTATAGATTCCGTATAGTTGGAAAAGGTTTTATTTCACGCGAATCCATCCTTTGGTTATTTCAGTTTTTTTTACGTATTATTATGGATTGTGAAAAAATTATATGTTTGGTGTTTGAAAGAAGAATATTGTGGGATCAGGATCATAAAGGATATCATAACCGTGATAAATCAAGGAAGTTATGGGAAGAAATAGCAGCTGATTTAAACGTTGGCAGTAAGTTAACGATTTTTATGTAAACTTCTTTTATTGTTACATGCAGTACATTGTCTAAATGCATAGTAAAGTATTAATACAAGTCACATTAAATATTATACTGTTGTGGTATGGCACCAACATCACTATTAAAAAACACTTTAAGAGTTTCTCGTACATCATATGCCATATTGGTAGACCTATTAGTCACCCGCGTTTTGGAATTACTTTTCCTCTGAAAATTTGACAGTTTTTCAGATGGTGAAATACATTCTCTGAAGTAACAGTGCCTTGTTATTTCTTCCTCTATTGCATTCAATATATATGAGTATGTGTCATAAGTCATACGATAATATTCATAAAACTTTAGTGGCTGGTTCTTTAATTCATCGAAAAGTTTAAAATATTCACTCAAATGGTGATTCAACCCAGAATTTCCTCTTCCTCTTTTCAGATGCAAAGAGTTTCAAAAATGGGTTTTCAGCAAAATAAAATTCTTCTTCAATATCCATATTCTTGAATTTTCGCCAGTCGAGTGTGATATGATAAATTTTACTTAGCTTCTAAAAACCGCTTCGAATCGCGTGACCACTTCTTCCGGCGACTACGTTCGCGCGAATGCACTTGCACTGTTAAACCACTTCTCCTTCGCGCGAAGGATTGTTCGCGCGAATTCGCTTGCAGTGTAACCACAGCCTACGCTTGGTACGTCAGAAAGACAAAAGCCGTGCGCCCCTGCCGCCTTGAATGTCAGGAATGAACGGAAGCAGTTAGACCTTGACGTGGCGATGACTGCCTTTCTATTGCAGCGACAGAGCGTTGGCTGCCAAGGCCTTCCACTCCAGTTGGCTTTCTTTTCTGCCTAGTCACGGTGGTACAAGTATGCTGACGTGTGGCGTGACTAACACACACACAGGTGACTTCCAGCAGATATTGCTCGCAGGGTGTAACGGTCCACTGGTTCGTGTCCGACCTTGTGGAGTGGCGATTATTGTGCTGCCCTTGCTGTGATTGCGTTGGAATAAGGTTCAATAAAATCAAAAATTTTGTGCTGGCTGTATTACCTTTGATCCAAATTTCCATTTTTAAAATAAATTAGAAAAAAAAAGCAGAAGAAACACCGTAGCCATGAAAAGGAAATATTTCTAACACATCGTATTTGTTACCAGCACGTATTTTCCAACTTTATATATACTTCCATTGAGAATAGAAAATGTTTAGCTTTACCTTTAGTGATGTCCACTGTTTGTTCATATGTAAGATGCTACATAAACAGAATAGTGCGACATAAATATCATAAAGCCACCTTTACTGCACAGACAAGAAATCCTCTAAAAAATGTGATGCCTATGAATTCTTCGTAATTACTTTTGCTCCGACGGTCTATATACGCAAAACAAATGGTTGTAAGAAGGGGACGTTGCATGTACTTTGGAAATAAGGATGTATGGCTGACATAAGCTTGAAATTCCGTCGTTGGCTCCATACCGGTCATATTGATTAGTGGTTTTAGGAGAAACGAATGTAGAGTTGGGCCTCAGCTATCAACTTAGAAATACAGCTTTTAGAAATAGAATGCCACATAACAAGTTACCACCAGGTTTCCACGTTTCGTCATTACTTCAAGACACTCAATTCGCAATTTTAGTCAGTGGCGTAGCTAGGGCAACAAGGACCCCAGTGCAAAAAATTTATTTTGGGCCCTCAGGCCAGACGGGCGACCTTTTTTTTTTTGCTTTGTGTGCTGGTAGGGGCCCCCTGAACTGAGGATGGGGGCCGTTGAATTGTTCTTTAGGGGCCCCTGAGCAGTGGTTGCGGCCTCCCCTGAGCAGCGAGGGCCCTTAGTGAGGGGCTCCTATGTTCTCAGGGGCCCCTTAGACGACGGTAGAGCTAAAAAAAAAAAAAAAAAAAGTCGCCAGTTTGCCGTGAAGGCTCGTGGGCCCTATAAACTGCGCTTGAGGGCCCCTAGAGGTGCGCTTAGAGGCCCCTTGAGGTATGCTTGGGGGCCCCCTGAGCGTGAAGGCCCCGGTGCACTGCACCGCCTAGCCCCATAGTATAGCTACGCCCCTGATTTTAGTGTAGACTTCAAAGTATATATGTAAAAAAGGATAACGTCTGTATCATCTGAACAACAGATCCCAGCTGTTAGTGTAGTAAGAAGGTTGGTAGAAACTAGTAATCGATGAGAATCAATAAACAATACCGTGAAATTCTGTTTGTGAATTTACGTTTTAAATTCTTCCTTAAAGCGTACAATCTAACTGCTTGGAAAATGGTTAAATGTGTCACAGTGACAGAATGCTACCGTTATTAGGGGGCACCCATAAATTACGTGAGATATTTTTCCGGATTTCCGGACGCCCCCCCCCCCCCTCTGGTGAGACTTCGTGAGATCTCATCCGACCCCCCCCCCCCTTCTCTGGCGAGATATGTTCCGTGAGACTACCCTCCATAGAAATCGCCCTCGCAACTTTTTGAGACCCTTTTTCTTAATTTTATTTCTACAGTCCAAAAAAATTTCGAAAACCTCACTTGAGATTTCGCTGGACCTCCCCCCCCCATTTTACCTCACGTAATTTATGGACGACCCCTTATTCAACTCTAAACAGATTTTTATTTTATTTTTAATGCAATTTTTAAAAATGGCATTTGGCTACAATGTCACACAGTGAGCACTAAGTAATTCGCAAGTATTCATCTGTGCGCTCATTGTTTACTGGACTCAGCACGGTAAAGACGACACAGGACGAACACAACACTTAATTAAAACCAACCATGCCCGAGGCTGAGCTCGAACCGGCGACCACTGCGACACGCGGCTATGTTGTAAGAACTATTTGATTACTCTAAATATGGATTTGCATTCGTTGTAGGCGACTACTTCTGGAAGCTCTAAGTATTGTTTAACATAGTGGAGCAGGCAGGAGTCATGACCAAATGACCAAAGAGTTTGGTGAAGGTGAAATGAGAACAAGGCCGGGTTACCAAGGATGGATTGGAATTTAATTTGAAGTATATATGAAACATATAAATATGGGAGTAGATGTCACTGTATGCTGTGGAAAAAAAATATGGAAGGTTCTTTTTATTAAACATTTTGCACTGATAAAGTAATTGAGGAACGATGTTAACATCACTTGCGACTCGGATTATACTTTTACTAATATTGTGCAATGTTACAACATAGACAACAGGTAATACCAACATGGTGGTTGTTCCATAATTTACTCCTGCAGTCACCCCTTCATATTCCCTTTCTGTGATGCAACGCCACGAACCTTATATACGTGGAAGAGTCCACTGAGAATGAGTCACAACTGAATGAAGGCTGCTCTTAGCCTCTTGAAACGCCATGTCACTGTACCTTCGGTAAAAGGAATTTTCCGAATCTGAAACATCCTATTGCACCATTAGCGTTTTGATTGCTGCTGTTCTTCCGAGAACCTTCTTGGCTTAAGACACAGGCCTTACGCCCCGTATTACTTTGCAATAGTTGTGTTTATCTTTTTTACTGTACTTACGATGATATTTGTAGTTTACAG
Source organism: Vandiemenella viatica (assembly GCA_031002005.1). Taxonomy (NCBI): domain Eukaryota; kingdom Metazoa; phylum Arthropoda; class Insecta; order Orthoptera; family Morabidae; genus Vandiemenella; species Vandiemenella viatica. Next base: position 62,812,634 of record JARYHS010008074.1, read on the forward strand.
GTTTCGTTCAAAAGTTCTGATTTCATGTTTTACGTTCCCTACAGCACATTACGTTTATTCTCGCCCTAATAATTGTATCCACTTTCACATATTGTTATCTGTCGTAATTAGTTATTTAATTAATTTATTTCCGTGGGAAAGAGGAACAGTGGGAACATAGACTCTTCCTAGCACTAACGGGCCGGTTTCTACTAAATTTCTGATGAGTTATAAGACTTCTACTTCGTTGTATTTGGCTTTCTCTATCGTAGTTTGGTGCTTCATAGCTCAGAATTTGTTTTAACAAAACTTTTCGTATTTGGATTGAGATCTGACAATCGTACAGTGAAATCTGAATTATCAAAAGCTTTCTAGAGTAATTAACGATGTTTCAAGAGAAAGTGACAGTGAAGCTCTTTTCGCTTATGGAGCGACGTATTAGAACGAAGAAATGTGAGCAACACTGTCTGCGAACAGTTTAATGATTTTCCAACGTAAGAAATGTTCTCAATCCTCCCATCTGGGGTGCGCGTTCATTCTTCAAGATGAAGTCGGAAAGAGACTTCCAACGTCGCGTCAAATGACGCGCATTATTCAGTCGATGCACCGGTAAAGCCTCCTTTCATTCATTTGTGCGTAATTCTCTTTCTGAATAATTGATGCCAAAAGTGAAGTTCAAGTTGGTATTCGCCGAAACGATTACGAAAACACTTAAAAACGTAATGTTCGACGGTAAGTATGCGGTGAACTTGAACAGGGCAGTCTCCTAAAAACTTTGTCGAAGTCGAGAACTTTTCAGATCACCGTCGTAATTCATGTAATAATGGAACACCCGAGATAAATTTCGCAAATCGCAGTAAAGATTCCACTCACAGCTATTTACAAATGAGGGTTACATTCTGTGTTCTTTAGGGAAACTAATTGATATGTTATAATTCTTCAAGTCGTAATCCTCATTTTCGTAATATCCCCGACACATAAGTTTTTCTTTTCCGAAAAAATACTAATTTAAATTTGTGAGATAGCGAAGTAACCGCAGTGTTCAATATATCATCAATTTGTTCATCGTTTGGTGTTGCTAAATACGGGGAGAAATGTAGATTTACATGCACTCACAAGTTCATTCGGAAGAAAATCTAAACGTCGATATGTCAGGCTTTTACGTATTTTCTCTTACATCACACATAAAGATGGTGAAAATGAGAAGACAGTTTGATAAGGAGCGCTGCGTTTTCAAGAAATGAATTAAGTCTGTTGGTCTATGACTCACCTTCCGATAATTTTTCCCCACTAACAGTCAAGCCTGCGCCTACGGTACAATCCGATGACGGATTAGTGATAAGTGTACTCATTCATAAGAGATTAGCCGTATACTTCTCTGTGTAATCTGACAGATTCCATTTGGTTGCGAAATTCAACGAGTAACGTAATTACAGGACGCAGTTCTAAAAATCAATACCAACCTACATACTTAATCTGGGTTAGTGGTAATTTTCTACCGATCATTAAGGAAAGTATAAAATATTTAGGGCACTGATTGTAGTAATCGGTTTGCGAACCGTGTGAGCTATGTACGTATGTTGCTACGCCGTTTGTGTCACATGCAATTTGCTTGAGACAAACATTTTGGAATGTCGCAGCATTTAGTCACGGAAAACTGCCAAAGAGTCAGGATGACCGGTTAGGAAGATTGCAGATTTTAGTCGGACTCTTCGTACCTCCTTGTGGCAGTACCTTATTGCACTTCGCCAAACTGGCGGTTAAATTTGAATGATGTTTCTGTTTCCTGAAAATATTCCAAAAGAACATGAACATTAATACTGTATATATAAGTAAATCTTGCCAATTTACACAGAGTTTCAGCCATTAGGGAGCGTGCATAAATTACGTGGCTCGGTCTAGAGGTGAAGAAATTGGGTAGGAACCTACGCTGGGTTACGCGAGCGAAAAAAAAGGGGGGGTTTCCGAACCATCCACGTGGTCTTTCATTCATATTATTTGTTAAGTCAAAAAAAGGAACAGAACACACAACAGTATGTGAATATTTATTTCTGTCACTTAATTATCTCCGTATGTAATATACAAAGGGTGTGAGACAAGGTTGTAGTCTATCCCCGTTAATATTCAACTTGTATGTAGAAGAAGCAATGAAGAAAGTCAAAGAAAAATTTCCATGTGGCATAAGTTTTCAGGGAGAAAAAATCAGTATGCTACGATTTGCTGACGACATTGTCTTATTGTTGTTGTTGTTGTTGGTGCTTTAGGGCGCGTCGACGACTTGGTCATTAGCGCCCTAACTCAAACACAGAATGACAATGTGGGATAAAAGTAGCAACCGTCTGCATGGCCGACTGTAAAGGAGTCGGCCATGCAGACAGCAGGTTTAAGTAAAAAATTAAAACAGTTACAGTAAAATAAGTAAACTATCAAATAACACTAGCTGGTTGGCTGTAAAAGGGCCAACCAGCTTACACAAACATTAAAAAAGACAGTCTGAATGGCTGTAAACAGGCCATCCAGTTGTAAAGTGTCGATCTTAAAAAACAAAACAAAAACAAAAAATTAAAAGACGAATGAGTCAGTACATGGATTGGTGGTTGTAGACGGACCACCAAACCATTCTAAAAACTAGGCCGATCTACCCAAAATTTTTGGGGTAAGACCGGCCATATTACAAAATTTTAAAACCTTCACCACATTGTCATTATTTAAAATTACGGGCAGATCATTAGCTAGGCCAACGTCTGCCCTTATGTTAAAAAACTTTACACAGTCTGTTAAAATGTGGCGCACCGTCAGAAGTACGCCACAGGCATCACATTCCGGAGGGTCCTCTCGGCGGAGAAGGAAACCATGAGTCAGAGGACAGTGCCCTATACGGAGGCGAGTAAGGAGAACCTCATCCCTCCTCGCCCGCTGGAAGGAGCTGCTCCACGGCTGAACGGTCGGTTTGACCTGCCGGAGCTTATTATCCTCAACTTCCAGCCACTGCCTCTGCCAAACATCAGAAACAAATCTCTTCGCCGCCGAGGCAAGGTCAGACTTTGGGACCGGATCAAAGTCAATTCTGACCTTGTCACAGGCTAACTTCGCAGCTTCATCAGCTTCCTCGTTCCCCCTGATTCCCACATGACCAGGTACCCAGCAGAATACGACCTCCTTCCCACAGTACTGGAGGGAAAGGAGGGCGTCCTGGATGTCCTGGACTAGACGGTCTGCTGGGTACATAGTTGCTAACGCATGAATACAACTGAGGGAATCACAGCATATGAGGTACTTCATGTCACGACGTGCCTTCATATGCTGGAGCGACTTTAGCAGGGCATAGCACTCCGCAGTGTAAACACTGCACCTGCTATCCAACTTGTATTTGTAAGTCGCTCGAGGGAACACTACTGAACACCCTACACTGTTAGCCTGCTTAGACCCATCCGTATACACCGGGGTAAAAGTGTGATATTGATTTAAAATATCAGTAAAAATATTAAAAAAAACACTGTCAGCGGTTAACAGTTTGTTATACCGGGACAGATCTAAAATTGTTCTGGGTCTCTGTAAAAGCCAGGGTGGAGATTTACTCCAACCCTGGTGATAAAAAGAGGGAAGCGCGAATCCATATTGTTCTAAAATAGCCTTTGTACGGTAGCTGAACGGTTTAGTGGCTCTAAGCCGGTTGGCATAGAGCCGCTCGTAGTTGGGACGGAGCACTATGTCGTGCACGGGACTGCCAGGTGTTATGGCAACCTGCAGGTAGTGTCGCACCATGAGGAGTTGCCGGCGGATGGTAAGCGGCGGCTCGCCCGAGTCAGCACAAATGCTGACAATAGGACTGGTGCGATATGCACCCGTGGCGAGCCGAATTCCAGCATGGTGGACACTATCCAGTATACGTAGGTAGCTGTCCCGTGCCGAGCCATACACGATACAACCGTATTCCAGCCGCGACCGTACAAAGGCTCTGTAAAATTGTAGCAGGCAGTAGCGGTCAGCGCCCCATGACCTGCCACACAAACATTTTAAAACATTTAAAGCTTTAGACGCTCTGGCTTTCACATCTTTAAGATGTGGCAGCCAGGTTAGCCTATTGTCTAAAATTAGGCCCAGAAACCGGACAGATTCCGTAAACCGTAAAACAATGTTCCTCAGGGTAAGGTGGGGCTCCGGTAAGAGACTCCTGTTGCGAGTAAAAAGTACACACCGGGTTTTCTCGGCAGAGAAACGAAAACCGGTGTGCACTGACCATTCGTCCAGCCTATTCAGCGTGAGTTGCAGCTGCCGCTCAGCGCTTTTCAGGCTGGACGATGCGATAAAAATTAAAAAATCATCCACATATAAGGAGTATCCTATAGGACTCCTTATAACACTTAAAATGCTATTTATCGCAATGGCGAAAAGAGTCACGCTTAAAACTGAACCCTGAGGAACACCGTTTTCCTGAATAAAAAGATCAGACACTTCACTACCGACTCGGTACCGGAAGCAACGACCAGATAAAAATGATTTTAAAAAACGGGGAAGGTTACCCCTAAAACCCCATTCGTGTAACTGTTTTAAAATAACATGCCGCCAGGTAGTATCATAAGCCTTTTCGAGGTCGAAAAAGACACCCACAAGGTGTTGGCTGCGGATGAACGCATCCTGTATGGCCGCCTCCAGCAGGATCAGGTTGTCCAAGGTGGAACGGAACTTCCTGAATCCACACTGAAAGCGGCTCAGCAGATTTCGGGATTCAAGACACCAGACGAGGCGGCGATTGACCATCCTCTCCAGTGTCTTACCCACGCAGCTTGTAAGGGCGATGCTACGATAGCTACCTGGCAGCAATTTGTCCTTACCAGGCTTTAAAATAGGAATAAGCGTTGCTTCTTTCCACGAGTCGGGGAAGTGTCCTCCGGTCCATATCTGATTAAAAATATCTAAAAGGTACTCCTTAGCATCTTTACTAAGATGCCTCAGCATCTGGTACTGGATCAAATCAGGCCCTGGAGCAGTGTCATTTGCGCTGTTGAGCGCTGACTCCAGCTCCCAAGATGTAAATGGGCAGTTGTAGGCCTCTGTATTCGACGAACTGAAGCACAGCTCTCGCCTCTCGGTGGCGGCTCTTTGCCGCTTAAACCGAGGGTCAAAGTTGGCGGACGAAGTGACGGAGGCGAAGTTCTCCGCCATCAGCTGCGCTATGCTTCGTTCGTCGGTAATAACACGTCCGTGATCCAGTAATCCAGATACTGGTGGGCGGGAGCACCTTCCAGATATACGGCGGATAGACTCCCATACTTTCGAAGAAGGTGTGGAACGGTTTATGGTGCTCACAAAGTTCTGCCAAGACCGTTTCTTGCTCTCCTTAATAACACGACGCGCCTTAGCTCTGGCTATACGGAACGCTGCTAAGTTGTCATCAGATGGCTGCATCTTAAATCGGCGCAACGCCCTCCTGCGTCCCTGAATAGCGGAACGACATTCGTCGTTCCACCAGGGGACGGGCGTTCTACACAGCGTTCCGGAGCATTTAGGCATGGAGACGTCAGCCGCCTGGTGAATCACAGCTGTAAAATGATTCACCATCTCCGTGATGCCTTTGCGAGGCCGGAGGCATAGTGACCTGCTATACAACGGCCAATTGGCTTTGCTGACGTTCCATTTGCGTCGGTTATTGCCTCCTCCGCGTTCAAACTCTACGTGCATCCATATTGGGAAGTGGTCGCTTCCATGAAGGTCGCGATCCACTTCCCAATGCACGGAGTCCGCGATTGAGGGGGAGCACAACGAAAGGTCAATGGCAGAGGACGTACCGGTAGCAGTGGTGAAATGAGTCATTTGCCCTGTATTCAGGATACAAATGTCCTCCTGCTCTATCAGTCTACCAACCACTCGGCCCCTGGGGCTATCGGTGGAGGAACCCCACAACGCACAATGGGCGTTGAAATCTCCCAAGAGGAGAAAGGGCCGAGTGAGTTGTCGTATGATGCTAACCAGGTCGTCATAGGCGACTGACACACTGGGTGGCAGATAGATAGAGCATACGGTCAGTTGGATTGGACCGTGTATTTTCACCGCAACTGCTTGTAGTGAGGAGGTGAGAGCAACGGGTTCAGAGTGGACTGTGTTTCGGACCAACACAGCCACTCCCCCCCTGGCTCGATCACCCTCGGTATCGTCCTTTCGGTATATCTCATATCCTCTTAGCACTGGTTGGTACGATGGTCTGAAATGTGTCTCCTGTAAGCAGAGACACAATGGATCAGACCGTGCTAAGAGGTGGACTTCCTCTTTGTGAGCCTGAAAGCCGTTGACGTTCCACTGAAGTATGGGAGCCATCCTACCTATTTAAAACCACCCGCCCCGGGTCGGGTGGGTCATTGTCCGGTGTCTGCTGAGGGACGGAACCAGGTACGTCCACCAGCATTACGTCGTCTTCGTGGTCCGAAGACGACTCTTGTTCTAAGGCCTCGCCGTCTTGCGGAACTTTCTTCCGCCGAGGCCTTTTCCCCTTCTTCCCTCCCCCAGTTGGGGAACTGGGAGGAGAAGCGGAAGGGGATTTCACGAACATAGAGGGGTCCGTATGCCTAAACTTCGGACCCCGATTTTTCTGAACTGTTTGCCATCCGCTACCAGCCGATGGCGTAGACCTTACCGCTTCTGCTGCAGGGGCTGCATCCACCGCTGGAGCTACCTCTCCCGCGGCAGTGAGACCCGCACCTGCAGCTAATGTAGCAGATGGCTGTTCTTTTGCTGGTGGACCTGTTGTACCTGCTGTCTGACGGGTCGTGGTTGCAGAAGTGTTGCTGCCGACGTCCGCGGTCCTTGGTGTTAGGACCTTAGTGGGTATTGCGCCACATTTGCACTGACACGAACACATTGTGCTCGTGCCCGTGTCTACAACGGACGTCTGCGTTGCAACACTTTCCTTCCTGACGGGAGCTGACAACGTTTTGGCAAAACTGGTGGCGAAGACCGGTGGCGCAAGCGCCTTAAACCGTTTCTTCGCCTCGCCATATGATAATCGTTCCTTCGTTTTCAGCTCCTGTACCTTCTTTTCTTCAAGGTACACTCGACACTCCCTGCTCCAGGCTGGATGTGCCCCGGAGCAGTTAATGCACACCTGTGGGAGGGTGCAACTTGCACCCGGTTCATGCGCAGATTTTCCACATTTCCCACAAGTGGCGTTGCCTTTGCAGTTCGCCGTCGTATGTCCGAACCTCTGGCACTTATAGCAGCGCATCGGGTCCGGAACATACGGGCGAACGTTCAGATTGAGATATCCAGCTTTGATGGACTTTGGCAACGTCGGAGTGTCGAACGTCAGGACGAAGGTGGCAGTCTTCTCAAGACTGCCGTTAACCCTTCGCAGGATCTGACGAACCTCGACCACGTTCTCTGATCCCCACTCCTTAAGGAGTTCCTCGGACGCTATATCAATCAGATCACGGCATGTGATCACTCCCTTGCTTGAGTTGAGCGATTTATGGAGTTCGCATTTTACTTCGAACTCCCCGAGCTTCTCACACTTAAGGAGTAGGACAGCCTGCTTGTAGGTGGATGTTTCCAAAAGCAGGGTCCCGTTCCTCAGCTTTTTCACACTTTTAAGCGTTCCAGCTATGCCTTGTAACCCTTTATTTATATAAAAAGGAGAGATCTTTTCGAAAGATCCCTCCTTTCTTCCCATTATTATGAAGGCGTTTTCTATAAGATAACCCTTCCTGTTACCGTCTTCTTTCTCAGGAGGAGGGCTTTCAACCCTCGCCCGCTTTCCAGTTTTTTGGGCGGAAGATTGGCCCTGCGGATTGCCCGAGCCGCAGGCAAATGAGGAATTTTTTGGTGTTTTGGGTATTGTTCCCACGAGTCCGGAGGACCTAAAAGTCGAGTGGCGTGGAGCCCCCGAATCACACCACCAAGCCCAATACAACAGGGGTGCGGCAGGTGCCCCTGAGGTTGTACGTTAACGGGTGGTTTGCCTCACCACCCATCCACCTCCTCGGCACGTTACTCACCTTGAGGTTGAGGGGTTTTTTATAGAGGTTTTTACCGTCCTCGCGATCCGGACGATGAAGCCAAGATCCCCGTTCTCCTAGGCACACAACGTTCCACCGCCACGCCCTACGGTGGTCGTTGAAGCATGGTAGGAGTTTACGGTGTGGGAAACTTGCGGCGCTCACAAGTTTCCAGCTCGGGCACCGCGGGTTCGCCAAACCCGTACCTGGCACTTGCGTACCAGGCCCCTGCGGGGGACATTGTCTTATTAGCAGAGAGGGCTGAGGATATTGAGAAGTTATTGAATGGCATGAACAAAATACTGAAGGAAGATTTTGGACTGAATATAAATCAAAGTGAAACAAAAGTGATGAAATGTAGCAGAAATGACACCAATACTAGCAGATTAAATATAAAAATAGGATCTGACGCAATAGGAGAAGTGAGTGAGTTCTGTTATTTGGGAAGCAAAATTACAACCGATGGCCGAAGCAGGAATGATGTTAAAAGCAGAATAGCACTAGCAAAAAGAGCCTTCATGAAAAAGAGAAACCTTTTAGTTTCAAATATTGATCTAGGAATTAGAAAGAACTTCTTAAAACTCTATGTGTGGAGCACAGCACTTTACGGTAGCCAAACATGGACTTTAGGAATACCGGAAAGAAAGAAAATTGAAGTATTTGAAATGTGGTGCTACAGAAGAATGCTGAAAATTAGGTGGACAGACAAAGTAAGAAATGAACGAGTTTTGGAAATGATGGGTGAGAAAAGTAGTTTATGGAAGAAGCTTACAGGAATAAGAGACAGGCTGGTAGGTCATATTTTGAGACTTGCTGGATTGGTTAATTTGTTAGTGGAGGGAACAGTTGAAGGTAAGAACTGTAGAGGTAGACAGAGATTAGAATATATGAAGCAGATAATTGAGGACGTGGGTTGTAAGGGGTATGTAGAAATGAAGAGGTTAGCACAGGATAGGAAGGGATGTAGGATTGCATCAAACCAGTCTAAAGACTGACGACAGCAAAAAAAAAAAAAAAGTAATATACAATAGGAGGGAGGGGGGAGGGGGTTGGTAGAGACAAAAGCAACGTCAGGCTACGTGGGAAAAGGGGGGAGGTTCACAGGAGGGCAAAATGGAACTACGTAGCTTATGAACGCTCCCTTAATGGCTCAAAGACAGTAAAAGTGAGAGGAATTTAGGAAACATTAAATATTCGTTGTGTATACGTAGTTCTGTTAACAGCAGTCAAGGAATTCAGAGAGTAAGGTGGGTCGTAATGTTTGGTGAGTTGAGCTCCAGATACAGTGACTGAGCGGAGTGTGGAGCTTTTTTTTTTTTTTTTTTTTTTATTGGTCTTTGGTCTTGCCGACCATACAGACATCTTCTAGTTTTACAATTCCTTTATACATTTCAGGCTTGTTATCTTTACTTACTTTTACAGCTTGATACTAAAGTTACATAATTCGTTGTAAGTTGACACATGTCTGTAAAGAGTGTGGAGCTGGTTATGGAGGGGTCTGCGATGTGGCGGATGCCCGGCCTTGGCGTGACTATCTCCGACGCTTACCTATAATTTTCCACTCGCTGGTTTGCTGACTCAGTCACACTGCTGTTACCACCTCGGGGAAATTTACTGACTTGGCAAAGGAAGAGAATTATTAATGTGCATTACCAAATGACACCAGCCAACACCGTCTCTTAAAAATAAAGCTATACAACTTGCTTTGTTTCATGAAAACGATGTTCTTTAGGAGTTAATTACTCACATATCAGCAGTTTAAGAATAGAAGCAAACACGCCGCTCCTCTATCTCTATTATAACAATAGAATGCAAATTTCTCAGTAGATTTTTCTTTCCAACCGATTTTCGGATTGGAAACACTTTTTTTTTTTATGTGAAACATTGATTTAGGACACGAGAACTATCTGTAAGAAAAATATAGAAATGGTACAGGTGAAAATTTGGAGCATTAAAAGCCAAAATAATCGATCATCATGAAACAAACCGATGCTTTGAAATTAGTGTTAGAAGAATTACTGTACTTTCGATATTACATTGGTTTGTTACGTAGTGTATGATTGGTATAAATACAGGAAAAATAGAAAGAGCAGAAAATATATACATCAACATATTGTACTTTTTAATTTTTGGACTAATTCAAGAGCTATGAATATATATTGAAAAATAAAACAAGAGGGACGTGGAGAAAATCATTTGCTCGACAGAACTTTTGTCCATACAAGAGGAAATATAATTTCACTTTAATTTCTTGTTAGACATTTCTCGTATTATGAAGTTATCTCATAACAATTCCAAATGATTATAACTTTTCTGCTATGTTGTTTAAGCATATGCAGATTTAACTAAAAGTATATTGCTTACTATTACATTGTGTATCCACAGATAATTTCCGAAGAACTTCTTTTCTAAAATCTGATGGGTTATGTAGTAGAATCTCTTTCAGTACAGATTTAACACTGTTAAGATTTTGCGAAGTACTTTTCATTATTCTTGGACAGATGATGAATATAGAAGTTTTAGACTTTCATTCTTCTATATAAACTGACAATGTATTATTTTCATTGAACATTTTGGATATTTCCATTTCGTGATTGTTAATGAACTCCTTAAGATCGTCTGTAAAAAAAAAAAAAAAGACATTATGGAGTATATTGCACATAGTTCTTATAACGCGTTTGTCTTGTGAAGAATTTTACCAAAGGGGGGTGACAAAGGCAGAGGTAAATGAAGATACCCAAAGATTTTTGTTTTTTCTAAACAAGCCGCTTTAGATATTCCACTGAAAAAGATGTTGCTGAACTGAATTGTGTTTGTTGTTTAATGTATCAGATTCGTTTTATACTTTATTTTGTGCATTTATTAGGGTTCCTGGTAAAATAATTTATATATAGGGTGTTACAAAAAGGTACGGCCAAACTTTCAGGAAACATTCCTCACACACAAACAAAGAAAATATGTTATGTGGACATGTGTCCGGAAACGCTTACTTTCCATGTTAGAGCTCATTTTATTACTTCTCTTCAAATCACATTAAACATGGAATGGAAACACACAGCAACAGAACGTACCAGCGTGACTTCAAACACTTTGTTACAGGAAATGTTCAAAATGTCCTCCGTTAGCGAGGATACATGCATCCACCCTCCGTCGCATGGAATCCCTGATGCGCTGATGCAGCCCTGGAGAATGGCGTATTGTATCACAGCCGTCCACAATACGAGCACGAAGAGTCTCTACATTTGGTACCGGGGCTGCGTAGACAAGGGCTTTCAAATAACCCGATAAATGGAAGTCAAGAGGGTTGAGGTCAGGAGAGCGTGGGGGCCATGAAATTGGTCCGTACAGTACAGTACAGTACATACTAACGAAACTAAAATGAGCTCTAACATGGAAAGTAAGCGTTTCCGGACACATGTCCACATAACATATTTTCTTTGTTTGTGTGTGTGTGAGGAATGTTTCCTGAAAGTTTGGCCGTACTTTTTTGTAACACCCTGTATATATACATTTATATTATTGGAATAGGTGCATTTTGAAGTAAAGTACAGCACAGTGATTTTAGTGAAGAACGATATTTTTGGGTTTTTTTTGCTGTTCTTCCGAGAAGACTAGTGCAAATGTATTGAATTTGGACTCTTTCAGAATTACCGGGATCGTGACCTTGGTGACCTCAACGTGGACTGCCCGTGTAGCTGCTGCGTTACTTGGTCTACTTGTTGTAGTCTTTTTGCCTGTGAAGGCCAGGTAACAGAAACCAAGGCATATCAAATTGTGGTTCCACGCGCAGGGAACGACATCAATCAACACTTCTCCAACGCGTGATATTCACTTATAACGAGCCTCAGGATAACACTGTTTCACCAATCACTATTTACTAGGGATGAAATACGCAAAAGGTGATACTCGAAAGCAGAGCAGTGAATACGTAATAAGATAAAGGATGAAATAGGCAAGCTACACCACTTTCGAAATCAACTAGACAATATTTCGTTCTCACTGTCAGTCAAAATGTTTGATAAATTTGATACTTCAGAAGATATTCGATATTTTATTTAAAATTGGTATTTACTGTACAGTAGGAAAGTTTGTTACTTGATTTCCATTGGAAGTTTTGTTTCATTTGATATCAAATGCACATTTTAGTAAAGTGGATTAATAGTGTTTGCAAGGGATAATTTAATTTTTAAAAGCCATCTATTTGCACAAACTTTCCGAAATCAAGTCAGAATAGGATCAACTGAATATTCAGTGCATCAATGACGTCTCTAATTGTGATACCTCTGTCTCTCCCAATCAACTTATCATCATACAGTCGGCGAACAATGTTAATGAACTGTCTGTCTTCTCCGCGAAACTCCACACACCGTTGAAATACTCCCTTCAGTGTCTCCACAAACGTGCTACATCGAGTTATGGATATCCTCAGGTATAAATTCTTTCTATAAATTCCACAATATATCTTTGGTTTACCAGTGCGCCAATGATTCTGATACTAAATCTTAGAAAGAAAATCGTTCGATATAAGGGTCAGAATGTTTCTTACCAATATTGTGGATTACAGGAAATAAGCGCCCCAGGTAATTAAGCCCACAACGCAACCTGCAGTTGAGGATAATACGCCGTAAATTCCAAGAAAAATTCTTTCCTGCGTATCCAGCATCGTCCGTTTAGGCCAGGGGTGGGCAACCCAAATGATCTTGTGGGCCACTTTGGAAATGCGTCATAACTACGCGGGCCGCATATAAAATTATATATTTTATATTATATTAGATGTTCCGAGATGCGCGCGCATTATGAGTTCGCAGAATATAACATAATTATTCCGCGAACTGATAACTGTAAACTCATAAATAAAACAGGCAATATCTGTCATTTATTCGCAAAAATATTATTTTAAGATCAAAGTAATTTTTTCTCATAATTTCGACAGTTAATTTTGAAATTTGTGGATGCACAAATAATGTATTTTTTTTAAATACATTGGTTTTCACTTCATTGGCAATTATAAACTAAATATAATTTGAAAAATTCTGATGAATCACGCGGGGGGGAAAAATCATCAAGACTGCTGCGGGTTGGCCAACATGCTCTAAACCGAGTACGATGCTTATTTTTTACTAATTTTCATGATTAAAAAAAGCTACTCAGATTTATACATCCTTCCGAATGTGCAAATTATTTTTCGTGCAAAAACTCTCAGCTGTGGATATTTTTCTTCGGAAAGTACGTTCTGTATCTGAAATTTCTGAATCTCTCGCGGGCCGGATTGAAGCTGGTGGAGGGCCGGATCCGGCCCTGGGGCTGGGGGTTGCCCATATATGGTTTAGGCTCTGATTAAGCTGCGTTCCCACGATTTCTTGTACCGGGACGAGTGCGCGCCACAGGTTAGCCCTAGCTTACCTCGCCGCCACCTCCCCACCACGTTGCCTAGTGTCGTTTGGCACAGAGCACTTTACAGCAACAGAAGGGGTGCGCACCGCTGCTGCAAACCGATGGCAACAGCGCACCACTACATACGCCTGTCATGTTTACCGACACAGAGTGGGTAACTGCGTCTCGTCCCCGCTAGCAGAGGCGGCCCTGTTCCCATGGCGTGTTGTTGAGTACTCGTCCCGTCCCGCCCCCGTTACAAGAGATCGTGGGAATGCGGCTTTACTTTGGTGTCATTCGTACAGTGCAGCACAATAGCAGTATCTCCTCTTGTGCTATTCGGTTATACTGTTAAAGCATTTGTAGTGTGTCGTCATGGAAGTGTTTACAACTAATAAGAGTAAACCTGCAGTTCATTATGACGGCTATACTTGTCGGGCATATAGATGGAAAGAAGATGGATTAACGCTATGGCGGTGTCAGAATGGAAGGTCGAAAAGATGTCGTGGAATGCCTAAGACAAAAAACGGAAATTTTGAATGCATCTGAACATTCATCTGAACCACCGGATACAATTCGCTTACAAGTTGCAAATAGAATCAATCATACGAAGAAGAAGGCCGGCGAAGAAGACACATCAATTTCTAAATTTACACAGAAGCACTGGGAGACCTACAAACTAAAGGCTAAGTTGTTGTTGTTGTTGTTCAGGTTTTAGGGCGCGTCGACGACGAGGTCATTAGCGCCCTAACAAAAACCATGCGTGACAACGTGGCGAAATTGCCGTCTGTGTGGCCGACTGTAAAGGGGTCGGCCACAGAGACAGCACAATAAAATACTAACATACTAACTAAAATACCGTCCTGCGTGGCCGACTGTAAAGAGGTCGGCCACACAGACGGCAACATAAAATATAAAGCTGTGACTAAAATATAAAAATAACATACATCAACTGGTTGGCTGTAGATGGGCCAACCAGGTTAAAAAACAAGTTAGATGGCTGGCTGTAAAAGGGGCAGCCATATAATCAGTGTCACAAATAAAAACAGTACTTGGATTGGTGGTTGTAAACGGCCACCAATCCAATCTAGAACCTAGGCCGATCTGCCCAAAATTTTTGGGACAAGACCGGCCAAGCTACAAAACTTTAAAACCTTAGCCACGTTGTCACCTTCATCGTTTAAAATAAGGGACAGATCGTTGGCTAAGCCAACGTCTGCCCTTAAGTCAAAAAATAAAACACAATCAGTTAAAATGTGGCGTACCGTCAAAGGTACGCCACAAGCATCACATTCCGGAGGGTCCTCTCGGCGGAGAAGGAAACTATGAGTTAGAGGACAGTGCCCTATACGGAGGCGAGTAAGGAGAACCTCATCCCTCCTCGCCCGCTGGAAGGAGCTGCTCCACGGCTGAACGGTCGGTTTGACCAGCCGGAGCTTGTTATGCTCAACTTCCAGCCACTGCCTCTGCCAAACATCAAAAACAAATCTCTTCGCCGCCGAGGCAAGGTCTGACTTTGGGACCGGTACAAAGTCGGTTCTGACCTTGTCGCAGGCTGACTTGGCAGCTACATCAGCTGCCTCGTTCCCCCTGATTCCCACATGGCCCGGTACCCAGCAGAATAATACCTCCTTTCCACGAGATTGGAGGGAAAGGAGGGCGTCCTGGATGTCCTGGACTAGACGATCTGCTGGATACATATTTCCTATGGCCTGAATACAGCTGAGGGAATCACAGCATATGATAAACAACTTATCGCGCATTACTTTCATATGCTGGAGCGACTTCAACACGGCATAGCATTCGGCAGTGTAAACGCTGCACCTGCCGTCCAATTTGAATGTGTAAGTCGCTCGAGGGAACACTACGGAGCAACCAACTCCGTTAGCCTGCTTAGACCCATCCGTATACACCGGGGTAAACGTGTGATACTGGTTTAAAAACATCTCTAAAAATACTGATAAAAACATTATCGGCGTACACAGCTTGTTGTGCCGCGATAATTCTAAAATTGTTCTGGGCCTCTTTAAAAGCCAGGGAGGAGATTTACTCCAACCCTGGTGATAAAAAGAAGGAAGCTCGAATCCATATTGTTCTAAAATAGCCTTTGTACGGTAACTGAACGGTTTAGTGGCTCTATGCCGGTTGGTATAGAGCCGCTCGTAGTTGGGATGGAGCACTATGTCGTGCACGGGACTGCCAGGTGTTATGGCAACGTGCAGGTAGTGTCTCACCATGAGGAGTTGCCGACGGATGGTAAGCGGCGGCTCGCCCGAGTCAGCACAAATGCTGACAATAGGGCTGGTGCGATATGCACCTATGGCGAGCCGAATTCCTGCATGGTGGACACTATCCAATATACGCAGATAACTGTCCCGTGCCGAACCATAGACTATACAGCCGTATTCCAACCGTGACCGTACAAAGGCTCTGTAAAATTGTAGCAGGCAGGAGCGGTCAGCGCCCCATGACCTGCCACACAGACATTTTAAAAGGTTAAGAGCTTTTAAGGCCCTGGCTCTCACATCTTTTAGATTGCGCAAGCCAGTTAAGCCTTGTGTCAAAAATGAGGCCCAGAAATCTAACAGTATCACTAAAACTTAAAACGGGTGTTTCCTCAGGGTAAGGTGAGGCTCTGGTAAAAGGCTTCTGCTGCGAGTAAAAAGTACACACCGGGTTTTCTCAGCGGAGAAACGAAAACCGGTGTGCACTGACCATTCATCCAGCCTGTTCAGCGTGAGTTGCAACTGCCTCTCAGCGCTTCTCAGGCTGGACGCTACGATAAAAATTAAAAAAGTCGTCCACATATAAGGAGTACCGTAGGGGACTCCTTATAATGGCTGCTATGCTATTAATAGCGATGGCAAAAAGTGTAACGCTTAAAACTGACCCCTGAGGGACACCGTTTTCCTGAATAAAAAGATCAGACACTTCACTACCGACTCGGTACCGGAAGCAACGACCAGATAAAAAGATTTTAAAAAACGGGGAAGGTTACCCCTAAAACCCCATTCATGTACTGTTTTAAAATAACATGCCGCCAGGTAGTATCGTAAGCCTTTTCAAGATCGAAAAAAACACCCACGAGGTGTTGGCTGCGGATGAACGCATCCTGTATTGCCGCCTCCAGGAGGATCAGGTTGTCCAAGGTGGAACGGAACTTCCTGAATCCACACTGAAAGCGGCTCAGGAGATTACGGGATTCAAGACACCAGACGAGGCGGCGATTCACCATCCTCTCCAGTGTCTTCCCCACGCAGCTAGTCAAGGCAATACTACGATAACTACCTGGCAACAATTTGTCCTTGCCAGGTTTTAAAATGGGAATTAATGTTGCTTCTTTCCACGAGTCGGGGAAGTGTCCTCCGGTCCAAATGTCGTTAAAAATATCTAGAAGGTACTTTTTAGCATCCTTACTGAGATGCCTCAGCATCTGGTACTGGATCAAATCAGGCCCTGGAGCAGTGTCATTTGCGCTGTTCAACGCACTCTCCAGCTCCCAAGATGTGAATGGGCAGTTGTAGGCCTCTGAATTCGACGAATCGAAGCACAGCGGGCGCCTCTCGGCAGCGACTCTACGTCGCTGAAACCGAGGGTCAAAGTTAGCGGACGAAGTGATGGCGGCGAAGTTCTCCGCCATCAGCTGCGCTATGCTTCGTTCGTCAGTAATTATCCGTCCGTGATCCAGTAACCCAGATACTGGTGGGCGGGAGTACCTTCCAGATATACGGCGAATGGACTCCCATACTTTCGACGAAGGCGTGGAACGATTTATATTGCTCACAAAGTTCTGCCATGACCTCTTCTTGCTCTCCTTAATAACTCGACGCGCCTTAGCTCTGGCAATACGGAACGCTGCTAGGTTGTCAGATGTGGGGCACAACCTAAAGCGACGCAACGCCCGTCTGCGACCCTGGATGGCGGAACGACATTCATCGTTCCACCACGGGACGGGCGTCCTTCGCAGCGTTCCGTAGCTTCTTCGGCATGGAAACGTCAGCTGCCACGGTGAATCACTTCTGTGAAGTGATTCACCTTCTCCTGTATACTGCCACAGGGTTGCAGTTGTACAGCACGGCAGTAGAGCTGCCAATCTGCACAACTGACGTTCCATTTACGTCGGTTATTTCCTCCTCCACGTTCACACTCAACGTGCATCCAAATTGGGAAGTGGTCGCTTCCAGTGAAGGTCGCGATCCACCTCCCACTGCACGGAGTCCGCGATGGAGGGGGAGCACAAGGAAATGTCAATGGCAGAAGACGTACCGGTAGCAGTGGTGAAATGAGTCATTTGCCCTGTATTCAGGATACAAATTTCCTCCTGCTCTATCAATCTACCAACCACTCGGCCCCTGGGGCAATCGGTGGTGGAACCCCACAACGCACTGTGGGCGTTGAAGTCTCCCAAAAGGAGAAAGGGCCGAGTGAGTGTCGTATAATGCCAACCAGGTCGTCGTAGCCGACCTGACACACTGGGTGGCAGGATAGACAGAGCATACGGTCAGTTGGATTGGACCGTGTATTTTCACCGCTACTGCTTGTAGATCAGAGGTGAGAGCAATGGGTTCGGAGTGGACAGTGTTCCGAACAAACACGGCCACTCCGCCCTTCGCTCGATCACCCTCGGTATCGTCCTTCCGGAATATGTCATAACCTCTTAGCACTGGCTGATGTTAGTGGTCTAAAATGTGTCTCCTGGAGACAGAGACACAATGGATTAGACCGTGCTAAGAGTTGGACTTCCTCTTTGTGAGCCTGAAAGCCGTTTACGTTCCACTGAAGTATGGGAGCCATTCTACCTATTTAAAACCACCCGCCCCGGGTCGGGTGGGGTCAGGGTCTGGTGTCTGCTGAGGAACGGGACCAGGGTCTACGTCCACCAGCATAACGTCATCTTCGGGGTCCGAAGACGACTTTTGTTCTGATGCCTCGGCGTCTTGGGAATCTTTCTTCCGCCGAGGCCTTCCCCCCTTCTTCCCACTGCCAGTTGGGGAACTGGGTGGGGGAAGTAGAAGGGGACTTCAAGAACACAGTGGGGTCCGTGTGTTTAAACTTCGGACCCCGTACCTTCTGCACAGTTTGCCATCCGCTTCCGTCAGATGGCGTTAATGCTGCTACTGAGGCTGTAGATACAGCTTTTGCCATGGGTGCTGCTTCTGCTGTTGCAGAGGCACCCACGGCTGCAGCTACTGGAGCGGATGGCCGTGCTTTCGCTGGTGGACTTGATGACCCTGCTGCTGTATTGGTCGAGTTAGCAGAAGCGCTACTACCGACGACCGCGGTCCTTGGTGTTAGGACCTTTGTGGGCTGCGCACCACATTTACACTGGCACGAGCATGTCGTGCTCGTGCCCGTGTCTACAACGGCCGTCTGCGTAGCAACGCTCTCCTTCCTGACGGGAGTTGATAACGTTTTGGCGAAACTAGTGGCGAAGACCGGTGGCGCCAGCGCCTTGAACCGTTTCTCTTCGCCTCGCCAAAGGATATTCTTTCCTTAGTCTTCAACTCCTGTACCTTCTTTTCTTCAAGGTACACTCGACACTCCCTGCTCCAGGCTGGATGAGACCCGGAGCAGTTGACACACACCTGTGGGAGGGTACAACTACTGCCTGGCTCGTGTGCAGCCTTTCCACATTTCCCACAGGTGGGGTTGCCCTTACACGTCATTGTCGTATGCCCGAACCGTTGGCACTTAAACAGCGCATAGGGTCCGGGACATACGGACGGATATTAAGATTTTAAATAGCCGGCCTTGATGGCTTTGGGCAACGTGGAGTGTCGAACGTCAGAACGAAGGTGGCAGTCTTCTCAAGACTTGCCGTTAACCCTTCGCTTTATCTGCCTAACCTCGACCACATGTTCAGATTGACCACTCCTTAAGGAGTTCCTCGGTCTCTAAATCGATTAAGGTCGCGGCACGCTGACCACGCCTTTACTCGAAGTTAAGTGTTTTGTGGAGTTCGCACTTTACTGCGAACTCCCCGAGCTTCTCAGACTTAAGGAGGAAGGACAGCCTGCTTATGGGTAGGATGTCTCCAAAAGCAGGGTCCCGTTCCTCAAGCTTCTTGACTGATTTAAGGGTCCCAGGCAAGACCCTCCAAACCCTTTTTGAATATAAAAGGGGGACACCTTCTCGAAGGATCCCTCCTTCGTAGACATTATAATGAAGGCATTGTCTATTACTAACGTCCTTCCTGTTACTGCATCCATTTTCTGGGGGAGGGCTGTCAACCCTCGCCCGCTTGTTAGAACTGGGTGTATTTTTATTAGCCTGCGACACACCCGGGCCGCAGGGGTTTTTGTTTTGCTTGTGAGAAGGAATTTTGGTCCCACGAGTAAAACAATTTTAAACAGGAATGCTTATTACAACAGGGGTGCGCAGGTGCCCCTGAGGTTGCACGTTAGCGAGTGAATTCCCTCTCCACCCATTCACCTCCTCGGCACGTGGCTGACCTTGAGGTTGAGGGTTTTTTTTATAGAGGTTTTTACCGTCCTCGCGATCCGGGCGATGAAGCCAAGATCCCCGTTCTCCTAGGCACACAACGTTCCACCGCCACGCCCTACGGTGGTCGTTGAAGCATGGTAGGAGTTTACGGTGTGGGAAACTTGCGGCGCTCACAAGTTTCCAGCTCGGGCACCGCGGTTCGCCAAACCCGTACCTGGCACTTGCGTACCAGGCCCCTGCGGGGGTCCCGTCCCCGTTACAAGAGATCGTGGGAATGCGGCTTTACTTTGGTGTCATTCGTACAGTGCAGCACAATAGCAGTAGCTCCTCTTGTGCTATTCGGTTCTTCTGTTAAAGCATTTGTGGTGTTTCGTCATGGATGTGTTTACAACTAATAAGAGTAAACCTGCAGTTCGTTATGACGGCTATACTTGTTGGGCATATAGATGGAAAGAATAAGACTAACGCTATGGCGGTGTCCGAATGGAAGGTCGAAAAAGATGTCGTGGAATGCCTAAGACAAAAAAAACGGACATTTTGAATGCGTCTGAACATTCATCTGAACCACCGGAAACAATTCGCTTACAAGTTGCGAATAGAATCATCATACGAAGAAGAAGGCCGGCGAAGAAGACACATGATTTCTAAATTTACACAGAAGCACTGGGAGACCTACAAATTAAGGCTAAGACTTTGTAGCAGAAACACCACACCAGGTAACTGTCAAGACGATCTTACATCAATAGAGCAGCAAAGCTTGCGGAACCGGAATGGAACCGAAGTGTCTAGATGATGAAATGTACAGATCGAAGATGGTACAATTTTCTTTTGAAAGATGACTGCTCAGGAGAGTGAATGGTAACTCTTAGCACGCAGAATGCCTCAAGAGATAGATTTTTTTTTATGTATGGGACATTCAAAAGTTATATTAAACAATTTGCCTAAATTTACAGTATCGACGGTGATTATGGAAGCTGTAAGGAGGAAACTAACGAGTATACAGTTGTGTTTGCCCCGCTGCGAAACAAGAAGAAAACAACGTATATTCGATTATTTCGTCATAAACTACATATAGTTCCTGTATGGAAACCAAGAAGAATCAACATTGATTTTGTTTGAAGCCCAATATCTACACTCAAAGAAGCTTTTCAATCCGTGGAAATTAACGTGTGCTACTTCCATATGGACAATGTGTGTGGAGAAAATTGCAGACTTCCCACGGTAGGCGACATGGCATTACGAACGCTGTGGAAAGTTGCAACAACAAAATCAACAATCTTCACGGTCTACCAAAGCCGAAAATTCCGCAATAGAAGGAGCTGAAACTTAAAACACTTACATTATATTAGATGAGTGTTTGTAAATGACAGTGAAAAAGTATGAGAAAAACGGTGATATCAGACCTTGTTTGAAAATGATATCATACAAAAGCTTGACTAGACCAGCTTTCTTTCTTTTTTTTAAAAAAAATGCTAATAATGTAAATAAAGAAATAGTGTAAATCTACAAATATAAATTCATATACCATATACTTGTAACATAAGATACCATATTTTCGCTCCTTAGTCGTACAGTACTTTGTTATGTTCTGAAAATCGTTCTTAATTCATATAATATAAAGTATTTTGATTTATTATACCTGTTTTTGTACTTTAGATTCTTTTAATTGGTGTTCCATTGTATTTTGCTACCTAACACACAATATGTTTGTTCATGTCCTTTTTATTTTTTCAAATATACAATGGAGTTATTTGTATTGTGGATAATATAATATTAATTGTCTAAGACATTGATCCGATTGTAATGATTATAATTATTACTAACTGACTAATTTTTTTTCGTCATGCATTATAGAATGTTTGAATTTTTCACTGCTGTGCGAGTACTTTGGTTTTTGGTAAACTGTTCGACGCTCTTTGATGCATGCATCACATCACACAGGGATATAATATTTAAATTTATGCACTGCACTTATTTTTATTAGATTAGAAGATCATTTTACCACAAGTTGTAAGTAGTATTATAAATTTTTTGCTGAGACTTTTCCCCCACACTGTAGAATGCTTAACATGTAGTACAATAAAGTTAATTAATAAACTATTTATAAGTGGAGTGTATTCGTTATACGGTAGCTTCGGTCTTGCTGCCACAACACAGCGAGCCATAACTCCACCACTGTCCGTCACCAAAGTGATCAGAATCAAGGCAACTAAGAGCCCCAGGCGTCTCGATACTCCGCGAGAAAAAACTATCTGGAGGATCACCTCCACCACCACCATCAAGGAACACACATATGCAGTGATCCATCTCACAGCTTCCTGTGTCAAAATGTGGATGCCACGAAGCGGAGGCACAACTACGACAAACTTCCTCCTGTGACTTTCGACGGGCAGGGTACCTTCATCAATCCAACAGCTATGGTAGTCCCAACCACCACAACAAAACCTCCGTAAACAATCCGTAGTGGGCCTCTCTCTACAGCTCCCCCATCGTTCATTTATAGGGGTGACAGTTCCTATGATAGTCCAACTGCCTTCACATACCAACCTCGCTCTTCTGCACGTGGCTCTTCTTCGTCACATTTCCCATTCAGGTTTCTTCCATCAACCCATAAATTGACTCTAAACGGATCTGAATCTTTCGGAGTGAGGTTATCAGTCACGGAAAAGATGAGTGTCACCCTGAGAACGGTGGATAACACGGCGTCAACTTCTACCAGCAGTACGACGACATCAATGCCATCTAGTTTCTCATTTACCTACTCTCCAGGGCTGTCACCTCCATTCTTTCAACGACATCAACCGTAAAATCACCAGTCAGTAACGACGCACTGGCATTCAGCGTTTTATCTATAGGAACGGGGAAATTCATCACAGGTGAAAGTTCTTTCGAGAAACAAAATAATGTTCTGTCGCAGAATTCTGTGTGTCGAATAATCAATGCATCTAGAAAATGTAGTTCTGAAAAATTTCAAAATTATTCGTTATAAGCGACCTTTTTCTGCTGAAGTGTCTGTTTCATTTCCATATAACATTTGAAAAACGATTTCCCGGAAGAAATAACGAATTCCGTTTGTAAGGGTTGTAATTTTCTAAAAGATGTTCCAAAATATTTTTAAGGAATTCATTTAACAACACAATGTGGGAATGTACTCGTAATATTTTAATGTTGTGGATTTTTTATTTATACTTATTTTCACTTGTTCATTATAGACCATGATCACGTCGACGAAGTCGCTGAAAACATCTTTGTATACACCATATAATCTTACCTGGAAGGGTTTGGGAGAGACTAATACTAGTCTTTTCCAACCAATTGTCAACCTTTCCTTCCAGTGGTGCACCCTGTTTGCACGGACGAGGCTCTGGCGACTGAAAGATTCCCGGTATAAGGAGTCACCCACTGCTTCCCTATGGCCTCCGAAAGGAGGGCAGAAGAGCGGGGAGTGGTTCAGGGCACCCTCTTGCCCTTGGGGTTGGAAACGGCTCCTAAAGGTAAATGAATCAGAAATGATCAACGGCATGGGGATGCAGAAGGCAACGGGAAACCACTCCATTAAAGACCCAAAGGGTATACCGAGGACATGTAATCCTCTCAAATTACATATATCACGGTGGCTTCTTCCTGGGTAAAATATTCCGGAGATAAAATAGTCCCCCAATCGGACCTCCGGGTGGGGACTACTCAAGGAGGAGTCATCAGAATGGATAGAAACATTCTACGAGTCGGAGCATGGAATGTTACAAGTCTGAATAGCGCAGGTAGGGTTAGAAAACTTAAAAAGGCAGATGCAACAACTTAAGTAACATGTTGTTGGGATTAGTGAGATTAAATGGAATGACCCACAGGATTTCTAGTCTGAGGAATACAGGATAATTAGCACACAAGCTGTTAAAGGAGTCACTGGTGAAGGATTTGTAATGAATAAGAAAGTAGGGAAACGGGTGAGTTATTATATCATGGTCGAACAGAGATTCAGGAATCAAGTTCTAGACTGTAAAGCGTACCTAGGAGCGGACATACACTCTGACCATAACTTGATAGTAATGAAGTGCAGGCTGAAATTCAAGCGAATAAGGAAGCAGTATAAGCAGAACAGACTGGAAGTGAATAAACTGAAACAATCTAGCACGAGAGAAAAATTTGCAAAAATGGTACGCTTACGGTCTAAGAAGTAACTCTGAAAGGAGCTCAGGCGAGGACGAATGGAATGCTTTAAAGACAAAAAATAAAAGCTGGTAAAGAAACATTAGACTTTAGGAAACAAGCCGCCCGAACCTTGGATCACAGAAGAAATTTTGGAGCTGATGGATCAAGGAGAAGGTACAAAAATGCTCAGGATGAAGCAAGAAGAGAGCAATACAGGCAATTTAGAAATCAAATAAACAGGAAATGCAAAAAAGCAAAAGAAAAAGGGCTACAAGAAAAGTGTGAAGAAGTAGAAGACGGAAATGGTCGATGGTAAAGCAGATGTTACATATAGTAAGATTAAACAGAATTTTGTAGAAATGAAGAAAAGAGGTATGAACATTAAAGCTGCCGATGGGAAACCTCTTTTAAGGTCAGACGATAAAGCTAACCGAAGGAATACATTGAGAAACTGTATGATGGGGACGACTTAAGCAATAGTGTAATGGAAAAGGAAGGCGATGTCGACATTGATGACTTACGAGATCCTGTTTTGAGGACAGAATTTAATAGAGCTCTGAATGACTTGAAAGCAAGTAAGGCATTTGGAATCGATGAGATCCCTGCAGAACTTCTTAAATCCCTAGGAGAAGAAGGAATCGAAAGATTATTCAAGCTGATATCAAAAAGTTATGAAACAGGAGAAATTCCAACTGAGTTTAATAAAAATATAATCATTCACACTCCCGAAGAAAGCACAAGCCGACAAATATGAGAATTATCGCATCATTATTCTAACATCACATGCTTCAAATTACTGACCAGAATAATATACAGAAGGATGGAAAGGGTAGTAGAAGAGATAGTAGGTGAAGATCAGGTTTGGGTTTAGGAAAAATCGCGGTACAATGAGAAAGCAATTCTGTCTTTAAGATTAATACTTGAACGGGCGGATCAAGAAAAACAAAGATACTTTTATGGCATTTGTTGATTTAGAAAAAGCATTTGATAATGTTAGTTGGAACAAGATGGTCAAAATTTTAAAGATGTCAGGTCTAAAGTATCGAGATAGAAGAATAGGGTGTGAGACAAGGTTGTAGTCTATCTCCGTTAATATTCAACTTGCATGTAGAGGAAGCAATAAATAAAGTAAAAGAAAGATTTGAATGTGACATAAGTATTCAGGGAGAAAAAATCAGTATGCTACGATTTGCTGATGACATTGTCTTGTTAGCAGAACGGGCTGAGGATATTGAGAAGTTACTGAGTATCACGAACAAAATACTTAAGGATGATTTTGTTCTGAATATAAATGAAAGCAAGACAAAAGTGATGAAATGTAGCAGAAATGATACCAATTACAGTAGATTAAATATCAAAATAGGATCGGATGCAATAGTAGAAGTAAGTGAATTCTGTTACTTGGGAAGCAAAATTACAACCGATGGCCGTAGTAAGCATGATGTTAAAAGCAGAATAGCACTAGGAAAAAGAGCCTTAATGAAAAAGAGAAATCTTTTAGTTTTAAATATTGATCTAGGAATTAGAAAAATCTTTTTAAAACCCTATGTATGGAGCACAGCACTATATGGTAGCAAAACATGGACTTTAGGAATACCGGAAATAAAGAAAATTGAAGCATTAGAAATGTGATGCTATAGAAGAATGCTGAAAATTAAAGTGGACAGACAAAGTAAGAATGAACGAGTTTTGGAAATGATGGGTGAGGTAAGAAGTTTGTGGAAGAATCTTACAGAAAGAAGTGACAGGCTGGTAGGTCATATTATGAGACATGCAGGATTGGTTAATTTGTTAGTGGAGGGAACAGTCGATGTTACGAACTGTAGAGGAAGACAGATATTACAATATATGAAG
Organism: Vandiemenella viatica; assembly: GCA_031002005.1. Taxonomy (NCBI): domain Eukaryota; kingdom Metazoa; phylum Arthropoda; class Insecta; order Orthoptera; family Morabidae; genus Vandiemenella; species Vandiemenella viatica. The sequence goes on from JARYHS010008074.1 coordinate 62,838,421, forward strand.
CAGATAATTGAGGACGTGGGTTGTAAGGGGTATGAAGAGATGAAGAGGTTAGCACAAGACAGGAAGGAATGGAGGATTGCATCAAACCAGTCTAAAGACTTATGACAGAAATAAAAGAGGGAACATCCTTTGGTACCTTTCGGAAATACAGGCCTAAATAGATCATCACAGTGTTTTAACCTCTCTCTTCTGTCACCCTGATGTAGAAGATAAATACCATACTGCAATTAACAGAAACAATTCCACACCTGGAGAAATGAATTTGGGCAACCTAATGCTAATACTGGTCGAATAAGACTTTCGTAGCATCTCGAAGTAGGCTTTTTTAGGTAAAGTGGTCATGGATCGGAATAAGTTACTGAGAGGAATGATGAATAATTTACCAAAAACGCTGAAAGAATTTAAAATTGATATTTGCAATGGGCAAAAGTAGAGTACAGGAAAGGAGGTGAATGAGTCTGTAGGAAATTGTCAAAGGAGCGTGCTCTCCATCGCAATTTAATTAAATGGATATATTCAACACCCGTGACAATAACAAAACCACGGCCATTGGCTTACACTACGTTAGTAATAATAGGATTGCAACATGTTTCCTTCAGTAGTGTATGAAATCTGCATGCTATGTCTGAATCCTGCCGGAACTATGGTTGGCTGAGCACTTTGTAGGCTACGAGTTTGCGAAGTGATGTGTTAACTGCGCATCGCGTTTTCATTGTGCTGTGTTGACGAAACTTCACAACGCGAGTTAGGATTTCTTGACAACATGAAGCATAATACACTTTTTTACTAGGTTTCATGTTCATCATCATTTTTTTTAAAACAAAATAGGAAGCTGCTGATAACACAAAGTGGTTGTGATACTTCCGGCGCCGTTATAAATGTCCGTCCAGTATTGCTTCCAACTACGACCTTGAAATTAAGTGTATCTAAAATAAGATTAGTGAATGAATTACAGCTAATAAAATAAGTAACTTTTGTATGAGTTTCATAAATGTGATTAATTTATTTCGTACAACTTTTCACTTTTATAAATATGGCAGCATGAGGAGTTCCGTCGTACGTCTGCAATCTTTGGCGCCATGCAGATGCTTACTCACATCTGTGACATAAGTTTGGCGCGGGAGTTCCCGGCTGCCCTTGGCTTCTGACTTTGAAGGCACGTCTGGCAACGTCGCTCAAGGCCGCAGTGGCAGAACCACCAGCACACAGCTGCCAACGTAACGAAATGATGTGACACCCATCACATTTCAACATTAATTCACATTTTAAAAAAATATTCAAAGACTGTTTACAGAGAATTTCAGGGCAAACCTCAGCTTCGATCTAACATTCCAAAATTATTTTAATTTCAATTTCGATATTTAAGAAAACCCTTATTTTTACCAGATGCAGTAATAGCTATCGTCAACGTGATGTTTGTACATATTTTTCATTTGTTATCACCTCAATAAACAACTAGCTTTTCAAAGATTCTGTCTCAACCTGTTTGGATTTTGATATTTCTGTATCGTGATACAACGTCTGGTTAAAGTGAAACATTGTCTTGGGTTTTTTCGTCATTACACAATGCTAAGTCCCCTATGATGGTGACAAAACTGTTCAGTCAATCTCTGAGTACTTTACTTGATGGTTGATAACGAAACGATTGTTTATCCACTATAAAAGTGATAACAGCTTGATACAACTTGGGTCGCTAGTTGACTCAGCAGGCGGCTTTACCCCTGAAGAAGACCGGAGATCACGGTCAAACGTTGGAAGAAAAAGGAGTGCGTCACAGACTCAGCGTTGCTTTGTTATTTACAATTATTTTGTTATCAGGTAGTTACAATTAAGAGTAAAGAATTATGGGATTTAGGCATCAACTGAAATGCGGGGTAAAGCTAGGCACAAAAATTAATCAAAGGAGCGAATGAAATTTTAGCTGTGTAATAAGGGTCTAAGGTGAAAGATGTGCTATTTGGTGATCGTATTATCCGTCATAGATGATAAGAAAACCCACTGAACTAGAAGACAAAAATTTTGCTAGAGAAATGTGGGTTTAATTAAAATTAAAATGTTATATGTGAATGAACTGTAGCAGAAATTTAGACGAATGGAATTTGAGAACGAAGAGAGTTTTGTTATTATGAAGGATAATTACAAATGATAAACGAAGACTAAGGACGAGTCTTATAAATTTATTTTCATATTATCTCACGAAAGTGACAGTTAGTAATTAAACCTGAAGCGAAGGGTGTATCCAGGATCAGAACTAGGGGGGAGGGGGGGCAAGATATGAACGGGGGGGGGGGATTCGAGGAAGTGGATTGGGGAACTGAAACATGGCGATTTCTTACAAATGAAATTCAAACCTACTGAGGAAACTTTTTTTTGTTATTGATTAACATAGTAATCAAACCACTTAATCTAAGGTCCTACTATGTAGATCGTAACTCAGTTATAGTTTTTTTATGTAAACTTTAACCGTCTCAGATTATCAGAAAAATTTTCAATAACTTCGTTTTTCAATATCTCACGGTGTTCTTTCACGAAATTTCGATGGCCACTCATCAGTCACCAGTTAATCTTTCATCTCCCACAGTGCTCCTGAGCCAATTCTTCACTCGTCGAAGACTACTAAAGTATCGTTCCACTGTCGCTGTAGATCATTGAATAGTGCTCAGAATTGTGAATGCTTTTTTTTATTGCGGGGAATTTTTTTTTTTTTGTAACAGTTTAACGTCCCTTTTTAACAACGTGGTCTTTAGAGACGGGAAAGGATGGGGGAAAGGAATGGGAAGGAATTCGGCCATGGCCTTTTGAAGGAAGCATCCCGGCATTCGCCTGGAGTGATTTGGGGAAACCATGGAAAACCCAAATCTGGATGCCCGGACGGGGATTCGAACCGCCGTCCTCCCGAATGCGAGGCCAGAACGCTATCCGTTACACCACCACGCTCGGTATTGCGGGGGAAAAAATATTAGTTTCGTTAAACAAGTCAACGACTTCTATAACCGTTAATTTGTCTTCCGGTAAATTGTTCTTTATCCATAAAATGTAACAAACGTCGCGTTATCCAGTGGTATCATCAAACTCATAAAAATTTGTGAAAAGTTCTGCGTTCTTGTGTAAATCTGCTATACTTATTTTGGTTATGAATAAAGGGTGTAATCTTGATTGTGCAAATGCTGGGGTAATTCTTTGGAAAATATGATATTTAACGATTATATAAAAGAATCCAAATATGGTATAATTAGTGCAAGTCACCAGTATTCCAAGCGATTGTCTGAGGGCGCATTGCTCCTGTTTTTTGCCTATGAACAAGACGTGGAATAAAATTTTCAATTTCCAATCCTATTGTGATGTCTTGTGCTTCTTTAAGTAATTCCTTGTTGATTCAATTTGCAACATTACGTTCATTTTTATGTACGTCAATGATCCCTTTAAAGTGTTCTCCAATCCTGCTCCTCGCTGGGGACGCTCATGGGTGGCAACTTGATTTTTCTTCTGGGGGCGGGGCAGCATCCTCCCCCCTTGCCCCTGTCTGTATACGCCCATGCCCGAAGCTTTATATTGTATCATAAAAGTATTTTGAAGTTATATGGCCCGATAAAGCACGGAATGGACGGATGCTGGAAATTCTGACTCTGAAAAGGTGTTTATGGAAGAATGTTTGAATTAAATGGATCCTAGATTGAAATGAGCTTGATTGTTTATATTAATAGTAAAATAGAAGAGAAAAACTGTGAATGAAGATAAAAATCAAAACATTTATCTAACTGATACGCAGAGGAGATGCAACTATTCCTTGTCAGATACCAGTACTGTGAGTACTCTGTTGATGTTAGATGTTATCGCTACCCGTAACTTGAGTTATGTATGGAACTTGTTATCTTATCTTATCAGTGTGACGTCTGATCCTGAGCCTGTGTGAAGTATTATCGCGTCAGACCGACTGTCAGCTACTAGAAATAAAGCCACCAAAACGGGATTTCATCCTGGTTTCTTCATATGTAAGGATTTTCCTTTGCTTCATCAGCTCAGTACCGAACTATAATCTTCGAAATAGACCTATTCATTGAAGCCAGTGGGATTTGGTTCGGAGTAAACTTGTATTACAGAAATACTTCCTGAAACCTAGAATGTTACACAGGTCTGCAAACAAAGCTTGCTTGATTGCAGCAAATGATTCAAAATGACGCTCTTCCGGAATATACTCTAGCTGATTGGACAAAAGTTTCTAAACTCAGACGAATATGGAGCTTGAATCCTAAGAACAATCTTGATATACAGCTTGTGCTACTATTAAGGAAAATATTTATTCGACAATGCGATTTTTCTTAATAATAACTCAAAAGCAGCGGACTGTTCTGCGACTTAATTTCCAGGAGTTAGAAAGAAACTGGGATACAAAACTTTGATGAGACCATTGCTTGAATATGGTGGTGTATCAAATACAGGAGTTGGAGACGGTGTAAAAAAAGGCAGCTTGATTTGTCGGTGGAAATTATGTAACAGTTACGTGTGCATCTAGTGGACTTATCATGCATCAACTCATTTTTTTTTTTTTTTTTATCTGGAAAAACTCAGTGCTGGCAAACGTAGAATTTTTTTTTTTTTTTTTTTTTATGTAACTGCTTAACGTCTCTTAACAGCGAGGTCTTTAGAGACGGGAAAGGATGGGGGCAAGGAATGGGAAGGAGTTCAGCCATGGCCTTTTCAATGAAGCATCCCGGCATTTTCCTGGAGTGATTTGGGAAACCATGGAAAACCCAAATCTGGATGCAAGGACGGGATTCGAACCGGCGTCCTCCAGAATGCGAGGCGAGAACGCTAACCGTAACACGACCACTCTCAGTCAAACGTAGAAACCATAGAGACAATAAACATCATATTAACAAGGAATAAAATTTGTCGGTACTTTTACGTAATAGAGAAACGTGTCTTGCAGCTTACATTTATGTTGTCAGAAGGGCCCTTTCTGATGTTCAACTCAAGAGATCTTAGGAAATTATATGTAGTATAATTTTATTTTTTTCTGTTTGACAGTTGCGTAAAATCAAGAGGGTTGAGAACTAACATGCCTATAGAACATAAAGAAAGAGAGCGAGAAAAAAAGATATTTACTGTACAGTGTTGTAGGGAATGGTTTTTTGAATAAATCCACTATTCGACGACGCTGATTGAGACTTATATCAGGACGAAATCACACATTGTTTAATGGGAATTTACTTAGCTGTTAAGTAAATAGTATGTACCAAATTAATTTTAAGAAATGAATTCTTTTACACATTCTGCATGTTAATAACGTATCAAAGAAAGGAACATATAAAATGGCTGCTTTTTATTCAGTTTTCATGCGAAACTAATAGTAAACTGAGGCAAAGTCAGTGTCTTATATTATTTTTAGTCTTCTATATTTTGAGGGCGTGCCTTATGGTTCTTGAGCTGTCGTCCCGCACTGTACTAAAAACTGTCGGCGTTGTAAGACCAAACCGCTTGGAACAAAAACAGGAACCCAGAAAATAGAAGAGACACGTAAATCAAAATATCCTGATTCTCATTCCTTTTTTCCTTTTTTTAATAATAAAAAGGTAAAGGTTGGTTTAAAGTAAGTTAGAAATTTTGGTGTCTTTAGAAGGGTTTCCAGTTTCTTCTAACCAGCTAATTTCGATCACTTTCTTCGAATCACTTAACTTAATAGTTTCTCGATATGAAAATGTCACACCAGACCTGGTGGAGCATAATCCATCATCAATAACAGCATAGATTTTAATATGTTGGCCTCGACGTACAACGGCCGAACACTGCTTCGCGGATGAGCGTTTTTAATTCAATATTGTATGAATCAAGCGTTATCGATAGCGCTGTCAATAAAGCAACAAAGTAATGGAGAAACATTAGGCACTCTGGCTGAGAAAAATAAATTGATAAATGAAGCATACATGATGATGAAATAGAAACGTTGGTGTTGGTGCATAGATGATCGGGCACAAAGATAAGTCACTGTTTTGTGACATAAGCTGAAATACCCTACGCAACTGAGTGAGTGAAGGGTAATACTCGAGCTTGTCTTTCGGAAGACGCGAATTCCCTTCCGACCAGTTCGGTTATCCACGATTTCACGATGCCATGACGAGTTCCTGTGAATTATACTTGGCAGCCGGCAGGATGGTGACTTCGACCTTGTCGCCTGTTTGCGCGACAGCCATTCATTTCCTGCGGTTACGACACTTGTCCGCCCCGCAACTTTCACATCTACAACACCGCAATTCAAGTACATAAAAAATCAGAAACACGTATTTCAATAATTTTACGCGTTTATTTCTTAAAAGGAATTTAGTTTTTTGTTCAATACCTACATACTGGACGCGCTCTATGCATGAAAAGCGTTCCGTTTCATTGTATGACAACATATCTGCGGTATCAAGGTATATCGTGTATTAATGGCAGGCTGAGTCG
>JARYHS010008074.1:62845861-62876958 GCA_031002005.1 Vandiemenella viatica
ACCAAAAATTTTAAACACTTTATATTTCCATTTAGATCAAAGTACCAAAAGATACATATAAAAAATTTGTATCTCTCACATTGGTCCCATCAATTTAATATTCAGTGGTTCAAGCTAAACAAATTTACCATTTTACCTAATTTGTGTTACTTAACATTTATATTTAACAGAAAGACAAGAGGCAGTCTATCTATACTGTTTATTCTAGCCAATTTTGTATAAATTGTTAGCTCATCTCAACTTACATAATATTCTGCAAAACTGCCATAGAGTGTCCCCATATCAAAGTACAATCTCTGGTTTACAAGTGCCCGTTTCTTTGCATCCTTGGGGTAGAGAGAATCATTCTTCCCATACTGATCTACCAAGTATCCAAGAATGGCACGGCTAGAGAAGAAAATTAATCATTAGAAACAAATTTTACAAAATACAATATCTGTGAATGTGGAGACTTCACACAAGATTGACCATATTTGCTTGAAGCCAATATTTATTTTATTTACATTTATGCCAATATTTATAGGACAAGCTCTCAAGCCTCACAGAGAAACAGAAAGCTTGATACAATACAATACATTCATTTTCCATTGATCCCAATATAAGAGACTGGCTCTGTGGGATGTGGAAAGTTGTCAATTTACAGATAAACCATTACAAAGTAAAGCATAGACCAGAAGATGTGCAATCATAGCATACACGGAACATTAATTATGTCAACTACATTTACACAATTTACTGACAGTTTATTTTGTAGGTACCTTAGAAATAAAAATGTTAAATTCAGGGGCGGATCCAGGGGGCTCAAGCCCCCCCCCCCCTCGAAAAGTATCTTGGTCCACCCCCGACATTGTAGTTTTGAGACTTTTTTTTTTTTTTTAGCTCTACGGATTTGAGGCCCGAGGAGGCTATAAATACTACCTTTTTCCCGACTCAAGCCACCCCCCCCCCCAAAGCCCTCTGAACCAAAATTCACTCAAGCCAAGCCCCCCCCAAACCAAAGTCCGCTCAAGCCCCCCCCCAAAACAAAATCCTGGATCCGCCCCTGGTTAAATTGACATGTTAACAGCAGAATTTCTAGAACTTTTCATATTACAGCGATGGGTGATATTTTGCTGTGGCAGGGCAAGTGGACAAATTGAAAAGTTGTGAGGTTGTTTCGTAACTACTGTGTGTATGCATCATACTTGCAGCAAAACAATTTCTGGAAGAACTTGACAACACAAACACATATGTGTTATTCCCAAAGGCATTTTAACAAGCTTTTGAACCCAAGTCATATTCCTTAAATTAGCTTTACACCTCGTCTACAATGAGGCCATTACAGGTGGGATGGGATTGGGGACAAGGAATGGGAAGGAATTTGGCCATGGTCTTTTGAAGGAAGCATTCCAGCAGGCACTTGGAATGATTTGCGGAAAACATAGAAGACCCAAATCTGGATGCCCGGACGGGGATTCGAACCTGTGTCCTCCCCAAAGCGAGGCCAGAATGCTAACCATTCACCCACCATGCTCAGTGCTAGGAATACCACTCTGAAAAGCAAATACTTTGATCTGAGGAGAAATGCATTTCTGTTTGACAATTCAACAGTATGCCACATGAAGTTTATAAATCTGTTACACACAACAATCTGTATTTAAATGGACGATGTATCACTGAAAACAGCAGCTTTAGTTGATGCAGAGCCTTTAGATCACCATTAAGACTTTTATTTTCTGGCACTTACTAATTCAGGAACTTTACAAACATCCAGTCATTCCTAATTGTATCATCATCAGTTGAAAAGAATTTTTACATTTGGTAAGAGCATTCATTGCTCACATTAATAATATAAAATCTGTACATCAAAATACACTGGATGATATAACCAAATAGATTCTCACTTCTATTGTTAACTTTGTTTACACATTGCATTGTGTAAAGAATACATAACTTAAATATCGGAAACAATATTGTGATAAACCAGATGACAAGCAAAAATGAAATTAGAGATCTTGAGAACTAACCTTTCCCACAAATAGAACCCATTGTCATCAAGTGTGGGGACTGTGTGCTGAGGGTTCATCTTTAGGAATTCTGGTTTCAGCTGCTCTCCTGCCTGCAGGTTAACATGCTTCAGGTTGAGATCAACTCCGACAGCTTTTGCCACCATCCTAACAGACCGGCAAGGTGCACTGCCAGGAACATGGTACAGATCAGGCATGGCTGGGCTGAAACATGCAAAGCATTTTACCACTTTAGTCTTGTTAAACATATTATCATCATGGAAACAATGTGTGGCACAATATTATTTTTCCTTTATTGCTGAATATCTGTAAGAGCGAAATTATTATGTAGCATACATTTGTGCAAATGTGAGAAAGTGTGCACCATAAACTCTACTCTGTGCTCAGCTGCATTATTGGCTAAATTAATTGTGCTGAAATACTGCTGTCAAAAAGGTAATCAGACTGCTATATCAACCGGCAACAAGCGATGCATTCCAAATTTTTAGATGCTCATTTGTTTAATAATTAGAATAATACAGTTTAACAAACGAACCAATCTTTCCTTCCATTTAATCTGAAACAATCTACAAAATGGCACACCATTATCTACGAGGAAGAAAGTAATGCGGCTATTGCAAATTTCCAACGAACAGGGGGAGGGGGGGGAGGTTGCACGTACAGGCGTGGACCTACAGTAATGTTACTGAATTGACTGAGTGTGCTTTGCGTTGCCAAAGTAAACGTCAGAATGTATGCAACAAAATTGCGGGCACAAAGTTTCTGATCGAAATAATTTACAGGATTCATTTAAAACAGCGATTTAACAATATTATTTTGCAGCCTGAACTAAATCATAAATGAACATGAAATCTAAAATATCAGCAGATTGAACACGCGCAAAAAATTACGCACTTTTGTCTACACTGTTTCTTCCATTCCAATTAAGTATCATTCTACAACCTGTAAGTTAGATACCCCGATGAAGGTATACTAATGCTAACAGAGTATTAAACATCAGTTCCTTTCCTTCGGGATGTACACATTAGCGAATACTCTAAACGACTCAACTGTGTACAACGCTGTGAACACTTCGTGGTATACATAATACATACACAAAAACAAGTTTGCTAAAGATAATGGTAAGATTAAAAGCTTGGAATTGAAAGGAGACGAACTCTTCAAAAAAATCAGGCCCTAGTACTGGGCTACCGGTATGTTTATGGTGAACAACAGTTACTTTTATGAATGATTGCACATTCACAAATGTTGTAATCAAGATCATTCGACTCAAATTTAATATACAAGATTCAATTGTACACTTCCTCTCCTCGTCCACTCCAAGTTAATCGATTTTGTTAAACCGAAAGCCTGGAAATTGGATAAAGAAACTTTCGACTGTGTATTTGATGCATTAATATTTATTAATGTACGAATAAAATTAAAGGCTGTTATATCCTTCTTTGGAAAAGAAGGGGTAGGGAAATAAAAATTTCATAGTACTAATGAAGATGTAGATATCATGCAACTGTTTTTTTTATTTTTTTGGATAACTGCTTTACGTCTCTTTTTAACATCGAGGTCTTTAGAGACGGGAAAGGATGGGTGGCAAGGATGGGGGCAAGGAATGGGAAGGAATTCGGCCATGGCCTTTTGAAGGAAGCATCCCGGCATTTGCCTGGAGTGATTTGGGGAAACCATGGAAAACCCAAATCTGAATGTCCGGACGGGGATTCGAACCGCCGTCCTCCCGAATGCGAGAACGCTAACCGTTACACCGCCCCGCTCGGTATGCAACTGTTGATACGCGAATTATCTAATTACTGATAACGCGTCTCGAGGAACTAGGTCGTCAGCTGTTTACATATTCAGAGTTGTTTATCGCGTGCTGTTGATAAAGTTCATCTGAACCCCGTGGCGCGTTCTGGAGCTTCAAGACAGCAGTGCTTGCTTGCTTCCTGCAATCCACGAGACAAGAACGGCGTAATTTTTCAATATAACCTTTCGAAATACTTTCAGGGACTTATTCGCATCAGTTATATAATATTGCTTCAATCGTTTCGAGGATATTCCCCAGAAAACAAGTTTTCAAAACAAATCGAAAAGTCTCTGCATGCAACAAACATATTTCACAATATTCACTAAGTAGTAATCTAAAGGCATTAGGTTCCGCTTGCGTATTGATGTATCCTGAACAGGGGCGTAGCTACTATGGGGCTAGGCGGTGCAGTGCACCGGGGCCCTCACGCTCAGGGGGCCCCCAAGCATACCTCTAGGGGCCCTCAAGCGCAGTTTAGAGGGCCCACGAGTCTTCACGGCAAACTGGCGGTTTTTTTTTTTTTTTTAAGCTCTACCGTCGTCTAAGGGGCCCCTGAGAACACAGGAGCCCCTCACTAAGGGCCATCGCTGCTCAGGGGGGTCCCAACCACTGCTCAGGGGCCCCTAAAGAACAATTCAAGGGCCCCCATCCTCAGTTCAGGGGCCCCTACCAGCACACAAACCAAAAAAAAGGTCGCCCGTCTGGCCTGAGGGCCCAAAATAAATTTTTTGCACCGGGGCCCTTGTTGACCTAGCTACGCCACTGATCCTGAATCTTATGAATATTAACTAAGCGATGTCTTAATTTGAGTTTCTTTTTTTATAGGATACCTCGATTTAATTTTGGTTAATATATGTCCAAACTGCGCAGCCGGTAGATCTGCCTCTTGAACTATGATTAATTAGAGACGACGGTTCAAATCCTATATAAAGCCGCTGTAGCCAGCCAGATACCTCAGCCCTGGTGCTACAGAACAGAGCTGCATAGCTCTATCACCGTGCACGTTGAAATGGCACAAAAAAAAAGTTTAACTTTGGATTGCGGCGTAGAAAGTACTCCTCCCCCCCCCTCCCCCTACAACTAAAAAGACATTCCTAATCTGTTTGGAGGGGACATAAATTAAACCGAAGTAGAAATCAACCCGTTAATGCGGGACCTAATCAGACGATTGGGCACTACAAATACGCTAAGAATTTTGTTTCACACACCGCTTTTTAAATCAAGTTCTTGGATATATCTGCCAAGCGAGAAAATTTCCAGTTTCAATCATATCAAAATTCGTGTATCCAGACAAACTGTAGGAGCAATCTAACAAAATCGGCCAGCAAAATTGGTTTCCTTTATTCGAATTTAATTTTGGCCTTTTAATAAGCAAAGAAACACATACGGTATTAATAACCGCAAAGACACCAGACTGATTTGTTGCCGCGCATTCCGCCTCTCTCTTATGATAACATTGTAGTATTACCAAGATCACACACAGGTCAATAAAGATGACCCACAGTACAAGGTAGAATTAAGACTCACGGCTTTTGTAAAGAAATGCATGAGCAAAAGACAATCTTCGAGTAAATTGTTTTGTGCAGTGGAGAACATTTTTACACTAGTTTGCAAAATAAACTTTTCATTTCCACCCAGAAGCTTGAATACTAATCCATCAGACCTACAAACGCAGTTTAGAAGAAAGAAAAAGGGTTTACACTTACAAATCGATATTGGAAGATTTGCTTTTGGCCTCTGATGTCTAACGGTGTCATTTGATTAGTCAGATTCTCCCTCAATCTGTTTTGTATTACTTTAGTCTTCGTTTAACTAATGTTTCGTATCCTTAGCTCTTTTTGAGGTAGCATTCGGATTTCACTGAACCTTCCTTCACAGATGTAGCGTTTGGTTGCTGAATAGTAAAAGGAGAAATAATGTTGAAACCTCAGTCCGGACTTTCTGATTTCAGTTTTACATGATCCAAATATTAATCAAAACGGGTGTCGGAATGATGCCTTTATATATACTACAGCCGATTTCCTACCATTTCTTTCAAATTCAGCACAAAATTTTTTGTTGTTGAGCATCAGAAATGTATTGAGCAACAGAGGTATCTTCACCATCCTCTAGATTAGCATGTCGGCAATCAAAACCAATAGCTTGTCACTAGCAATTTCATCACGACTGTTAATGAAAAGTGGCAAAGATTTCAAAACAATACGATATTGAAAATCTAATAGAGCAGTTGGAATGAGACACAAAAGACGGCAGCTAGATTTTTTTTTACGAAAATTAGTATTGAAATCAGTATGATGGCCTGTGGTTGGCTGTCTTTGGAAGATGCAGGGAATAAGAAGATTGATAGGTGTTATCAATAGCATGACGATGATACCTATGTGTATATTGAATGAAGAATTAATATTAGTACACATAACCGAAGAGATGACATACCCATACCTTAACACTTTATATATTTCAGGGAAAGTAAGTGTGAAAATTTTCCATTCGTCTGCAGGAGAGTAGAGCACTGTAATAGAGTATTGAGCAAGGTGCTGTACAATTTACTTCAAACACAAACACTTTAGAGAAAAACTCTGTGAAATAAGAAGCTTGGTGTGCAAGATATAAACCCTACTGTATTTGATATTAATATAGCACGACTACGTTTTTAAGACGATCTTAGCAAAACAGATTTATGCTAGAAGATTTCAAAGCAAGAGACATTACTCACCGAGAAAGGTTGTACAGTCGAAGCAAGCACAAGTCACTGACAGCAGTCAATTCAATACTGACGCGTTGGCGCGCCGGCTGCTCTTAAATAAGAATGGCAGACCTTCATTGGCGCGGAGGCAGGGAGCGCTACAGCCAATGGCGTGTCGACAACTCTGGGTGGGTAGTGGGTATGAACGCAATGACGCCGCAACTTCAACAGGGAAAACTGTCGCACAGTGACTGGACAGCGGTGTAGGGTCACAAGGCGGTTAGGTCAGCAGGCTATCTGACGTCACGGCCTAAACACAGTCGCTGGGCGTTACTCGAGTTAATTCCGGAAGTGCGCCGACGGAGCATATCATTGAAAGAACACTATTTCGTAACTGTTGGTAGTTTGAGGTACTAAACTGATTCATCGGCTTTGGCACCATATTGATCTTAGCATGACGTGCAGATTGTTCCCCGTTTCACTTAGACTTTGCAGAAGAATGTTTTTGATGAACTCTACTGTTCGTATTGGACTTCGCCTTACTTATAAAATAATTCGTCATAAAAACACACATTTTTTTTATTTTGCTTGGGCTTTACGCCTCGTCGACGACGAGGTCATTAGAGGCGGGATGGGATTGGGGAAGGATGGGAAGGAATTCAGCCATGGCCTTTTGAAGAAAGCATCCCGGCATTCGCCTGGAGTGATTTGGGGAAACCATGGAAAACCCAAATATGGATGCCCTGACGGGGATACGAACCACGAAAAAAAAAAAAAAACACACACACACACATAAATACGTCAGTTTATTTCCATAAATTGCTAAGGATAACTGACCGTGTTGATAATCTCTTTTTTTTTCTGATCATTAGTCTTTCTACTGGTTTGATGCAATCCTCCATCCCATCCTATCTCGTCATCTATACACATCCCCTACAACCCACGTGCTCAATTGTCTGCTTCATATATTCTCTGTCACCCTCTACAGTTCTTACCGTCGACTGTTCCTTCCACTAACAAATTAACCAATCCAGCATGACTCAAAATACGACTCACCAGCCTGTCTCCTCTTTCTTCGAGCTTCTTCCACAATCTTCTTTCCTCAACCATCATATCCAAAACTCGTTCATTTCGTTCTCACGTTTCAAATGCTTCCATTTTCCTTCTTTCTTTTTGGTATTCTAAAGTCCTTGCTTCGCTAATGGCTGGCTGTATTCGCGAATTTCCATTTACGTCTCCTGCTGCTTGGAAATATTCCGCTAAAATGATGGTATGAATGAAAATGTGCACTCAGTCTGAAGAACTGATGCACACTTTGCTTCTTTGTTTCTGTTATACGTGGCGCAGTAAAAGTCGTTATTATTAAAGCCATTGACGTCATTCTGGCCATTTCTACTGTCATGTCCTTGGCGTTTATTAGTAAGAGATTTTAGAGAAATCAAACTGATTTGTAAGAAATTTCACTCAAAGGTTCATTTGGCAACGGAGGCCATACAGCCAGCTCAATGTAATTAAAAAGATTTCAGGTGTATAAGTCCGTCATTCAGTTGTATTTTTCCAATGTATGGGACGCCACAGGACGGACAGGACTTCACGCAGACGCCACAACACTTAGATATCCATGCCCGCGGCCGGATTCAGACTCTAGCCCCTACGCTACCAGGGGCCAGCTAGTTAAGAGTTCTTGATCTCGTTGATGTTTTACTTATATTTTAGAATTTACAAATCTTTAATTTAACCTCTAGACCTTTCAAAGCTAGAAATCTTTCAAATGATCGGTACGCTTCGTAGTTACTTCTGTACAGTAACAATTGACTACACAAAATTTACTCTTTGCTGTCTATAAGCTTGGTCAAAGCTATGACTTTCTTAATAAATCTTCCATTACTAATCCAGTTGATATGAAATTTCATAATGCATAGTAAGACGACCGAGAAGAACTTCTTGTCTTAATCACATACTTTTTTATATTTAAAAGATTGTTTGCATAATGAAAGCTTGATATGCGTTCACTATATTCATTCACAAAGGACTGACGACTACCTGTGTGCGAATAATGCTTCCGGCAGGTGGGGAAAAAAAGAATCACACATGCAGTTACACCTGTTGGCAGGAGTACACGTCTGATGATTCGCTGTTCTTTGAAAAAAAAAAATGACTATTACGCTTTCCTTAACTTTCACTTGCTAATAGGAAAAAAGGAGGAGGTGATTTTGAATCATTCAACAGTCCAAAAATATTTGCTTACTACCAGCCAACCGTTCACAGAATGTAGCATTGTCTTCCGTATTTTGTTAACCAAAAGAGAAAAAATTGCCTGTACTCTGAGCTATGCTTTGGCGGCAGCTATCTGGTGAAAAGTAAAGGCCATTTAAAAAAAAAAATGATCGTTGACAGTATATACGTCGAGAAAACTCTAGAAAAATAACCGAGATGGAGGTATCTGGCATTGAGGATCCCAGTTCGACCCCTTTACTTGTCTTGTGGTTTTATGATATCGCTGACAAATTGTGGTAATGCCCCCTAGGACTGACTATAGTTAGTGTCTTGTTTCGTCCTCGAAAATTCTTTCTAATTGTGTACAACGATTTGTCCGGTTAAATCTTCAAAGTTACAGACTCTGATCTTCTGCGCGGGCAGTTCGTTTTTTTTTTTTTTTTTTTTTTTTTTTTTAACAGTTTAACGTCCCTTTTTAACAACGTGGTCTTCAGAGACGGGAAAGGATGGGGGCAAGGAATGGGAAGGAATTCGGCCATGGCCTTTTGAAGGAAGCATCCCGGCATTCACCTGGAGTGATTTGGGGAAACCATGGAAAACCCAAATCTGGATGCCCGGACGGGGATTCGAACCGCCGTCCTCCCGAATGCGAGGCCAGAACGCTATCCGTTACACCACCACGCTCGGTGGCAGTTCGCGATGTCGTCAATGCCCATGAAATCTCGCTAATACATGTTTCATTCAACGAACATAGATTTCTGACAGTGTTCTGTAACATTTGTCTATTTGGCTAACGATAATCTTCTGTGGTCGAAGTTGACAATTTTTCAAACCTCCTCGTGTTTTATATCGTGCAACGGAACAGTCTCTGCAGACTTATTTTCTATCGCGATCACCAGATCCCTTACTGATAGTGAATCACGTATGTTGTACTTCAATTATAACAGTTCTCTTAGTTGTCATCAAAAAATCTAAGGTATGATGAATTAAATGAATCACTGAACACTGTTTTATCTGCAGTCGTCTGATTCACAATCACAGTGCTGTTACACTGGTCCGTGGATATTTTTCTCCTACTTTACGACCCGTTAAAAATTAATCTCATCTTAAGAAGGACCAATTTGCCAAACCTTATACTGTATCCAAAACTTGTATTTTTTTTTTTTTAAAAGAAATTGGATGCCACATCATAAAGCGCCTTCTCAGTTATTGAATAACTCCTTAAAACCTTTGCTAGGATCTCTTTCGAAATTTCGCTTTCCTAAACACTCCAGGTGAATGCGGGGATGGTTCCTAATATGTTCTGCCGCGTTTCATATCGCCCGCGACAGTGCACATTAGAAAGAAAAGAGTGCATCACTCGCTAGTAGGAATGGCGCTACCACTGCCCTAACCAGGGAGGGGAAGATTCCCTTTCTTATCTCCACCACCGAGTCCGCCCGTAAGTGCAATCCCTGGGGCAAAAGTAGCAGTCGGTAAAGCTCTAGTTCGAATATCAATCAGGCACCTGATAAGCTACTGGAATTATGTGTTGATGAACTTAGCAAATGTATTCGTTTCTGTTGGGTTATAATTATGTTGAATAAATGGAATACAAATTTGGACGATGTTTTCGGCAGCCCACAAGTTCCTTTAGATCATAGGTGTCAAACTAAATTTTGCAGAGGGCCGTATATTAAATTAAGAATGTGTAGGCGGGCCAGATTCAAATAAAAAAATGTACTGAATTATTATAACATTTTATTTATTTAATTGTATAGTATATAATATATGGTTGTTAAAAATCATATCAAAGTTATAAAAGAGGGTAACTATTTTGAGCTCGAGGATCCAGATACCTGATTTCTCTTGTTTTTGACAAGCTCATTGATGTCAGGTATCATATTTGTTGTAATTGTTTTAAGATTTGATTGGAGATGTTCATTCGTAAGTCTTGTGCGATGTTTGTTCTTATCTATTTTCATGACGGAAAACATCTTCTCAAATAAATTGTTGCTACCAAACATGCTCAGAATGCGTGCTGCATGCTTTTTTAATTCTGGGTAGTTATCCAAACTCTTGAAATATTGTGCATAAAATGTAAGAGCATTAACCTCTTTAAATTTTTCTTTCAAAATACTGTCCGATTGATGATCTATCAACTCCATTTGCAAATGAACTGGTGCCTGTGAAGCTTCAAAATTGAATGGATTGTTGGAAATTGGGAATTCCATTACATTCATTTTGTGGAAGTCTTCAAAACGATTGTTGAATTCCGTGATCAGATTTTGCAGAAGTTGAGAATATTGATCCAATTTTTTTTTTGGATCACTGTGCCAAATTTTTTAAATGAGGGAAATGATCCAAACTTTGATTTTTTACCTGATTTTCCCACAGCCTCGACTTTGTTTCAAATGCTTGAATACATGAATACATTTGAGTGACAATCAGATTTTTACCCTGTAACTTTACATTCACATCAGTCAAGTGTTTATTCATATCTACCAAAAAGGCACAATCAACCCACTAGTCATTGTCATAATCAACTGGGTTGCCTTTTTCTAGCATGAAAGCTTGAATAGGGTCACGTAATGCAAAAAACCTTTCTAAAACTACTCCTCGACTGAGCCAACGAACTTCGGTGAAATAGGGGACATCGGAAAACTTTTCGTCCAAATCTTGTAAAAACTGCCTGAACTGTCGGTGATTTAGTCCTCTGCTCGTTATAAAATTTGCTATTTTAATTATAGGTTGCATGACATGGTCTTTTTTTAAATTTTTGGATGCCAATGATTCCAGATGATTTATACAGAGAAATCCCACATAATTCCCTGATGTTTTCTGTTTTAATTTAGTTACAACGCCCGAATGTTTTCCAGCCATGGCAGGAGCGCCATCCGTAGTTGTGCTGCTAAGAATATTCCAGTCGAGTTCATATTCTGCTATCAAACGCTCAATTGCAGACTAAATATCATTTGCTGTTGTAGTACCTATCAATGGAACGCACTTTAATAGTTCTTCAGTTATTTCAAAGTTACTGTTAATACCTCGTATAAAAACAGCAAGTTGAGCTGTATCAACAGTATCAGTGCTCTCGTCAACAGCCAATGAAAAGTTTGTAAAATCCTTAATTTTTTCCTTCAATTGAAGAACCAAATTTTGAGATATATCATTTATTCTTGAAGCAACAGTGTTTCTTGACAGCGAAATATTTTGAATTATTGACTTTTCAAATGGAAATGAAACATCAGCTACTTTAAACATACAGTCTTTAATAAAATCACCATCAGTGAAAGGTTTTGATCTCTTCGCGATTTCTAATGCAATAATAAAACTTGATTTCAGGTATCTTCGCTCTCAGTATTAGCTTTAGTAAACATCGATTGTTGACCTTGAAGTTTAGATTTTAAAGATGACAATGTGTCCATTCTTATTTTTTCAGTGTAACAATCGAATTTTGATTTATGATTCGTAACATGGTGTCTCTTCATGTTAAACTTCTTACAAACAGAAACTGTTTGATTGCAAATCAAACACACTGGTTTACCTTTCCATTCTATGGAAAAATATGCTACGTGGGGGGGAGGGGGGGTTCACAGGAGGGCAAAATGGAGCTACGTGGTTTATGCACGCTCCCTTATAAATGTAGTGTGCGCATTTTAAAACTTCCGTAGAGGAATCGAGTGAAGTCTAAAAGCTCTAAAAATCATGATTTTTCTTTCTGTGTCACATTGCGATCGCGGGCCTTATTGATAGGGCCCGGGGGCCAGATGCGGCCCGCGGGCCGTATCTTTGACATCACTGCTTTAGATGGTCATGAGCTAATTTCTTCCAGTTATCTTTCCCCATCATCTCCCCGCCCTAATGATGTTGATGTTAGCGAGCCGCCAATCCCAAAGGAGTAAAAAAAAAAGCAGAAATCTAACGCTCGTTAAATTTATAAAATGGGGCTAAACTGCTGAGCACTGTTGTGTGGAGCACAACACATGACAGTTAGGCTACGGCCACACTTGCGTTTCTTTTCACGCCGAGACCCAGCGGGAAAAAAACGCGAAGTGGCAATCCCGCAGACTGTCACACTTGCGTGTTTTTCCCGCGCGTGCACATAGCAGCAGTTTTTAAAGGTTCAGCTGCTTGTCAAAGACTGCTCTCGAAATTATGAACAGCTCCACAACTTTGTAAGAAAGCATGACGGTTACAATTTCGATGACACATTGTCATGTACACTGGAAAGCATTCCTGCTTACGGAACGAGAGGGAATAACCATGGAAAAATTGTTAGAGATCATTTTGCTGATTACTTCTGTTCTGCACAAGGAGAATTGCCGTGGCAAAATAGTTATGTTAACCTCCCCGACTAACTTAATTCAGAGTGAACCATTGCATAATTCTGTATAATATCATGCACAATGTTTATTAAAATATGACTAAACTTACCTAAATTTGCTTTTGTTTCTTCATCAAAACCTTCCCACATGCCATCCAAAACGGCAGAAGAACGGCACTGCTGTCCATGAAATCCTCTTGATATCTCTGTTTTTATAATCCGAATGTCTTGGGTCATACAAACAGGGATATTTTTGTACAGTATTAGCAGTTCATTATCTACGCAATCCATAATGAGAACAAACAATGAGAACGCAACAAACAAGAGTCAGTCACCGCGGCGTGTTTTTCACGCAAGTGTAGCCACTCACTGCAGCGTGAAATCCCGCTGGTGGATGGGCCGGGGCGCGTTCTGCTGCGAGCGATCCAGAACACGCGGCTCTCTTACACTTCCCGCTGCGTGAAATCACGCCAGTGTGGCCGGCCTCATATACTTCAATGTAGTTCATATTGTCGCGGGATTTCACGCTCAAATCCTGCGTGAAAAAAACGCAAGTGTGGCCGTAGCCTTAGGCTCTTTTCACACTATACGGTTTTCACACAACGGCAGAAACTCGAGCAGCGACATTGTTTCAGTGGCGTGAAGAATAGCATGGGCCCTTGCACATTATACGGCGACGGCATAACGCCGTCCGGTCGGCGCGTAGCAGCCGTCCACCGACACGGCAGCCGGCCGATAACTCAGTTGCGCACGTGGCCAAATGCACGCTTCCAATGATCAATAACGGCATATCGAAGTAATTTGTGTACGTTTTCTTTCAGCGTCAAATATATTAATCACCTATTTCAAGAATATAGTACAAAAATACCCTATAGTTATATATTTTTTCTTTCGTCGACGGTTATATAAAAATGCAATGATCTGTATACGATTCATTTTAATCAGACAGTACACCACTCAACCACAGGGAGCTTGTGATAGAAAAAAAGCCGTACAGTGTCCTTTGGGATTTGTACCGTTCAAGTTTCTGCCGTTCAGCCGAAACCGTAGAGTGTGAGAAGACCCGAAGAGCCTAAGAGCGTATGCTTGAGTTATGATTTAGAAACGGTTATATCCTCTATCTTGGTTATAAATAACGCTGCAACTACACTGAGTTACCATACATAACAGAAAAAAAAAAAAATTGTATCTAGGGTGACCCATTGCAGATAGGTGTTAAATTATTAGTGAATAACACTTTAGGGGTAGTGAAAGCCACTGAATTATAGGTCTGATAAGGTCTGTAAACTCTGTTATCTCAGATTGCGACCCAATATCAGTTATCTGACAGGGGACTGTCTCTAGATAAGTATGCATATTAAACGGGCAGCCGGTTTCGGACGTTGAAAACCTATTGAGGTCGCAGATGCTACGCGAGACTGTAAAATAGAAACGTGGCTACGAATTCCATTGACACCAATACAACCAATATTAAAGAGTACAATGTATCTTCACGTTTGGGGTTGACATGGGGTAAATCACATATTATATTTTTTTATGGTTTGGGGGTAAAACATTATTTGCGTAGAAAATGAAATCTTTGTAGGAATGTGTGAAGTACGCTACAATTTTTATGATCGTCAGTATCATAATCAGTAAATTTTGTTTACCAATAACTTGTAAGTATGGACATAAATAAAGTAAAATTTGATGCGTTGGTCAAGCTTTCTGATCACTAGAGAAATTTACGGAATGTACTGCCAACTACGCCAAATATATTACACTACAAAATGGATTACGGTTGTGCCACTTTCGTCTCGGTTAAGCTCAGACATTGCCGTGCCCCCAAATCCATACTTTCTTCGCCCGTTACATATGCGTAATACACAAGACTTATTTTTCTATGGTCCGATACGGGCATATATTTTGCTGACCTTGTGAAGCAACTGCAAGCAACTGTCACTGAAATGGGAAGAGGTAAGTTATCACACGTTTCCTATGATGATGGCTACAGACAATGACGGTGGGTTTCTGTGGCTACCACAATATTATCTTCACCGGAGATGGCCCTCTCATACTTCCACCTACTTACAAATTTTATAAACCTACTTTCCGGAAGCCATCTTCGAGTTAGGCGATGACGATATATATGATTTTCCCTCATTTCCTGATACCGTTGATAAACCATTTTATGTGGATGCCTTAAAAGCATAGAAGCGTCGTTGTGGGAAGCGTATACCGTATATCTCAGAGGAAACTGTTGTGGAAAACAGATCAAAACTTTCATTTAACTCGTGTGAATCAGTGTCGGGCAACTAATTTATCAGATATAACCATTAAGGAAACGTATTGTTTGAAGCGGTCTGTCTACAAACTGTGCAAGTTGTGAAAGAGAGTTTTGGATTATTCTGTTTGTGTAACGCGTTGTGTTTGAGGAGGAGAATGTGGACCATAGCAGCACTCGCGACCGTGGAAAACTATTCGGAATGGCACCCGTAACAGGATCGAGATTTGGACTCTTGTTCCATTGTACTATAATGTGCCTAAAGTTGTTGTACACACGGATTTTCAACAAACTTCCAGCGTATTTGATTTCTTTTGTTGGTACGGAAGAACTAAATAATGATGAATGATTGTATAGTTGGTAGAGCTTAAGCTACGACGAACATCTAAACGAATTTTCCGCCAGTCGGCTGCTAATGTCACCTTTAGCTGCTGTCATTTATTCCATTATAATTTTTTTTCATTGGAATAGATTAAATCCAAGTCTACAGAGGAAATGTAGAGGTAAGAAACAAATTGGCGTCCGAAAGCCGTTTCTATCATTTGCGTCTTTCCAAATGACCAATAACATCTGTCAACATGTTATATAGGTGTTGTATTTAAAACGTATAATGTCAACGTACTACATAACACTACTTTGCCAAAAAAGTCGTAGGCCTTGATCAAACGTGGGAATGTGGATTGTTATGGACCGTTATGACAAATTACGAGACAAATAAGGCCATGGAAAAATTAAGTGTGAATATTTGGGTATGCTTATAATGATAATACAGTACATCGTATGACATATCAGGAGGTCCTGAAAACTCTACTTTCAATTCTGACGTATACAGTCGTAACACTGAAGGCAAATATAAAATCCACAAAGTATTTGCAAATTGTTTATTGTCAATTGGACATGCAGCAGAAAAATTTCCTGCCGTTTGTTTATTCATTCTCCTGCTAGAAGAATAAAATGGTTTCTATTAATACCCGAGAGCTTTCAAACCAAAATGAAAATATTTCCGTTTCAGTATCATTTTACTCTGTGACCATTTCCGTCTTAGAATTTGAGACCCCTGAAATGAAATGAAGTCACAATCAGTAAAGAAGATAATATTTTCTGGAAACTATGTCGAATCTTAGCAATTAAGACATTTTAATAAAATTTAATGATATTCACTAGTTAGCACATGAAGTTAGATGAGTTTTTTGTAGTTTTTATTTGGAATGGTTTGAGGTAAAAAAAATTGTCTAACGATCTGGTAACAGAGTTTCTAGTTGCCCCACATTCCTCCTCTGACATAGATGGACTTAAAGTTTAACGGGGAACTTGAAGTACGGAATGTTATGGCGTACTTCCATGAACAAAGCATGACCCGTAATATTTCCTGACCATAATGGAATATGAACGCCAAGTTTCTTAAGAACTGTGCTGTCATACCTAACATTTTTTGCAGTTTGCAGATTCTTTGCCACTAAAGTATAATAATTAGCTGGTAATATTACTCATTTAGGAATGAATTGCTCCGATTTTTTTTGCTGTCGTCAGTTTTTCGACTGGTTTAATGCAACCCTCCATCCCTTCCTATCCTGTGCTAACCTCTTCATTTCTACATACCCCTTACAACCCACGTCATCAATTATCTGCTTCATATATTCTAATCTTTGTCTTCCTCTACAGTTCTTACATTCAACTGTTCCCTCCACTAACAAATTAACCAATCCAGCATGTCTCAAAGTATGACCTACCAGCCGATCTCATCTTTCTGTAAGCTTCTTCCACAAACTTCTTTTCTCACCCATCATTTCCAAAACGCGTTCATTTCTTACTTTGTCAGTCCACTTAATTATCAGCATTCTTCTGTAGCACCATGTTTCAAATGCCTGAATTTTCTCCGAAGCTCCGATATGTGTCCAAAACAAGTCAACGCACCTAATCTACTAATGCGAATCGATAAGAAAATATGTGGACATCACATTCCAGAAGAAAATGAGAAGCAATGTGAAAATGCAGTGAAAGACGAAGGAAATGACCAGCAAGCAGCTTGCAGAAGTTCGCTCTACTCCTGCCAAAACTGCTGGTGGCCATCTGTTTCCTGTGGAAAATACCGCCAGTTTCGACAGCTTCCTACCACCAGCTGCCGGATGAGTCACGTGATTGCGGACTGGCGAAAAGTAGGACCACCTGCCTCTGATTCATCACTTCCGACGTGATACGAACGTTAATGTAACTATAATATCTCAACAGATGAAAACGCGAAAATCTGGAATGAATTTGCCAACGAAAATATATACTCCAGCTCTGATATGAGTGTCAGGATTGGTCCGTAAGTACTAATCGGAAAATGTACAAACAGCGAAATATGGAAGCGTGAAATTGTTTCCGATTACTGTCTGTGGAATCTACATCTACATATATACTCTGCAATTCACAAAATTGTGGGTGGCAGAGGGTGCTCAGCACCAAAGCTAATCTCTTTGTTGTGTATTCCAATCCCTAATGGTACGAGGGAAAAAAGAATTCATATAAGAATCATTGCGGCACCTTATTGCTCTAATCTTATCTATCCTGTCATTCCGGCTCAAATAGGTTGGTGGACGAAGTATTTCACTACACTCGTGAGTGAAAGTGGGAGTACGCATGTTTACCAATAAGTTTAAACGAAACGTGCGTCGTCTATCTACCAGAGACTCCCAGCCTAGTCTACTAATCAGTTCTGTGACGCTTTCATAAGGACTGTAGCAAGCGGTCACGAATCGAGCGGCTCTTCTCAGTACTTTCTCTATACTTTCGATCAAACCCTTACGAAACGGATCCCAAATGGCACAACAATAGTCCAAATGTGGACGCACAAGAGATTTGTACGCTATCTCCTTTGTTTGTTCATTACAATTTTTCAATATTCGACCTATGAATCGCAGCCTAGAATTAGCTCTACCTACCAACGAATTAATTTGTAAGTTCCATTTCATGTTCCTTTGTACTGTTACTCCTAAATATTTCATAGAATCGACCATATCAATAACTGAATTGTTTAACTCTTATTTCTGAACAATTGGATTCTTTTTGTTAGTTATGCTCATTGTCTTGCACTTTTTGCAATTTAGCCTAAGTTGCCACTCAGCGCACCATGCCAAAATAATATCCAGATCACGCTGAATTTCTAAGCAATCGGCCAAATTCCTTACTTCCCTATAGATAACCGCATCATCAGCAAACAATCTAAAAATTCACTTTGTCTCCGAGATCGTTTATAAAAATTAAAAATGTGAAAACTTCTCCAAGTGCCACTTTGCTGATAGCTTTACGCCTCTTCGAGTTCACCGAGCGTGGTGGTGCAACGGATAGCGTTCTGGCCTCGCATTCGGGAGGACGGCGGTTCGAATCCCCGTCCGGGAATCCAGACTTGGATTTTCCATGGTTTCCCAAATCACTCCATGCAAATGCCGGGATGCTTCCTTAAAAATCCATGGCCGAATTTGTTCCCATTCCTTGCCCCCATCCTCTCCCGTCTCTAAAGACCTCGCTGTTGAGAGACGTAAAGCAGTTAAAAAAAAAAAAAAAAATCTTCGAGTTCATTAGAGGCGGGAAAGAGTGTAAGTCCAGAAAAGGAAATCAGTCGGAGGCTTTTGAAGGAACCATCCGAGCATTTGCCTGGAGTGATTTACGAAAACCATGGAAAATCCAAATCTGGATGGCCGGATGCTGACTGGAACCCGCGTCCTCCCCAATGCGAGGCCAGAGCGTTACAGCTCACCCACTACTGACTACACAGTATGCTGGTCTCTTTCATCCTCGGTCATCTATAGCAAAAGCCTCAAATAGCAGGCAGTCACGTTAGAACAGCAGCTGACTATCCAGATGAATATTTTGTAAGCCGAACAAGTTTCAAATCAGTTACAATAAATTGCAAAGTTCTGTCAAACCGAAAACCAACGTGTCCACAGTCTGATTGCCAGTGACCCAACAATCTGCGGAAAAGAAACAGTGAATGTTGAAGAAGAGGGTAACCTGCACGCCTCCGCCAAATAAAAACTCCTTTCCTTCATTTGTTTTCACAGTAAAAATTGGCAGTCCTCTTAATGCTGTGTAACCCATAACTTATGAGAGTTAACTACGGAATGCTGTTATTACCAAAAGTTTAATACCTCGATACGTCACAACTGTAACCTGCCAATCATCAGTTCTGAGTGAATTACGGATTAATTAATTTTTCGTGTTTATATTTTAGTCACTAAGGTAAAGTTAATAACTAATATTTTTGTGCTGTTACATTATATGGTAATACAAATTTCATAATCAGGTTGTGGGAAAACTAGATTTTGTTGAGTTCAATATATAAAAACGAGTCCGGAGGCTGAATGGTTAATGCACGGACGTGTTTTTGAACCAGGTGCTGAAAATCTAACATTTTCAATGGTTCCTCGAAATCAACCAATCGTATGAAAAGTGGTTCCTTCATAGGGCCTTAGCCAAATGCCTTTCCATCACACGTCCACAATTCACTCCAGGCTGTAATGGCTTTGACGTTGACGATTTGTAAAATTCCGTAAGTAAAACAAATATATGATTGTGAACAGGTATCTACTATGTACCAGAAATATCATGCTAAGAAGTGGATACTAAGCTTAGTACACTACCGTATCTTCGACTGAGGTGAGAAAACTTAAGCCAGTTTGAGGTTCATAACTTGTACATAAAAACTAGTATGCTAAGTTGCCTGTCTCTGTATCGATTGAAGCCGATGAAGGCGGAGACCTGACGATTTATTTTTACTATATACAGTAGATATACAGTAGTATAGATAGAATGTACACTCTCGCAAATTTTCGATTGGAGGATTTCAAATGATCTCCACGTTTTTCTTTCCCACTTCGCACACATGTGTGAGGAGCGTTCGGATTTAATTTGTAATTTGGGTGAGCGTTATTTCAGCTAATCCTGGATCAGCTGGAATATCCGTCATTTTCGCTACGCTAAAGATGGGAAAATGGCGTTCTGCACTTCTCTGTTATGACAGATGTGGCACTGGAAGCAGATCGCTAAAGGTACAATTTTCGGATACAGTAGGGCAGGGACATAATGTTCAGAGCAGACATTGTGAAACACTAGGACACTAGTGAAAAATTCAGTTTTCATGCCTACATTTTCCAGTTTTATTCTGACAAGGCAAGACACATACAACTTGAGTACACACCTGGTTTTTGCTATCAATGAATCACAATGTATCTAACTGCCGCATCATATTCATATATTTCTTTACACCGCTTTACGAAATTAAAAATAATTATTCAAAACTAATAGAAGATAAGAAATTTTCTAATATTTGAATTGGTAAGTTATCACCTTAAATTTTGTAAATAACGCAATTTAAGCAGGTAACTACCAAATTTAGGGACCTTTGTATGATTATTATCACTATTTACTTTTTGAAGTACTGAATAACAAAGTTAGTAAGCACAGTGCCTCAATAGTTGGGTGGCAATTGAAGTGTTCCTTCAGTTGTGATGTGATTTTATAATTTAGTGATTTATGCGACAATAATGTTTTATTATATTGGGTTCCTCGGTGTAAAATGTGATTTCTATAAACTGATTTAAGTGATACTTTAGGTTACAGAGGGTTCAATCTACATGAAACTGAATGTAGCTACACAAAAACTAATGTTGAATATGAACTGGTGGTAAACATTATCATATTAGAATTGAAAACCCCACAATCAAATCTAAACATATTTATTTAGCGATTAAATTAATCAAAATAAATGAACTTTATTTAAAGTACAAATCCACAATAATATAGAGAAACAAACCTGACTGAAGTTATTAATTACAAACAAAAATCTAAGCAATTCACAATGGTTGAGCTCAGTGGAGAGTATGATATTTCTCAGAGGCGGCACAGGGATTTCGATATACAGTTCGGGCAAACTGTGGCATGAATTTAATTCTTTATCGTTGACTAGTCAGAGCAACAAGAGGCGTCGTATCTTCGCGTGACCCCGACTCAGCAACGAGGCGCACTGGGACAGCTGATACGGCGTGACACGTCGTGTTGCTAAGGCTCGGAAACACGCTCCGTCCAGCGACACGAGAGGACGTGACAAGTTGTCGAATGTTGGCAGCTTTGCGAGCAGCCTAAAGTCCAGACGATTAGCATTGTATTACTCGTCTTACCTGTTTGGTCGACTTCACGCAAGGGCGCCCATACCCGGGGGCAGGGGGGGGGGCCGCGGCCCCCCCCCCTAGCTCTCGGGGAATATTTATAGTGTTCACGGTTACAACATTAACTGCTTTATTTATTTTGTTTTATGCACGCGACTATCTTTTATTTATTCTTTTAGTCATCCTGATATATAATAACACAGTATTTACTTGCTAGTTTAGCACAACTGCCCTATAATGCTGGTTCAAATCAACCGCCAACGAAGCAATATTATACCTTCGCGCTACGTTATAGGAGACGCACATTTTAGGTTGTGCGTCGCGCTCGCAGTCGACGTGAGGCGCCGAGGGTATATATACAATATACGCCGATATTACTATAACACCGAGATGGGAGGAGGCCGTTAACGGCCTCCTATCATTCGGGAGAACCGGGATTAAACTCGGTTCGGCCATCCTGTCTGAGGTTTTCCGTGGCTGGGATGGTACCCTACAAGGCCACGGCCGACCTTCCATCCCCCTTCCCTCCCCGTAGTAGTAGATAGGCTGAAAAGAGTCCCCTATGACTCTCCAGCAGCCCGCCTCCCAGCCTTCTGCTGGGAGGAATGAAATCATTAAAAAAAAAACATTACTATAAAATATAAATCCCAGAAGTATAGCTAATCTAACACTTATCTAATTTTGCTCTTATATTCGCCTTCTCTCAATTCCCTCAGTATTCTATACCAGCCAACATACAGCAGCGCAGTACGTGAACTCCGCAGGGGTTTTTTCACCATTAAGACCATCCTAGATGGTCATAGCCCTGGTTTTTCCCTGAAAGTGAAATAAAAAAGTGTCCCAAAAATAAACACCCTATCCTA
This sequence comes from Vandiemenella viatica, assembly GCA_031002005.1. Lineage (NCBI taxonomy): Eukaryota > Metazoa > Arthropoda > Insecta > Orthoptera > Morabidae > Vandiemenella > Vandiemenella viatica. Next base: position 62,868,144 of record JARYHS010008074.1, read on the forward strand.
ACACCTAGAAGTTATACTACCGAAGGTAGTGGGACTTCAATAAAAGCCGCAGAGGCAGCGAAAAAAAAAAAAAAAAAAAAGAAAGACTACGTCTTGCATCTTTCGGTCATTAGTGGTTTGATGAACGGAAGAGACTTCGTCACATCCTTGGTCTTGCCCCTGTTGACCCTCAACCGGCAATACAATACTCATTGTCAGTATCAGGCTTCATCTTATTTGGTGAGTATACTGTCACATTGAGCTCGCAAAATAGTAGCTCACTTGTTCTGACCTAATCGAGTCAGAAATATTTATTTCATGGATGGGTATCAGGAATTTCTTTGGACAAAAAGGTGTTACTGCTACACATAAAAGGAACCTCGATGACTCATTAAAAGTTCCAGATCCAATACCTTCGAAAGTGCGTCCCACAACTACTTCTATATTCTCAACACCAACTCCTGACTTAACGTTGCAACAATGTCCTTCCACCATTAGCCCTGAGTCTGATGATATCATTACTCCTGATGCTACTAACTTGGATGATGTCAACCCACCCGCTTCGGTTTCCACCGTTAACAAGCCAGAGTTCGTTAGTAGTTCATTAACAGTTAATCACAGCTTTGATTTAGGTGAATATATAAACGATTCATTGTCAGACGAAGTCAAGTATCAATTAATAATAAACATACGTGCTCTAATTATGACATGATTTCAAAAAGGACATTGATGAGAAAAACACTATCAAATGGCCTTTTCAAAAATCTTGGCTACAAAAGTACTCATGGCTAGTATACTCACCCAAGTTGAAGGGGGGCCTTTGTAAGTTTTGTAGTCTTTTCAAACCTGTTTTAAAAAGAGGAATATTTGGTGCTTTCGTGATAAAGGCTCATCAAGATTACAAACATTTTCATGAAGATGCTCGAGGCCATGAAAAGAGCAGATAGCATCTAGAATCTACGAGTAAGGCTAAAAGTTTTTGTGAATCCTTAGAAATGAGAAAGAAAAACGTGATCGAACAGTTAGATAGTGGGATCACGGAGCTTGTAAATACCAACAGAAAAAACTGAAATCAATTCTTGCTAATTTAATTTTCCGTGGCACTCATGACGTATCCAACAGAGGAAAGAATTCGAGCGAAGGAAACTTTCAGGATTTACTTTTGTTTAGATTAAGTGCGGGGGACAAAGTGTTGGCGGATCATATGCAAAACTATTGTGGAAAAGCGAAATATACATCACACAGAGTGCAAAACTATTTAATAAGTACATGTGGCTCCGTGATACAAAACGAGATTGTTGATGAGGTAAACAGATCATCAGCGTTTTCATTACTGGTAGATGAAACGGCTGAAATTATTGGAAAAGAGCAACTGTCTGTGGGAGTACGATTTGTAGACGAGAAAGATAACTTTACAGTAAAAGAAGAATTTTTAGGGTTTACGGAGCTTACTACATTGGATGCTGCAGGAATTTCTTCGTCTATTTTAAATTTTGTTGACAAATTAGGGCTTAATACGAATAAACTGATTGGCCTTGGCTTTGATGGCTGTTCGACAATGGCAGGCCATGAAACTGGAGTTCAGGCCAGGATCAGAGGGAAGTATCCTTCAGCTGTCTGTTTTCACTGTGCATCGCGCAGACTGAACTTAGTTGTCAATGATCTTAACAGTGTCCAGGAAATTCGTAACACAATCGGAACGATAAAAGAAGTTTATTAGGTTCTATAGAGAGGGTGATCTGGACAGGATATCTAATTGGGTTAGTAAACATGGAATGAAGATAAATGCAAAGAAGAGTCAGCTTATTAGATACACAAATAAAAAACAAAAGGTTAATTATGAATATAAGGTGGGGAAAGAATTGCTTGCTGAAGACTTGAAATGCAAATATCTTGGAATTACTTTTGATAACAAACTTAACTGGGCAGGACACATAGGACAGGTGGTAGGAAAAGGTTTCAGAGTTCTGCACTTGTTGGAGAGAGTTATGAGGGGATGTACGAGAGAAGTCAAGGAATTGGGTTACAAAACTTTGGTCAGACCATTGCTCGAATATGGTAGTGTAGTATGGGACCCTCATTTTACGTATCAAATACAGGAGTTGGAGAGGGTGCAAAGAAGGGCTGCTAGATTTGTTTCTGGAAATTATCGCAGAATGCAATCAGTGACGGATATGATAAAGGAGCTGGAATGGGATTCATTGCAAGACAGGAGGAGGATGAGGAGGGTCATGGGAGTGTACAGGGCATATACTGGTGATGAGGCATGGAAAGATATTGCAGTAGGTATGAAAAGTAGTGCATGGAAGGGAAAAGATGACCATGACCACAAGCTGGCACTCGATTTCAGGCACAAGGGTGTAGGAAGATTCTCTTTTTTAGGTAAGGGTGTCAGGGATTGGAATGAGTTACCAAGAGAAACGATGAATAATTTACCGAAAACTTTGAAGGAATTAAAGAAAAAATTTGTAGAGGGCAAATGTAGGTGGGTGCAGGATAGGGGAAGATAGCTGTGTAGGGAAATTGCCCACCGGAGCCTGTGCTCCATTGCAATTAAATTAAATTAAAAAAATTAAAAAAAAAAAGTCTATTGCGTAGGAAAACAATACCTAACATTCCACTGTTTTGTGAAACTAGATGGTCCCATAAATATAATCAATCAGGATATTCAAAGAAAACTTCTTGTTAATAAAGGATAGTCTGAATCACCTGGCATAAAACAGTGAATACAATCAAGACACTCGATCACGTGCCAGCCACTTGATTGCGCAACATCATCAACTACATTTATCGTTTGTCTACACATTATATCGAGGTATTCTTCATTTCTATAGCCAATAGTGAACAAACTCCAGAGTACTGATATGGATCTCCACTCAGTTTACAGATTCGTCAACACTGACTTGATAGCCAATTTTCAAAAGCAGAGAGAAAGCGATGACGAATTCAGAAACATTTTCGAGGCAGTGAAAGAAGATTGTAAGGAACTTGACATAGATGTAAAAATCCCAAGATTGACTGGAAGGCAGACCCTCAGATGCAATGTGAATGTCCATTACTCATCACCCCAAGACTATTTCAAAGTGGCAATTTACAATCTGTACATGGATTCCATAATCACGTCACTTATCACAAGATTTGAAAAAGACAAAGACATACCATTCAAAGGTGGGATTCTTCACCCACATTTAATGAAAAAGGAAAAGAAAGATGATTTCATGAGAGATATAAAAAGTTTGCAAAGGTTTTACCAAATAGACAACTTGGAAGCAGAAGCCAGATTATGGTATGACTTTTGGACAAAGAAGGAGTGTTTGGAAAAAACAAAGCTGAATGATATACTTGCAGAAACTATGTTTTACCCAGCTGTAAGGAGAATGCTTGTATTCTACCAGACCATACCCCCCACAACTTACACCATAGAACGTTCTTTCAGCTCACTGCGTAGAGTGAAGACGTGGCTGAGCAGTACTACTGGCGAGGACCGTGTGTCCAACAAGTGCCTTCTCAGTGTTCACAGGAAAAGAGCGGAAAACCCTGGTTTCCAGGACAAAATGATTGACTTGTTCGGCAAGCAGAAAATAAATTTACAGTTTGTTTTTTCACATAAATATTAGTGTTAAATCCATAAACCACCCAATGTATAATAATTTATTTCACAGTTTGCTTTTTATATCACTACTAGTGTAAAATTTTCTGAGGTGTGTATTTTGAGTTTGAATTCTGTATTAAAGTTGCTTCTGCATTTATCTTGCTAAATATTAAATGGTTTCAGTATAGTACTTAACGTGTTATTGTTTTGTTACAAAGGCCCGGTATAAAGCAGCGGCCGAGGCTGGCCACGTGGTCTCCTCATTCAACAAAAATAGTCGAAACAAATGAGAGAGAGAAAGAAATAATTTTATTTAGCATTCTCAATTAGTAAAATTTGTACAAAATTTTTTGTTTTGGACAAGGTGCGTTTAAACGGCAGAGCAATATGATTGCTTGTTGTGTAACTCTCCCTGTCCGATTTCCTACGTATTCCACCCGATCGCACATTTCTGGAGTTATTATTCCGCGTACCATTTTAAAAATAAATATTAAAATATTTCGCTTTATCGATCGTCAATAGAAAATAATTTAAAACGTTACGCATATCCCGCGTTGGTGTGTATAAATATCGCAATGCAATATAGTTCGCATTGCCCTGTTGTGGAACTTCTCAATTTGCTCCTGGTTGGCATAAAGGAGCACTTTTGAGCAATACACTTCACATGAGGCGCAGTCATGGTGTTTTAAATTAGGTTTCTCGTATAGGCTCTAACTAAATTGCCTACCCTATTCAGAGAGAGAGGGAGGAGAGACATAGGGTAGCGCGGCGCTCTAATTCCGTTACTTGACGATAAACATGTAAGTGAGAAAATGTTTGAAAAATTACTGAAATTGTGCTTAAAGTTTGTTGGAAGTGCTCTCATAATGAAACACTGGATGAATATTTGAGGGTAATTTTTGCTCCATTTTTAGGAAAAGCACGTCTTTGGCGCATATCATTATTTATGACATCATCTATCCTCAACTACTGGCTGTACAGCGATATAATTGTGCAGGTGCATGCACGTATACATTGACATATGCCATATGTAAAATAAGTTGTGAATATCTTTTAGTAGCAAAAAAGTGATAAATTATAACGTCAGACGTGATGTTGAGTTTACTGCATTCCGATGTAAAGAAGGTAGTTTTTGAAGCGTATATGTATCTATCACGTCCTAATTCCTGCACTATGTGTCGCGGGGTGATGTAATTTTGTTGAAGCGTTCAGTAGTATATGTAGATACTCTCTGCAGTGTGTCAATAGTTAAAAAGTAATAAGTTAAAACGTCATGGCATATGCTGAAGTTTAACCGCATGAACACGAAAATTTAGTAAGCGATAGTTTTTTTTTATTTTTTTTCGGGGGGGGGGGGGGGGGAAAGCGAGAAAAATTTCAGTATAGGTATGATATTAAAATACCCCAATCGATCAAGTCTTGGCCCCCCCCTACAAACTATCATATGGGCGCCCATGACTTCACGTACACTTTTTCTTGAATACTAATGCTTAAGTAGCGCATTAATCACATTTTCATCCCGCAATAACAACTGGCCGTACTTTGCACAACACTACAATTCAGTAATATTGATTTTGTGTTAAATACACATGCAGTCAAAAATAAATGATGATTACATTATAAGTGCTAATATTATTTTCAAATTAGTTTTGTCAAGAATCACTTTTTACAAGGCCAATTTTTAAATATCTTCTTTTTAAATGTTTTGCACGAGTCAGCTAGTTTACAAGGAAGCTAACAGTTGTTTACAACAACCAAAGCTACAACGTAGACACAACGTGGTGTTAAAAAAATAATAAGTTTGAAAAAATAGCATTTTACAAAGCCAGTATCTATTTTTTAAATATCTACTTTTTAAATGTTTTACTACTAAACTGGTAGTGCTAGTATTCCTCCGAAGAAATGTATGCTAGAAATGTTCGTTTAAATATATGAGTTACTTTAAACCAAAGAGAAAATCTTAGTAGGCTTCCTGGTACCTGAATCATCTACGAGATGGCGTTAGAGCTGTTTTCGAGATACCAAGAGCAAAAATTGTTCGTATTTTGTAAAATTTTGTTTCTGTAGGGAATACAACTATTTATATAAACTTAAAAAGCAAAATCTTATCTAAATATGAAATTTCATCCAAATTGTAAGTCATTTCCAAGATACGAAATATATATATATATTATAAGAATTGCTCGTTTAAAGATATAAGATATCCCCACTAGAGACGTGAGAAATTGAAACTTGAGTTATTATTGTGTTTACTATTATTCTTACATGCAAACATAGTTAATATAATAATAACGCACATTGTAGAGAAATATATAACGCTAAGAATGAAATATAAAATGTATTTGTAAAACTGTGATGAATCTCGCGGGCCACCCCTGGTTTAGATGAAAGTAAAAACTAAAAGTGTCTCTCTTGTAACTGTTTTTCTCTGAGAAAGACTCGTGTCCCCTTCTCTCCGGCGCTTTCGTCCGTTGAACCGATCCTGCAAATAATCTCGCCATGCGAAATGTAAGAATTGTTCAACATTGGTGTTTTTACAGCTACTGGTTTCCCTTATTTGCAAGCAATTAATTCCCATGTTCACTCAGTATTTCCAGACATGATGTTGTCCCACTTTCACGATAAAATTTCACTGTAATTTTTCAAGATTTCTGACAATACCCGAGTCACTGCTGAGTGAATAAATTGTGTTTACTGTCTGCCATTCATGTCATCTACCATACTCCTTCCGAGCCGGCCGTTCTTCACCTGTGAGAGGTACGATGTAGTTCCTAACTTCTCCCTTGGGGCTGACAGGGTCCCGCCAAGTAGACTCTACTTCTTCTACCGCCATGTCCGGTTGCTGACGCTAGCAAGTATCTTCCACGAGTTTACATAACATTTATTAATTGTTCGCTTATCACTCGGGTAACGGCACAATTAGTTTGTTGTATGTTGCAACAATTTTTCATGTATTTGTATAGAAAAATGTAACTTGTTGTCTAACCGGTGTTTAAACTGAATTACATTTATATATTGCAAATCCGAAAGATCGGTTGAAATTATAAACAAATTTGTTATTATTATTCAGACGTCTTTGTTTACAAACATATCTTACTGGCTGCCTTTTAACTAGAAAGCTTCTTGCTGGAAAAAAGGGGGAGGCAACCTTTGATAAATGGAATTTTTCGAAATTGTGCTCTTCATCACGCCATAGTTCTCGTATGATCTTAAGACATTTGTATGTACTGTAATTATAGTCTGTGGAACTATATGTGAACGTGGAAAAAGGGGGAAAAAAATCACAGTTTATCCTCCTGATGAATGATTCAATTTTTGGAATGTAGAACATCAGAAGCAAATGCGACAGTGTTTTCAGGAAGCATATCTTTACTATTATGTGGGAGCACCCTCCTGTGCTTTTCAGTTTCATCAGTTGTAATATTTTCATGGCCACAGATTAGAGGATTTCATGATACAGATTCATTACAGCTCTCTGGAAATCGTTGGTAGTTGTCCACATTAATAAGTGTAGGATCAATGTTCCGTATTTGCGCAAAACATGTTTGTCGCGTTGCTGCTAGCAGCTATCTCTGTCAGCACGCAACGCTTTCTGTAGACCACCAACCACGTTGTGGTATCAAGCACGAACTCCAAACTAGCTGAAAACTTTCAGCAAGGCCTTGTGAGTTTTGAATAAGTAAGGTAAATGATTCATTTGAGAATGTTGAACGCAGGGAAAACATCTCAATAAATATTTGCTTGACTGAAGTTCGTGTGGAGGCAACTGGATTTGTGGGGACGAATGACACCAAACAGCAAATGGAGCGTCCATAAACCACGTAGCCTCATTTTGGCCTTCTCTCAACCCCCCCCCCCCCCTACGTACCCTGACGTGGCTTTTTCCTTTGTCCCACCACTCCCCGCAATTGGCACGCAGCTTTTTTCTCTATTGATTCCAGGAGACATTTTGTACTGCTCTCTCTTGCCAGACTATCGTAAATTACATACGGAGATTATTAAATGACGGAAAAAAATCTTTTCGCCGCCGAGGCAAGGTCAATCTTTGGGACCAGATCAAAGTCAATTCTGACCTTGTCACGGGCTAACTTGGCAGCTTCATCAGCCATCTCGTTTCCCCTTATTCCCACATGGATCGGTATTATGACGTAAGTTCGAATGTCCACTATACGGTATTTCAATCCTGAACCACTGTGGGCAGTGAGGTCGGAGGAATCAAATATTGCAGCACTGCAGTGAAATACTACTCACTGTGAACTCGTTGGCTGCGCCATATATAGTCTAATATACGTAAATAATAATAATAATAATAATTTTCTAAGGAAAATCTTGGAACCAAAAAAAAGTTACAGGAAGAGATTTAATTTCAGTTTGAGATCGAACCAAGAATTATACGACAAGTTTGAAAAGGTATCAAACACAATTAAGGAAAGGAGATTACCTTTCTATGGACACATCAAGAGAATGGAATCAGAAAAAATGGCAAAAAAAACTCAACTTTCAAGAGAACAGGAATACTCAAGTTCCATGGGTGAAGGATGTCCATCAGGATCTGAAAAGATGTGGGACCAGCATGGAAGACATCCAAGACAGGGAATTATTCAGAGGCAAAATTGCGGAGGTAAAGGATCTGACTGAAGAAAAACAAATCAGGATAAGGGGATTTCCAGAGAAAGAAAAAGCAAGAGTGAGCCGGAGAATAAGAGTACTGTTGACGGAGGAAGGAAACTCAGAAGAGGAAATGAAGTTGCGTAGTCGTAGTTCATAGATGGCTGAAATGAAAAAAAAATAATAATATTAATAATTTTCCGACTCAAAATTTGTAGTATTTCATTTTGTATGGAAGCAAGATGTTGTTGTTGTTATTGGTGTTTAAGGGCGCGTCGACGTCGGGGTCATTAGCGCCCTTACAATAACCAGCAATTACTGTGGCTTTAAAATGTACTAAAATACTGTCTGCATGGTCGACTGTAAAGGGGTCGGCCATACAGACAGCAAATAAAATAAAACATGAAATTACACGTGGCTTTAAAAGAGCCACCAATACTTCAAACCGTACGGCACATGGATGGCTGTAAAGGGGCCAAGATTGTTAAAAAGAGGATTAAAAACACTACACGTCTCGCTGGCTGTATAGTGGCCAGCGAGACATAAATCATAACAATATAAAAAATAATAACAATTCGCATGCATGGGTGGCTGTAAAGAGGCCACCCATCCATCTTAAAACTAGGCCGATCTGCC
>JARYHS010008074.1:62877958-62911390 GCA_031002005.1 Vandiemenella viatica
CGGGTACATCAAGAAGGCTTCTATTAATAGTGTCAGCAGAAGTTTCGGCGTTTTTCCAATCAACAGCATTTGTTTTGGTCAGATTGATCCATAAAAACTGTTCAGCGTTTCCAAAACTATTCTCCCAGAGAGTTTCAAGAAAGCCATCAAATTCTTCTTTCACACTGTTTTGGACTTGCTCATCTTGATTCTTGTAGATGTTCTTTGTGGTCATAGGGATAAAGTTTGAAGCCTTTCTTTCTGTCAGGTTTCTTTTAAGAGCTTTATGAGCTTCAGCAACCTCAAAAGCTGTAGTGTTTTTTTTTCCATTCCCAGAATGGCCTTGTTAAACAGTGCAAGCTGTCCATGGACAAACCACAAGTAGAGCTCGCACTTTGAATCAGTAAAAATTTTTTTTTATTGCTGATGGACACATTTCTTGGTCTAAAAAAATGTTTTCAGACCTTCAAAAATTTATAAAAGTCTTTCTAGCGCAGGCATCATTGATAGAAACCGGGTGTTCCCATGTTGAAGGAGTTTGTGGTACTCTACCTCGGCATATTCACAAAATTCTTTTAGTTTTGTTACACGGACTGTGTATATGTGGAAGTATTTATAAATCTTCACAAGCAAGGCTTCAATATCGATTGGGAGACTATCTACTGCAGTTTGCACACAGTTGTGCACAATGTGTGCTCCACATCCGATTCCATTGATTTCCCGCCCTAGGCTATTCTTGAGTCGATGAAAAACGTTTTTCCCTGCTCTTTTCACACCTCCGAAGTTAGTGTTGCAGTTAACTCCACAAAAGCCAACTACTTTGTTGTACAAATCGTTTGCAACAGGACAGAGCATAAGTGATTTGTCAGGGTTTCCGATGTTTCACCCGCCACAGATTTGAAATCTAAAAGCTTTACTTGCACACCTGAATTACGATTAAAATAGCGCACAACAATTGGTACAAGTTTTTATCTCCTTTCTGTTTGATGCATCATGCTTACAGATACATAGTTTGACTTGGTTAAGTCCTTCTTTAAGCTCTTCCTGAGCTAAAGGAGCTAGACATTTAAAAACTATTGCATCACACTTAGTTTTTCCGAGTGAGAATTTAGGCTCAAAAAACTTGGAAATCAGTTTTGATGAACAAGAGTTCGAATTGAAACTTAGGCTATGGTTTGCTGTGTGTGGTAAGCAAAGGTCACCTCTTTCGCTGCTAAGTCTAAGTTTTTGTCATTAGAACTCGCAGTCTTAAAAAAAAAAAAACAAACTACTCATTTTTGACGAGCCAGCAGCACATGCTAAACTCTTTTTGTGTTTTAACAGACTGCAAATGATCTTTTATATCGGATCGCCCACCGTGAGCAACCGAAAAATCAGAATTGCAATGTAAGCATTAACTCTATCGCCTTGACCACCGGTACATACCTTTTTCAAAAAAGTAAATTCATTCTGCAAATCTTCAGTGAATTTACACCAACGTTTTGGCATTTTCACAGAGAAAGCATGAACTTAAACTTGAAACATAAATATTGTAAACAGCATTAGCTCACTAACACAACAGGCACCGTAGGCTAGGCAAAGGAACAGACTGACATTTCAATCGCAGGCGACTTTCGCCGGGGTGAAGGTGGGCCAGTCCAATGTTACAGTAACATTGTTACTGCACACGAGGAGTGTAATACTAATACAATACTGGACTCGACCGGAGAGAGCATGCGCATGGTCATGATTGAGAGACAAGCCGATGTGATGACAATATTTTTATATTTATTTATTAGCAGACCCTCATTCTTTTATAGTTTTCACTTTTCACAGTACAGTTAAATAAATGACAAAGTAATTATCCTAAGTTATACTTCACAGTTATTGTTTTTAAGACATTTTTGGTCATCTATATCTATAAATTATTAGTTTATAACCAAATTTAATTTTTACCGGAACAGAAGGTAAACCGGCCGGACACCGGGACTTCGTCTAAAAACCGGACTGTCCCGGTCAAAACGGGACGTCTGGCAAGCCTAATTACATGCTGGAATTTATGCAAACAAGATGATTCAGAAAACTGTGCATTAAACTAGCAATACTGTCAGATTTCAAGTCAATCCGAACGGATCGTGTTCGTTGAGGGTATCGTCTCTCGTTGGTAATCAGTTTTTGTAGAGAATGTGTTTAAAACAGTCGGAACCGGGTATCTTTGCCAGTGAAATCGTAATGTTAGTAAGCACTTAAATTATAGGTTCATTTAAGTTGGCTATGCTTTCTACTGATCGGAATATGCAAAATATGATCGCGATGAGAGAAATAAGCATAGGAATCTCTAAGAATTTTCCATAATAAAGTTAGAGAAGAAGAAAAATTTCTATTACAAGTAATGATATTAAAAAAATAAAAGATTTCTAACAAAAAAATAAAGTTGCGATATTGGTAATCGTCAAGAAAGAAGTCTGAACTATGTGAAAGAATGCACACTTATTATCCACTTGTGGCAGTAAACAAACACATGAGTTCAGAAAACATGGGGTGGGGGGGACTCCTACAAGAATAGAGTACAGGCGGTGGAAATCAAATTTTTTTGTTTGTAGAATATCAGCAACACGAACTAATGAAGTCATGAGGAGTTACAAACCACTACGACACAAGATGGAAAAAAGTCAAGATTAAACAGTGAATCTGAAGAAAATAGGATAATATACCAAGGTTAATATTACACATAGGCTTGAAACGAAAAGAGAAACAAAGGTAGATCGGGAGACAGAACAAGTAACAGAATGTGAAGGAAAAAAGAGAGAACTGGTGGACGAATAAGAAATGTTTGGAATGCTCATGTTTCAACCAGTGGATCAGGACTACGTTATATAATAGCAATAAAATAATTGGGACTGACCTGGAGGGCAAGCTCAAACTGCCTTTAATTATAGTCCGACTTTAGAGGCTGTTGAGGTTTACAGTTATCTATGCTACTCGTAGGTTGATTGGTTAATACAGCCATGGACCATTTCTCTTTCCTTCGTTGCCCATATGTTATTATCACAAAGTAGATGAACAGCCCTTGAATGTAAAACAGCATTTTTTTGACAAGCTCCTTTATAAACAAAACTCCGTTACAGCTGGTAGTGATTCCATAGTTGCTTTAATTTGGTATTGACTCAGATGGTGGTTTATTCTGCTTTGGAGAGCTCGGCGACTCTTTGGTGGAACATCCCGGCCAGCATGTCCCCGGGCGTTTGGTTGAGCTCTTGGTAGCCTGACATTTCGCTCTTGCAGCGCGAATACCACCGCCGCACGTGATGGTACTTGTTTATCTTGGCATTAAAACCCTGTCAGCAAAAAACAGAGAAAAAATTAGTGTTGTAAAAAACACGATTCATAGCACTTCTACTTGAGAATTAATTGAAAACAATATTATAAAGGTTTCTGAGAATTATGGTAGAAAATTTGAATCATCAAAACACATATTAACCGAATAATGGTAAATTTTTTTAAACATTTTATGAACAAATACATGATCATTTACTATACAAAATAGGAATGAGAATGTAGAGGCTGGTTTCTTGTAGAACGATCGAGGCTAAAAAAAAGATGCGGTAAATAAAATCGGAACGTTGAATTATGGATCTTAACGTAAAACACGAACAGTATCATGCACAGCAAGATTACAAACTAAGAATCCTGAAACGCTTAAATATCAAGCGACAACTGATAACTATTATAAGGAGAACACACTGGACATTCAGTGGAACGAAAATACTAAGCGTTACAGTTAAACACTGAAAAAAAAAAATGTAGAGGAGGAAGGATATCTTATGATAAATATATATAGGCGCTTACAAACTAGGAAAATCACTGCCAACGAACAGCCTCCAACCGCTTTGTTGCCAGAGATTTGCTTAGTGTGTACGGGAGGCAAATCGGAGTTAACGAAGCGTGGTTAGCCGTGGTTGAGGCTCTGGCTACACGGCGGTAACGTTGTTGTTGTTGTTGTTGTTATTTGGGTTTTAGGGCGCGTCGACGACGGGGTCATTAGCGCCCTAGCAACAACCAGGCGTGACAACGTGGCAAAATTGCCGTCTGTGTGGCCGACTGTAAAGGGGTCGGCCACAGAGACAGCACAATAAAATACTAAACTACTAACTAAAATACCGTCTGCGTGGCCGACTGTAAAAAGATCGGCCAAACAGACGGCTACATAAGATATAAAATTGAAACAAGGCAATAAAATATAAAAATACATACATTAAATGGTTGGCTGTAAAAGGGCCAACCAGTTTAAAATACAAGTTAGCTGGCTGGCTGTAAAAGGGCCAGCCATATAAACAGTGTCCCAAGTAAGAACTATACTTGGATTGGTGGTTGTAAATGGCCACCAATCCAATTAAAAAACCTAGGCCGGTCTGCCCAAAATTTTGGGGACAAGACCGGCCAAGCAACAAAATTTTAAAACCTTAGCCACGTTGCCACGGTCATCGTTTAAAATAAGGGACAGAACGTTGGCTAAGCCAACGTCTGCCCTTAGATCTAAAAACAATACACATTCGGTTAAAATGTGGCGTACCGTCAAAGGTACGCCACAAGCATCACATTCCGGAGGGTCCTCCCGGCGGAGAAGAAAGCTGTGTGTCAGAGGACAGTGCCCTATGCGGAGGCGAGTAAGGAGAACCTCATCCCTCCTCGCCCGCTGGAAGGAGCTGCTCCACGGCTGAACGGTCGGTTTGACCAGCCGGAGCTTATTATGCTCGACCTCCAGCCACTGCCTCTGCCAAACGTCGAAAACCATTATTTTCCCCGCCGAGGCAAGGTCAGACTTTGGGACCGGATCAAAGTCAATTCTGACCTTGTTGCAGGCTAACTTGGCAGCTTCATCAGCTGCCTCGTTCCCCCTGATTCCCACATGACCAGGTACCCAGCAGAATAGGACCTCCTTTCCACAGGACTGGAGGGAAAGGAGGGCGTCCTGGATGTCCTGGACTAGACGGTCTGCTGGGTACATAGTTGCTAACGCCTGAATACAACTGAGGGAATCACAGCATATGAGGTACTTCATATGACGGCGTCCCTTCATATGCTGGAGCGACTTTAGTATGGCATAGCACTCTGCAGTGTACACGCTGCACCTGCTATCCAGCTTGTATTTGTAAGTCGCTCGAGGGAACACTACGGAGCAGCCTACTCTGTTAGCCTGCTTAGACCCATCCGTATATACCGGGGTAAAATCCTGATACTGGTTTAAAATGTCGTTAAAAACTCTGTTAAAAACACAGTCAGAGGTAGACAGCTTGTGGAACCTTGACATTTCTAAAATCGTTCTGGGCCTCTTTAAAAGCCAGGGAGGAGATTTACTCCAACCCTGGTGATAAAAAGTGGGAAAATCGAATCCGTATTGTTCAAAAATAGCCTTTGTACGGTAGCTGAACGGTTTAGTGGCTCTATGCCGGTTGGTATAGAGCCGCTCGTAGTTGGGATGTAGCACTATGTCGTACACGGGACTGCCAGGAGTTGTGGCAACATGTACATAGTGTCGCACCATGAGGAGATGCCGCCGGATGGAAAGCGGCGGCTCGCCAGACTCAGCACAAATGCTGGGTATTGGGCTTGTGCGATAGGCACCCGTGGCGAGTCGAATTCCAGCATGGTGGACACTATCCAACATCCGAAGATAGCTGTCCCGTGCCGAACTGTAAACAATACACCCGTATTCCAACCGCGACCGTACAAAGGCTCGATAAAACTGTAGCAGGCAGGAGCGGTCGGCACCCCACGACCTGCCACACAGACATTTTAAAACGTTTAAAGCTTTCAAGGCTCTGGCTTTTACATCTTTAAGATGTGGCAGCCAGCTTAGCCTTGCGTCTAGAATGAGGCCCAGAAACCGAACAGCATCAGTAAAATGTAAAACGGTGTTCCTCAGGGTAAGGTGGGGTTCAGCTAAAAGACTTCTGCTACGAGTAAAAAGTACACACCGGGTTTTCTCGGCAGAGAAACGAAAACCGGTGTGCACTGACCATTCATCCAGTCTGTTCAGCGCGAGCTGCAACTGCCGTTCCGCGCTTCTCAGACTGGACGATGCAATAAAAATTAAAAAGTCGTCCACATATAAGGATAGACCAATGGGACTCCTTATAATGGCTGCAATGCTATTAATAGCGATGGCAAAAAGTGTTACGCTTAAAACTGATCCCTGAGGGACACCATTTTCCTGTATAAAAAGATCCGACACTTCACTACCGACTCGGTACCGGAAGCAACGACCAGATAAAAATGATTTTAAAAAACGGGGTAGGTTACCCCTAAAGCCCCATTCATGTAACTGTTTTAAAATCACATGCCGCCAGGTAGTATCGTAGGCCTTTTCAAGGTCGAAAAAAACACCCACCAGGTGTTGGCTGCGGATGAATGCATCTTGTATGGCCGCTTCCAGCAGGATCAGGTTATCCAAGGTGGAACGGAACTTCCTGAATCCACACTGAAAGCGGCTCAGAAGATTACGGGATTCAAGACACCAGACGAGGCGGCGATTCACCATCCTCTCCAGTGTCTTCCCCACGCAGCTAGTCAAGGCAATACTACGATAACTACCTGGCAAATTTGTCTTTTCCAGGTTTTAAAATAGGTATGAGCGTTGCTTCTTTCCACGAGTCGGGGAAGTGTCCACCGGTCCAAATATCGTTAAAAATATCCAGAAGGTACTCTTTAGCATCATTATTAAGATGCCTCAGCATCTGGTACTGGATCAGATCAGGCCCTGGAGCAGTGTCTTTTGCGCTGTTCAGTGCAGACTCGAGCTCCCAAAATGTAAATGGCCTGTTGTAGGCTTCTGTATCCGACGAATCGAAACACAGCACACGTCTCTCGGCAGCAACCCTTCGTTGCTGGAACCGAGGATCGAAACTGGCAGATGAAGTGATGGCAGCGAAATTCTCCGCCATCAGCTGCGCTATGCTTCGTTCGTCGGTAATTATACGTCCTTGATCCAGTAATCCAGATACTGGTGGGCGGGAGTACCTTCCAGATATACGGCGGATGGACTCCCATACTTTGGCTGATGGTGTGGAACGATTTATTGTGCTCACAAAGGTCTGCCATGACCTTTTCCTTGCTCTCCTTAATAACACGACGCGCCTTAGCTCTGGCTATACGGAACGCTGCCAGGTTGTCGGATGTAGGGTTCAACCTGAAACGCCGCAACGCCCGTCTGCGACCCTGAATGGCGGAACGACATTCATCGTTCCACCAGGGGACCGGCGTCCTTCGCAGCGTTCCGGAGCTTTTCGGCATGGAAACGTCAGCTGCCTGGTGAATCGCCTGTGTAAGGTGATTCAACCTTCTCATCAATACTGTCATACTCCTTTAGAGTAAGGGAGCGGCGGTAGAGTTCCCAGTTGGCTTTGCAGACGTTCCATTTGCGTCGGTTATTACCTCTTCCACGGTCTAACTCAAACGTGCATCCATATTGGGAAGTGGTCGCTCCCCGTGAAGGTCCCGAACCACCTCCCAATGCACGGAGTCCGCGATTGAGGGGGAGCACAACGAAAGGTCAATGGCAGAGGACGATCCGGATGCAGTGGTGAAATGTGTCATTGCACCAGTATTGAGGATACATATTTCTTCTTGCTCTATTAATCTACCAACCATTCGGCCTCTGGGGCAATCGGAGTTTGAGCCCCACAACGCACTATGTGCGTTGAAATCTCCTAAGAGGAGGAATGGCCGTGAAAGCTGCCGCAAGATGTTGTATAGGTCGTCATAACTGACGGGCGTATTTGGTGGTAGATAAATAGAGCATATGGTCAATTTTATAGGACCATGAATCCTCACTGCCACTGCTTGTAAATCAGAGGTGAGAGCTACAGGTTCGGAGTGGACAGTGTTTCGGACAACACCGCCACTCCACCCTTCGCTCGATCACCCTCGGTATCGTCCTTACGGTACACATCATATCCTCTTAGCACAGGTTGGTGTGATTGTCTGAAATGTGTCTCTTGCAGACAGAGACACAAAGGATCAGACCGTGCTAAGAGGTGTAACTCCTCTTTGTGAGCTGTAAATCCATTGATGTTCCACTGAAGTATGGGAGCCATCCTTACCTATTTAACCTCACCCGCCCCGGTTCGGGTGGGTCTTCGGCCATTTCCTGCTGAGGAACGGGACCAGACACGTCCACCAGCATTTCCGTTTCTTCCTGCCCGGAAGCGGAGACAGACATCTCCGACCCAGAGGACTCCTCAAAATCCTCCCCATCCTTTTTCTTCTTCTTCTTCAGCCTCTTCCCTTTACTCTCCCTGCTGCTGGGCGGCCTGGGAGGAGAAGAAGAGGGGGACTTAACAAACTGGGTCGGATCAGTCTGTCTAAACTTTATTCCTCGTATCTTTTGGTCACCTCTATTTCCACCGCTAGCAAATGGTATCGCTACCATTTCAATAGCACGCGGTGGAATAGGAGGTGCTATTAACTTGACTGCTGGTGGGGTCTTTGTTACTGCTGCTGGATTGGTCGAGGTTGCAGATGTGTTGCTAGCGACATCCGCGGTCTTAGGTGTTATGACCTTGCTGGATTTTGCGCCACACTTTGCATTGACATGAGCACACTGTGCTTGTGCCCATGTCTGCAAAGGATGTCTGCGTAGCAACACTTTCTTTCCTGACGGGAGTTGAGACCATCTTGGCAAAGCTTGTTCCAAATATTGGAGCGGCGAGCGATTTCGCCTTCTTCTTTGCCTCTACATAAGGTATCCGCTCTTTAGTCTTCAACTCCTGTATCTTGCGCTCCTCAAGATACACTTGACACTCTCTACTCCAGGCAGGGTGCGACCCAGAGCAGTTGACACACACCTGTGGGAGCGTGCAACTGACACCAGGCTCATGAGCCCCTTGCCGCATCTACCACAGGTGGGGTTGCCCTTGCATGACGCCGTCGTATGTCCGAACCTCTGGCACTGGAAGCAGCGCATTGGGTCCGGAACATACGGACGGACGTTCAAGTTGATATAGCCAGCTTTTATACACTTGGGCAACACTGGAGTGTCAAACGTCAGGACGAAGGTGGCAGTCTTTTCAAGACTGCCATTTACCCTCCGTGTAATCTGACGCACCTCGACCACTTTCTGGTCTTCCCACTCCTTAACGAGTTCCTCGGCCCCTAAATCCATAATGTCACGGCAGGTGACGACGCCTTTACTACAGTTCAGGGTTTTGTGGAGTTCGCTTTGAACGGCGAACTCCCCAAGCTTCTCGCAGTTAAGGAGCTGGGATGCCTGCCTGCTGGTAGATGTTTCCAGCAGCAGCGTCCCGTTCCTCAGCTTCTTAACGGATTTTAATGTACCAACAAGACCTTCTAATCCTTTGTTGATGTAGAAAGGGGACACTTTTTCAAACGTCCCCTCTATCCTCATCATTATTACGAAAGCATTCTCAATCGAGCATACTTTCCTGTTACTCTGGCCTTCCGAAGCGGGAGGGCTATCAACCCTGGCCCGCTTCTTAGTATTGGGTGTATTAGGTTTAGCCTGTGGCACACCCGTACCGCAGGTTTTTGTGTTTTTGGATTTGTGAGGCTGAATTTTGATCCCACGAGTAAATCCAAAATAAAAAGGAATGCTCTTACAACAGGGGTGCGCAGGTGCCCCTGAGGTCGCACGTTAGCGGGTGGTTCGCCTCACCACTCATCCGCCTCCTCGGCACGTGTCCGACCTTGAGGTTGAGGGTTTTTTTATAGAGGTTTGTTCCGTCCTCGCGATCCGGGCGATGAAGCCAAGATCCCCGTTCTCCTAGGCACACAACGTTCCACCGCCACGCCCTACGGTGGTCGTTGAAGCATGGTAGGAGTTTACGGTGTGGGAAACTTGCGGCGCTCACAAGTTTCCAGCTCGGGCACCGCGGGTTCGCCAAACCCGTACCTGGCACTTGCGTACCAGGCCCCTGCGGGGAGGCGGTAACATCAAAGGGTTGGCGCTGGTTTGGCCTTGGGGCACCCTTCTGGAATAGATGCCAAACCAAGGTTGGCTCATTATTTCGTTATTCTCCTTGTGGAACGGCGGGTGTTTATTAATTACTTGTTGAAAATCATTGGAGTAAGGAGTGGAATTTAATTTAATTGCAATGGAACACAGGCTCCGGTGGCAAATTCCCTACACACCCTTCTTCCCCTATCCTGCACCCACCTACATTTGCCCTCTACAAATTTTAACTTTAAATTCTTTTAACGTTTTCGGTAAGTTATTCATCATTTCCCTTGGTAACTCATTCCAATCCCCGACACCCTTACCTAAAAAAGAGAATCTTCCCACACCCTTGTGCCTGAAATCGAGTGCCACCTTGTGGTCATGGTCTTCTTTTCCCTTCCATCAACTACTTTTAATACCAACCGCAATATCTTTCCAAGCCTCATCGCCAGTATACGCCCTGTACACACCCATGACCCTCCTCATCCTCCTCCTGTCTTTCAATGAATCCCATTCCAGCTCCTTTGGGGGCATCCATAAATTACGTGAGGTGAAATAGGGGGGGGGGGTCCGGCAAAATCTCACCAGATCTCACCAAGGGGGAGGGGGGGGTCTACGGAAATCTCACGTGAGATTTTGCGTAAAAAAATGTGGACAGTAGAGCTATAAAAAAAGGTCTACAATTCGTGCCAAAGTCGATTTTTGGTGGAGGGTTTTTCGTCGAAAAGTGAGGGTGAGACCTAAAAAAAAAAGGTCTACAGAAGTTTCGAGATCTCACCAGAGGGGGGGGGGATCCAGCAAGATCTCACGAAATCTCACCAAGAGGGGGAGGGGGGGGTCAAGAAATCCGGAAAAACACCTCACGTAATTTGTGGATGCCCCCTTTATCATATCTGTCACTGAATGCATTCTGCGATAATTTCCAGAAACAACTCTAGCAGCTCTTTCCTGTATTTGATACGCAACATGTGGGTCCCATACTACACTACCATATTCGAGCAATGGTCTAACCAAAGTTTTGTAACCGAATTCCTTTACTTCTCTCGTGCATCCCCTCATCACTCTCTCCAACAAGTGCAGAATTTTGAAACCTTTTCCTACCACCTGTCCAATGTGTCCTGCCCAGTTAAGCTTGTTATCAAATGTAATGCCGAGATATTTACATTTCGAGTCTTCAGCAAACAATTCTTTCCCCACCTTATTTTCATAATTAACCTTTTGTTTTTTGTGTATCTAATTAGCTGGATCTTCTTTGCATTTATCTGACTAAATTCAAACTGGTTGGTTTGTATTGTAAATGGAAATGTTTATTGGACCCTACAAACTGTGACTATAAAGACAAAATGAATAGATTAGACGCTTGGAGAAAAATAACTGAGCTTTTAGTAGACTAGTTAACGTGCAAGATGTAAAGAAGAAAATTGGAATCTTTGTCGATATGTTTTCGCCGTGAAAAACAAAGGAAGTAAGCAAATGCAAATCTGGGAGTGGTGCCGATGAACTGTAAAAATCAAAACGTTTGCCATTAGCAGTATGAGCTTCCTGCAAGATAAATGTTACTTATGAATTTATAGTATAAGATACTATTTATGTAGACATCTTTTGGCCAACCAAATTTTGAAAAGAGAAGTCATTCACCACCGTAATTTCTTCTCCTTTTTCTGATCAGCTTCTTGCAAAAAATAAATGCTGCACATGCGACAACTAACAAATCTTCTTATTCACTGATTAAATTGTGATTTAAACCTCACTTATTACATTATAATATAAAACACTAGCAACGTCGACGATTTTTCAGAGCCAACTGCGACTCCACATGGCCGAATCCCTTTGCGCCAACCCCTTGATTTGATGAGGCCGAACGCCAATGCATTGGCGGCCAATGTTCGTCCCAGTACACTGGTTGTCGTTCGTTGGGCCTGGTTGGCCTCGTGCAGTGATTCCAAATTAGTGGAACACGTACCCCCAGGGGTACGTGAGGTTGCTTCAAGGGGTACGCGAGGTAATTCTACGATATTTTTAAAAAAAATTATGTAGATATTACTATGGCCAAAATATATTTCAAGACACTCAAACTGTGTGTTTATGTGAGTTATATTACTATAACCCTGTGGTTGTGCAAAGCACTCAACTACTGGGATTGTGATGATCTCAGTGCTTCATCACATGTTTATTTTAGAAGGCCGTGAATGTGTTTCTCTGGACGCCAGAGAAGGTATACATAAAAAAAAAAGACGATACATCTCTCTGGACGTGGAAGAAATGAATGGATGTTCGAGTTGAATTTTTTTTGAAGGTGGGATGCTATCAATGTTGTATTTGTGTTAATCCCATCAGAGAAGCCGTCGTCAGCAATGGTAATGTACCTCATAATATAGTGACTGAATTTCTCTGCCAATAGACTTAAATGAGAACGAGCTGTGGACTCTATTTCATATATAAAAGACAGCAATAATTGCTTATACCTACGAATACATTGTGTTTCCTTTATTAATTAAAGAATGTCAAAAGAATTGTAAGGTGTAATACTGTGATTTATGTTTATTTTCATTTGTTTCAAATATAAATTAAATGCTCTTTAAATATTAATGTGGCTGACCATTTAATTGCAAATATAAATTAAATGCTCTTTAAATATTAAAATGGTTGACCATTTAGGATGTACGGATTTATTTATTTATCATTTCAGCTGTAAGAGAAATGCGAGGTCGAACTCTTTCTTGAAGTAGAGCTCAGCAAAACATAATTACGTTTTTTTTTAATTTTTATTTTTTATAACAGTTTAACGTCCCTTTTTAACAACGTGGTCTTTAGAGACGGGAAAGGATGGGGGCAAGGAATGGGAAGGAATTCGGCCATGGCCTTTTGAAGGAAGCATCCCGGCATTCACCTGGAGTGATTTGGGGAAACCATGGAAAACCCAAATCTGGATGCCCGGACGGGGATTCGAACCGCCGTCCTCCCGAATGCGAGGCCAGAACACATAATTACGAACCACTGGCCTAGTGTACACGCGCCTTATGAAAATCGATATGTTTTCCTTTAGAAAACACCTGCAAGCCTGTTACACATTGTAGTAGAAATATTCAAAATACGGTCGGAAACATCATCTGAATGACGAAGAAGTTTCGTATTTCCGCTTAAAACACGTTGTTGTTGTTGTTGTTGTTCGTGTTTTAGGGCGCGTCGACGACGGGGTCATTAGCGCCCTTACAACATCCAGGCGTGACAACGTGGAAAATTTGCCGTCTGTGTGGCCGACTGTAAAGGGGTCGGCCACAGAGACAGCACAATAAAATACTAACATACTAACTAAAATACCGTCTGCGTGGCCGACTGTAAAGAGATCGGCCACACAGACGGCAAAATAAGGTATAAAAAAAAGATACAAGGAAATAAAATATAAAATACATACATTAACTGGTTGGCTGTAAAAGGGCCAACCAGTTTAAGAAACAAGTTATCTGGCTAGCTGTAAAAGGGCCAGCCATATAAGCAGTGTCACAATTAGAAACAGTACTTGGATTGGTGGTTGTAAATGGCCACCAATCCAATCTAAAACCTAGGCCGATCTGCCCAAAATTTTTGGGACAAGACCGGCCATGCAACAAAACTTTAAAACCTTAGCCACGTTGTCACCGTCATTATTTAAAATAAGGGACAGATCGTTGGCTAAGCCAACGTCCGCCCTTAAGTCAAAAAATAAAACACAATCAGTTAAAATGTGGCGCACCGTCAAGGTACGCCACAAGCATCACATTCCGGAGGGTCCTCTCGGCGGAGAAGGAAACCATGTGTCAGAGGACAGTGCCCTATACGGAGGCGAGTAAGGAGAACCTCATCCCCCCTCGCCCGCTGGAAGGAGCTGCTCCACGGCTGAACGGTCGGTTTGACCAGCCGGAGCTTGTTATGCTCAACTTCCAGCCACTGCCTCTGCCAAACATCAAAAACAAATCTCTTCGCCGCCGAGGCAAGGTCTGACTTTGGGACCGGTTCAAAGTCGGTTCTTACCTTGTCGCAGGCTAACTTGGCAGCTACATCAGCTGCCTCGTTCCCCCTGATTCCCACATGGCCCGGTACCCAGCAGAATAATACCTCCTTTCCACGAGATTGGAGGGAAAGGAGGGCGTCCTGGATGTCCTGGACTAGACGATCTGCTGGATACATATTTCCTATGGCCTGAATACAGCTCAGGGAATCACAGCATATGATGAACAACTTATCGCGCATTACTTTCATATGCTGGAGCGACTTCAACACGGCATAGCATTCGGCGGTGTAAACGCTGCACCTGCCGTCCAATTTGAATGTGTAAGTCGCTCGAGGGAACACTACGGAGCAACCAACTCCGTTAGCCTGCTTAGACCCGTCCGTATACACCGGGGTAAACGTGTGATACTGGTTTAAAACATCTGTAAAAATTCTGATAAAAACATTATCCGCGGTACACAGCTTGTGTCGCCGCGATAATTCTAAAATTGTTCTGGGCCTCTTTAAAGCCAGGGAGGAGATTTACTCCAACCCTGGTGATAAAAAGAAGGAAGCTCGAATCCATATTGTTCTAGAATAGCCTTGTACGGTAGCTGAACGGTTTTTGTGGCTCTATGCCGGTTGGTATAGAGCCGCTCGTAGTTGGGATGGAGCACTATGTCGTGCACGGGACTGCCAGGTGTTATAGCAACGTGCAGGTAGTGTCGCACCATGAGGAGTTGCCGGCGGATGGTAAGCGGCGGCTTGCCCGAGTCAGCACAAATGCTGACAATAGGGCTGGTGCGATATGCACCTATGGCGAGCCGAATTCCTGCATGGTGGACACCATCCAATATACGCAGATAACTGTCCCGTGCCGAACCATAGACTATACAACCGTATTCCAAACCGTGACCGTACAAAGGCTCTGTAAAATTGTAGCAGGCAGGAGCGAGTCAGCGCCCCATGACCTGCCACACAGACATTTTAAGAAGGTTAAGAGCTTTTAAGGCCCTGGCTCTCACATCTTTAGATGCTGCAAGCCAGTTAAGCCTTGTGTCAAAATGAGGACCCAGAAATCGAACACTATCACTAAAACTTAAAACGGTGTTCCTCAGGGTAAGGTGAGGCTCTGGCTAAAAGACTTCTGCTGCGAGTAAAAAGTACACACCGGGTTTTCTCGGCAGGAGAACCGAAAACCGGTGTGCACTGACCATTCAGTCCAGCCTGTTCAGCGTGAGTTGCAAGCTGCCGCTCATGCGACTTCTCAGGCTGGACGCTACGCAATAAAAATTAAAAAGTCGTCCACATATAAGGAGTACCGTATGGGACTCCTTATAATGGCTGCTAATGCTATTTAATAGCGAATGGCGAAAGAGTTAACGCTTAAAACTGATCCCTTGAGGAACACCATTTTCCTGAATAAAAAGATCAGACACTTCACTACCGACTCGGTACAGGAAGCAACGTACCAGTATAAAAATGATTTTAAAAAACGGGGAAGGTTTCCCCTAAAACCCCATTCATGTATACTGTTTTAAAATAACATGCCGCCAGGTAGTATCGTAAGGCCTTTTCAAGATTCGAAAAAAACACCGACGAGGTGTTGGCTGCGGATGAACGCATCCTGTATTGCCGCCTCCAGGAGGATCAGGTTGTCCAAGGTGGAACCGGAACTTCCTGAATCCACACTGAAAGCGGCTCAGGAGATTACGGGATTCAAGACACCAGACGAGGCGGCGATTCACCATCCTCTCCAGTGTCTTCCCACGCAGCTAGTCAAGGCGAATACTACGATAACTACCTGGCAACAATTTGTCCTTGCCAGGTTTTAAAATGGGAATTAATGTTGCTTCTTTCCACGAGTCGGGGAAGTGTCCTCCGGTCCATAATGTCGTTAAAAATATCTAGAAGGTACTCTTTTAGCATCCTTACTGAGATGCCTCAGCATCTGGTACTGGATCAAATCAGGCCCTGGAGCAGTGTCATTTGCGTTGTTCAACGCACTCCTCCAGCTCCCCAAGATGTGAATGGGCAGTTGTAGGCCTCTGTAATCGACGAATCGAAGCACAGCGGGCGCCTCTCGGCAGCGACTCTATGTCGCTGAAACCGAGGGTCAAAGTTAGCGGACGAAGTGATGGCGGCGAAGTTCTCCGCCATCAGCTGCGCTATGCTTCGTTCGTCAGTAATTATCCGTCCGTGATCCAGTAACCCAGATACTGGTGGGCGGGAGTACCTTCCAGATATACGGCGAATGGACTCCCATACTTTCGACGAAGGCGTGGAACGATTTATATTGCTCACAAAGTTCTGCCATGACCTCTTCTTGCTCTCCTTAATAACTCGGACGCGCCTTAGCTCTGGCAATACGGAACGTTGCTAGGTTGTCAGATGTGGGGCACAACCTAAAGCGACGCAACGCCCGTCTGCGACCCTGGATGGCGGAACGACATTCATCGTTCCACCAGGGGACGGGCGTCCTTCGCAGCGTTCCGGAGCTCTTCGGCATGGAAACGTCAGCTGCACGGTGAATCACTTCTGTGAAGTGATTCACCTTCTCCTGTATACTGCCACAGGGTTGCAGTTGTACAGCACGGCAGTAGAGCTGCCAATCTGCACAACTGACGTTCCATTTACGTCGGTTATTTCCTCCTCCACGTTCACACTCAACGTGCATCCAAATTGGGAAGTGGTCACTACCATGTAGGTCGCGATCCACCTCCCACTGCACGGAGTCCGCTATTGAGGGGAACTCAAGGAAAGGTTCAATGGCAGAAGACGTACCGGTAGCAGCGGTGAAATGAGTCATTTGCCCTGTATTCAGGATACAAATTTCCTCCTGCTCTATCAATCTACCAACCACTCGGCCCCTGGGGCAATCGGTGGTGGAACCCCACAACGCACTGTGGGCGTTGAAATCTCCCACAAGGAGAAAGGGCCGAGTGAGTTGTCGTATAATGCCAACCAGGTCGTCGTAGCCGACTGACACACTGGGTGGCAGATAGACAGAGCATACGGTCAGTTGGATTGGACCGTGTATTTTCACCGCTACTGCTTGTAGATCAGAGGTGAGAGCAATGAGTTCGGAGTGGACTGTGTTCCGAACAAACACGGCCACTCCGCCCTTCGCTCGATCACCCTCGGTATCGTCCTTCCGGAATATGTCATAACCTCTTAGCACTGGCTGATGTTGTGGTCTAAAATGTGTCTCCTGGAGACAGAGACACAATGGATTAGACCGTGCTAAGAGTTGGACTTCCTCTTTGTGAGCTTGAAAGCCGTTTACGTTCCACTGAAGTATGGGAGCCATTCTACCTATTTAAAACCACCCGCCCCGGGTCGGGTGGGTCAGGGTCTGGTGTCTGCTGAGGAACGGGACCAGGGTCTACGTCCACCAGCATAATTTCATCTTCGGGGTCCGAAGACGACTTTTGTTCTGAGGCCTCGGCGTCTTGGGAATCTTTCTTCCGCCGAGGCCTTCCCCCCTTCTTCACCCTGCCAGTTGGGGAACTGGGTGGGGAAGTAGAAGGGGACTTCAAGAACACAGTGGGGTCCGTGTGTTAAACCTCGGACCCCGAACCTTCTGCACAGTTGCCATCCGCTTCCGTCAGATGGCGTTAATGCTGTTACTAACGCTGTCGATACAGCTGTCGATGCAGCTTTTGCCATGGGTGCTGCTTCTGCTGTTGCAGAGGCACCCACGGCTGCAGCTACTGGAGCGGATGGCCGTGCTTTCGCTGGTGGACTTGACCCTGCTGCTGTATTGGTCGAGTTAGCAGAAGCGCTACTACCGACGACCGCGGTCCCTGGTGTAAGGACCTTTGTGGGCTGCGCACCACATTTACACTGGCACGAGCATGTCGTGCTCGTGCCCGTGTCTACAACGGTCGTCTGCGTAGCAACGCTCTCCTTCCTGACGGGAGTTGATAACGTTTTGGCGAAGCTAGTGGCGAAAACCGGTGGCGCCAGCGCCTTAAACCGTTTCTTCGCCTCGCCAAAAGATATTCTTTCCTTAGTCTTCAACTCCTGTACCTTCTTTTCTTCAAGGTACACTCGACACTCCCTGCTCCAAGCTGGATGAGACCCGGAGCAGTTGACACACACCTGTGGGAGGGTACAACTACTACCTGGCTCGTGTGCAGCCTTTCCACATTTCCCACAGGTGGGGTTGCCCTTACACGTCATTGTCGTATGCCCGAACCGTTGCCACTTAAAACAGCGCATCGGGTCCGGGACATACTGACGGATATTCAGATTTAAATAGCCAGCCTTGATGGCTTTGGGCAACGTTGGAGTGTCGAACGTCAGGACGAAGGTGGCAGTCTTCTCAAGATTGCCATTAACCCTTCGTTTGATCTGTCTTACCTCGACCACATGATCTGTTGACCACTCCTTAAGGAGTTCCTCGGGCTCAATATCGATAAGGTCGCGGCATGTGACCACGCCCTTACTCGAATTAAGTGTTTTGTGGAGTTCGCATTTTACTGCGAACTCCCCGAGCTTCTCAGACTTAAGGAGAAGGACAGCCTGCTTGTTGGTGGTTGTCTCCAACAGCAGAGTCCCGTTCCTCAGCTTCTTGACTGATTTAAGGGTCCCGGCAAGACCCTCCAACCCTTTTTGTATGTAAAAGGGGGACACCTTCTCGAAGGATCCCTCCTTCCTGGACATTATAATGAAGGCGTTGTCGATAACAAAGTCCTTCCCGTTACTGCATCCATTATCGGGCGGAGGGCTATCAACCCTCGCCCGTTTGTTTGAACCGGGTGTATTTTTTTTAACCTGCGGCACACCCGGACCGCAGGGGTTTTGTTTTTGTTTGTGAGGAATTTTGGATCCCACGAGCAAAAAACATTTTAAAAAGAAGTGCTCATACAACAGGGGTGCGCAGGTGCCCCTGAGGTTGCACGTTAGCGTGTGATCTACCTCTCACACATGCACCTCCTCGGCACGTGGCTGACCTTGAGGTTGAGGGGTTTTTTATAGAGGTTTTTACCGTCCTCGCGATCCGGGCGATGAAGCCAAGATCCCCGTTCTCCTAGGCACACAACGTTCCACCGCCACGCCCTACGGTGGTCGTTGAAGCATGGTAGGAGTTTACGGTGTGGGAAACTTGCGGCGCTCACAAGTTTCCAGCTCGGGCACCGCGGGTTCGCCAAACCCGTACCTGGCACTTGCGTACCAGGCCCCTGCGGGGTTAAAACACGTAACAATATGGTCCACGAACAAGTGAAATAGGATTAAAATGCATAATTTCTTGGTTTTAGTCTCTTGCTAACTCAGGAGAAAATTATTCTTGTCTTTTAAACCGGATTCAACACAAATATATCGAAGACCTCTGACTCGGTGTCACTGTGCTGAGGCGCAGCACACGGGATAGGGGAGGTACAAAGGGGCCGGGCACGAGTCCGGGCCACCGCACACCGGCCGTTCTAAACGGTTTTTAGGCGGTTTTCTACAGCCATCTAGGCATATACCGGGACTGTCTCATTTCCGCCCCGGGCTGCATTTAAGCATAGGCTGTAGCCTAGAGACCCTCAGCACAAAGGTGGTCCCGCACCATCACCCTGGGTGTACCGCCTGGGCCAGTGGTAGAGCTAAAAAAAGGGATCGTCCATAAATTTTTTGGGCCGAATTTCGAATTTAAGCATCAATAGTGGGAAGCACTGCCGACAGGGGGCCCGCACCACATGCACAGCCTATAAAGCGCACATTTCATAAACAAAAAATACACTCACCACACACACATTTCGCAGACAATTCGCAACACTTCACTTCTCCCATTAGTACTACTTGGCAGTAGGTAAAAAATGCTTGTCGTCAGCAAGGGCATACGGTCGTAAAATGAAAGCTCCAAATCTGACCATGTCAACGATGAGTAAAATTCATCATAGGCAGACGGCCCCTAAAGTAAGGAAAAGGTGGTGAAGAAAACAGTAGAAGACAACCTAAATACGGTACATACAGGGTGTTTCAATAAGGTACGGCCAAACTTTCAGGAAACATTCCTCACACACAAACAAAGAAAATATGTCACGTGGACATGTGTCCGGAAACGCTTACTTTCCATGTTAGAGCTCATTTTATTACTTCTCTTCAAATCACATTAAACATGGAATCGAAACACACAGCAACAGAACGTACCAGCGTGACTTCAAACACTTTGTTACAGGAAATGTTCAAAATGTCCTCCGTTAGCGAGGATACATGCATCCACCCTCCGTCGCATGGAATCCCTGATGCGCTGATGCAGCCCTGGAGAATGGCGTATTGTATCACAGCCGTCCACAATACGAGCACGAAGAGTCTCTACATTTGGTACCGGTGTTGCGTAGACAAGGGCTTTCAAATGCCCCCATAAATGGAAGTCAAGAGGGTTGAGTTCAGGAGAGCGTAGGGGCCATGGGAACGAAACTAAAATGAGCTCTAACATGGAAAGTTGTTGTTGTTGTTATTTGTGCTTTAGCTCGCGTCAACATCGGGGTTATTAGCGCCCTAACAAATACAAGACGTGACAATGTGACAAAATTGCCGTCTAAGTGGCCGACTGTATAAGGGTCGGCCACAAAGACAGCACAGTAAAATACTAAAATACTGACTGCAATTCCGTCTGCATGACTGACTGTAAAGGGGTCAGCCCCACAGACGGAAACAATAAAACATAATAATAATAATATAGTAGTACACAGAACACAGAGTAAAAATACATACACTGACTGGTTGGCTGTAAAAGGGCCAACCAGTTTGAAACATCGGACTAACTGGCTGGCTGTAAAGGGGCCAGCCAGGTAAACAAGGTCACAACTAAAAACAGTACTTGGTTTGGTGGCAGTAAAAGGCCATCAATCCAATCTAAAACCTAGGCCGGTCTGCCCAAAATTTTTGGGACAAGACCGACCAAGCTACAAAACTTTAAAACCTTGGCAACATTGTCACTATCATTGTTTAAAATAAGGGACAGATCGTTGCCTAAGCCAACGTCTGCCCTTAAGTCTAAAAATAAAATACAGTCACTTAAAATGTGGCGTACCGTCAAAGGTACGCCACATGCATCACACTCCGGTGGGTCCTCTCGGCGGAGTAGGAAACCATGTGTCAGAGGACAGTGCCCTATACGGAGGCGAGTAAGGAGAACCTCATCCCTCCTCGCCCGCTGGAAGGAGCTGCTCCACGGCTGCACGGTCGGTTTGACCTGCCGGAGCTTATTATGCTCAACTTCCAGCCACTGCCTCTGCCAAACATCAAAAACAATCTCTTCGCCGCCGAGGC
The DNA here is from genome assembly GCA_031002005.1 of Vandiemenella viatica. Taxonomy (NCBI): domain Eukaryota; kingdom Metazoa; phylum Arthropoda; class Insecta; order Orthoptera; family Morabidae; genus Vandiemenella; species Vandiemenella viatica. The sequence goes on from JARYHS010008074.1 coordinate 62,899,107, forward strand.
AAGGTCTGACTTTGGGACCGGGTCAAAGTTGATTCGGACCTTGTCACAGGCTAACTTGGCAGCTTCATCAGCTGCCTCGTTCCCCCTGATTCCCACATGGCCTGGTACCCAGCAGAATACCACCTCCTTCCCACAAGATTGGAGGGAAAGGAGAGCGTCCTGGATGTCCTGAACTAGACGGTCTGCTGGGTTACATAGTTGCTAATGCCTGAATGCAACTAAGGGAATCACAGCATATGAGGTACTTCTTGTCGCGGCGTGCCTTCATATGCTGGAACGACTTTAGCAGGGCGTAGCACTCCGCAGTATAAACACTGCACCTGCTATCCATCTTGTATTTGTAAGTCGCTCGAGGGAACACTACTGAACAGCCTACACTGTTAGCCTGCTTAGACCCCTCCGTATACACCGGGGTAAAAGTGTGATATTGATTTAAAATGTCAGTAAAAATATTAATAAAAAAACACTGTCAGCGGTTAGCAGTTTGTTGTGCCGTGACAGTTCTAAAATTAATCTGGGCCTCTTTAAAAGCCAGGGAGGGGATTTACTCCAACCCTGGCGATAAAAAGGAGGGAAGCTCGAATCCGTAATGTTCTAAAATAGCCTTCGTACGGTAGCTGAACGGTTTAGTGGCTCTATGCCGGTTGATATAGAGCCGCTCGTAGCTGGGATGTAGAACTATGTCGTACACGGGACTGCCAGGTGTTATGGCAGTATGCATATAGTGTCGCACCATGAGGAGTTGCCAGAGCGGATGGTAAGTGGTGGCTCGCCCGAGTCAGCACAAATGCTGACAATTGGGCTGGTGCGATATGCACCCGTGGCGAGCCGAATTCCTGCATGGTGGACACTATCCAGTATCCGAAGATAACTGTCCCGTGCCGAACCATATACGATACAACCATACTCGAGACGCGACCGTACAAAGGCTCGATAAAACTGTAGCAGGCAGGAGCGATCAGCGCCCCACGACCTGCCGCACAGACATTTTAAAATATTAAGAGCTTTTAAGGCCTGGCTTTCACATCTTAGAGATGCGGAAGCCAGTTAAGGCCTGGTGTCAAAAATGAGGCCCAGAAATCTAACTGTTTCAGTAAAACTTAGAACGGTGTTCCTCAAGGTAAGGTGAGGCTCAGCTAAAAGACTTCTGCTACGAGTAAAAAGTACACACCGGGGTTTTCTCGGCAGAAAATCGAAAACCGGTGTGCACTGACCAATCATCCAGCCTGTTCAGCGCGAGTTGCAGCTGCCGCTCTGCGCTTCTCAGGCTGGACGATGCAATAAAAAATTAAGAAATCGTCCACATATAAGGAGAACCGAATGGGACTCCTTATAACCATAGATATACTGTTGATTGCGATAACAAATAGGGTCACGCTTAAAACTGACCCCTGAGGAACACCGTTTTCCTGAATAAAAAGATCAGACACTTCGCTACCGACTCGGTACCGAAGCAACGACCAGATAAAAAAAGATTTTAAAAAATGAGGAAGGTTACCCCTAAAACCCCATTCATGTAACTGTTTTAAAATAACATGTCGCCAGGTAGTATCGTATGCCTTTCAAGATCGAAAAAAAACACCCACAAGGTGTTGGCTGCGGATGAACGCATCCTGTATTGCCGCCTCCAGGAGGATCAGGTTGTCCAAGGTGGAACGGGACTTCCTGAATCCACACTGAAAGCGGCTCAGAAGATTACGGGATTCAAGACACCAGACGAGGCGGCGATTCACCATCCTCTCCAGTGTCTTCCCCACGCAGCTAGTCAAGGCAATACTACGATAACTACCTGGCGACAATTTGTCCTTGCCAGGTTTTAAAATGGGAATTAATGTTGCTTCTTTCCACGAGTCGGGGAAGTGTCCTCCGGTCCAAATATCGTTAAAAATATCTAGAAGGTACTTTTTAGCATCCCTACTGAGATGCCTCAGCATCTGGTACTGGATCAGATCAGGCCCTGGAGCAGTGTCATTTGCGCTGTTCAACGCTGACTCCAGCTCCCAAGATGTAAATGGGCAGTTGTAGGCCTCTGTATTCGACGAATCGAAGCACAGCGGGCGCCTCTCGGCAGCGACTCTTCGTCGCTGAAACCGAGGGTCGAAGTTATCGGACGATGTGATGGCGGCGAAGTTCTCCGCCATCAGCTGCGCTATGCTTCGTTCGTCAGTAATAATACGTCCATGATCCAGTAACCCAGATACTGGTGCGCGGGAGTACCTTCCAGATATGCGGCGAATGGACTCCCATACTTTCGACGAAGGTGTGGAACGATTGATAGTGCTCACAAAGTTCTGCCATGACCTCTTCTTACTCTCCTTAATAACACGGGCGTGCCTTAGCTCTTGCTATACGGAACGCTGCCAGGTTGTCGGATGTAGGATACAACCTAAAACGCCGCAACGCCCGTCTGCGACCCTGAATAGCGGAAACGACATTCGTCGTTCCACCAGGGGACGGGCGTCCTTCGCAGCGTTCCGGAGCTTTTTGGCATGGAAACGTCAGCTGCACGGTGAATCACTTCCGTGAAGTGATTCACCTTCTCTTGTATACTGCCTACAAGTTGCAGTTGTACAGAGCGGCAATAGAGTTGCCAATCTGCACAACTGACGTTCCATTTGCGCCGGTTATTTCCCCCCTCCACGATCGCACTCGACGTGCAACCAAATAGGGAAGTGGTCGCTTCCATGTAGGTCGCGATCCACCTCCCATAGCACGGAGTCTGCGATTGAGGGAGAACACAAGGAAAGGTCAATGGCAGAAGACGTACCGGTAGCAGTGGTGAAATGAGTCATTTGCCCTGTATTCAGGATACAAATTTCCTCCTGCTCCATCAATCTACCAATCACTCGGCCCCGGGGGCAATCGGTGGTGGAACCCCACAACGCACTGTGGGCGTTGAAATCTCCCAAAAGGAGAAAGGGCCGAGTGAGTTGTCGCGTAATGCCAACCAGGTCGTCGTAGTCGACGGACAAACTGGGTGGCAGATAGATAGAGCATACGGTCAGTTGTATTGGACCGTGTATTTTCACCGCTACTGCTTGTAGAGGAGAGGTGAGAGCGACGGGTTCGGAGTGGACAGTGTTCCGAACAAACACCGCCACTCCGCCCTTCGCTCGATCACCCTCGGTATCGTCCTTTCGGAATATGTCATAACCTCTTAGCACTGGCTGATGTTGTGGTCTAAAGTGTGTCTGCTGGAGAACGAGACACAATGGATTAGACCGTGCTAAGAGCTGGACTTCCTCTTTGTGAGCCTGAAAACCGTTTACGTTCCACTGAAGTATGGGAGCCATTCTACCTATTTAAAACCACCACCCCCCCCCGGATCGGGTGGGTCTTCCTTCTCTGATAGCTGAGGGACGGAACAAGGTCCGTCCACCAGCATGATATCGTCTTCGGTGTCCGAAGACGATTTTCGTTGTGAGGCCTCGGGGTCTTGCGGATTTTTCATCCGCCGAGGCCTGTCCCTCCTCTTCTCCTTTCCAGAAGGGGATCTGGGAGGAGAAGTCGGAGGGGATTTCACAAACATAGCGGGGTCCGTCAGCTTAAATTTCGGACCCCTTACCTTTTGCACTGTTTGCCATCCGCTACCGGCAGATGGCTTTGCCGTTACTACATCTCTTGCAGATGCAGTTTCTGCTTCAGGGGCCGCTTCTGCTGTTGCAGAGGGGCCCGCAGCTGTAGCGGATGGCAGTGTCTTTGCTGGTGGACATGCTGAACCTGCTGTCGATGTGGTCGATGTTGTCAGAGTATTGCTACCGACGTGCGAGGTCCTAGGTGTAATGACCTTGATGGGTGTGGCACCACATCTGCACTGACATGAGCACATTGGACTTGTGCCCATGTCCGCAACGGACGTCTGGGTAGCAATACTTTCTTTCCTGACGGGAGTTGATAACGTCTTCGCGAAGCTGGTAGCGAAGACTGGTGGAGCCAGAGCCTTATATTTCTTTTTGGCTTCGCCATAAGAAATCCGCTCTTTCGTTTTCAACTCCTGTATCTTTTTTTCCTCCAGATACAATCGACACTCTCTGCTCCAGGCTGGATGTGCCCCGGAGCAGTTGACACACACCTGTGGGAGCGTGCAGCTCGTGCCTGGCTCATGAGCCGCCTTTCCGCACTTCCCACAGGTGGGGTTGCCCTTGCAGGTCGCCGTCGTATGACCGAACCGCTGGCACTTGAAGCAGCGCATTGGGTCCGGTACATACGGGCGAATATTCAGGTTCAAATATCCTGCCTTGATGTTTTTGGGCAACGTTGGAGTGTCGAACGTCAGGACGAAGGTGGCTGTCTTCTCAAGACTGCCGTTAACCCTTCGTTTAATCTGGCGAACCTCGACCACATGTTCTGTTGACCACTCCTTAAGGAGTTCCTCGGTCTCTAAATCCATAAGGTCCCTGCTGGTAATGACTCCTTTACTTGAATTTAGAGTTTTATGGAGTTCGCACTTCACTGCGAACTCCCCGAGCTTCTCGCACTTAAGGAGTTGGACAGCCTGCCTCTGGGTGGATGTTTCCATAAGCAGTGTTCCATTCCTCAGCTTTTTTACAGATTTGAGGGTACCCGCAATACCCTCTAAACCTTTCTGAACATAGAATGGAGAGACCTTCTCAAAAGATCCCTCCACCCTTGTCATAATAACGAAGGCATTGTCTATGTTACAACCCTTGCTGTTACTATTTACATCCGGGGGAGGGCTTTCAACCCTAGCCCGTTTGTAAGAACTGGGTGTGTTTTTATTTACCTGCGACACACCCGGGCCGCAGGGGTTTTTTGGTTTTTTGGGAGTAGGCATTGTGGTCCCACGAGTAAAAACCATTAAAGAAAGAAATGCTATTACAACAGGGGTGCGCAGGTGCCCCTGAGGTTGTACGTTAGCGAGTGATCTGCCTCTCACCCATGCACCTCCTCGGCACGTATCCGACCTTGAGGTTGAGGGGTTTTTTATAGAGGTTTGTACCGTCCTCGCGATCCGGGCGATGAAGCCAAGATCCCCGTTCTCCTAGGCACACAACGTTCCACCGCCACGCCCTACGGTGGTCGTTGAAGCATGGTAGGAGTTTACGGTGTGGGAAACTTGCGGCGCTCACAAGTTTCCAGCTCGGGCACCGCGGGTTCGCCAAACCCGTACCTGGCACTTGCGTACCAGGCCCCTGCGGGGTCTAACATGGAAAGTAAGCGTTTCCGGACACATGTCCACATAACATATTTTCTTTGTTCGTGTGTGAGGAATGTTTCCTGAAAGTTTGGCCGTACCTTTTGTAACACCCTGTATAAAACTCATCCACAGGACTAGCAATATGAAATCAACTTACAGCCAATTTTCTACAACCACTCCTGATAATACTACTTTTTGATCTTCCTAAATTTTTTTGAGTGCTTATGTCATATGATTCTGAAATAAATCGACCCTACAATTTAATTCTGATAACCGCAGTTCTTAAATTCACCATCTACGTCAATTACTTATAGTTTGTCTGCTTGTGGATATTCAGAATATAACACATGCAATGGATGTTACGGAAAACTTGAGGCTTACTTATGTTTTTCAACTACTACATTAGATTAGAAATGTTCACATTTATAACACTTAAGAACAGTCTCGACGATATGGAATACTATGTATAATTCTTAACAAGCCCAGGACCGGCGTTAAGGGGGGGGGGGGGGGGGGGTAAGCGGGTCAATAGTACCCGGGCCCCGCGGGCTGATGGGGGCCCCGATCACCGACTATAGGGGCCCTCAGGCCATGAAGCCAAGATTAGCCCATTGTCGCCTGGCCATTTTGTAGAGCTAAAAAAAAAAGGTCGCCCATTTTACCCCGGGCCCGAAATTCCTAGCGCCGGCCCTGAACAAGCCTATTACATTGCACACTATTGATTAGAAGATACTTCGTATTCTAAAATCACACAAACTTTCCAGTATTAACTAAGGCTATACAAACTTTCTTTCTTAGTTACTAAATCTGAAAATAATTTTCAAAGTCTTTTGCTAATTTCTCAATTGTACCTGTGCATAACACCAAAACATCACATTATGATTCTGAATGATTTTGCTTTCTCTTCTTTCTTAACCCTGAAGCAAATCAAAACAATTCTCTCCAATTTCCAAATTCAAACTCTTTTGCTTTAGCTCTGTGTATGTCAGAGTTGTATGGGGAAAAATGTATTTCTTTTGACAGGAAATGAATTAAGAATCTGCACCGCATTTTATCCCTCTTTTTACAATTATTTATAATGTTTATAGGTGTCATATTGGATACTTGTTCATAAGGGCAGCAGCAATCACACTGAAGTGCACAGGGTTTTCCACAAAACAAAAATAAAGAAATCCGAGAGGCGTGATGTAAAATAGTGGCCAGTGTTTACGAAGCAGCTGGAGACTCGGAAGTGAAAGCGTGTGCAGGAATCGATTTTTACCGGTGTATCGAGGCCACGTCGATTGAGCAGTCGGAACTGCGGTCTTTGCCTCAACAAAGCATCGACCTCGTCACCTTGCTTCATTGCTCGCCTTGCGTTTCCGTGTCACGGCAAAACAAACTACGCAACTAGAAGCTTCTACAGGGACCAACTTTAAACAATAACAATTAGTCTAACAACGCATGCTTCAAAATTATTGACCAGAATAATATACAGAAGGATGCAAAGAGTAGTAGAAGAGATAGTAGGTGAAGATCAGTTTGGGTTTAGGAAAAATCGCGGTACAAGGAAAGCAAGGGCGGATAAAAAAAAATATACTTTTATGGCGTTTGTTGATTTAGAAAAAAGCTTTTGATAATGCTAGGTGGGACAAGATGTTCAAAATTTTAAAGAAGTCAGGTCTAAAGTATCGAGATAGAAGAATACTCTATAAACTATATAAGAATCAAGTGGCTATAATAAAAGTAAAGAATCACGAGAGACATGCATCAGTTAAAAAGGGTGTGAGACAAGGTTGTAGTCTATCCCCGTTAATATTCAACTTGTATGTAGAAGAAGCAATAAAGAAAGTCAAAGAAAAATTTCCATGTGGCATAAGTTTTCAGGGAGAAAAAATCAGTATGCTACGATTTGCTGATGATATTGTCTTGTTAGCAGAGAGTGCTGAGGTTACTGAGAAGTTACTGAATGGCATGAACAAAATACTGAAGGAAGATTTTGGACTGAATATAAATCAAAGCAAGACAAAAGTGATGAAATGTAGCAGAAATTATACCAATACTAGCAGATTAAATATAAAAATAGGATCGGATGCAATAGGAGAAGTAAGTGAATTCTGTTACTTGGGAAGTAAAATTAGCACCGATGGCTGAAGCAGGAATGAAGTTTATGGAAGAAGCTTACAGAAAGAAGAGACAGGCTGGTAGGTCATATTTTGAGACATGGTGGATTGGTTAATTTGTTAGCCGAGGGAACAGTCGAAGGTAAGAACTGTAGAGGAAGACAGAGATTAGAATATATCAAGCAGATAATTGCGGACGTGGGCTGTAAGGGGTATGTAGAAATAAAGAGGTTAGCACAGGATAGGAAGGGATGGAGGATTGCATCAAACCAGTCAAGAGACTGACTACAGCAAAAAAAAAAGGTTCTTCTGAAGAAGACGGATCTTACGATCGTCGAAACCGCGGTAAAGGTTAAATAAACCTAATTTATGCAACTGGTTGACTATTATCTTCACCCTTACAACTTTAAACAGTTTTAGATTCTACTAGGCAAACATACTACGCTCTAGGATAAACAGCTTGGTTGAAATTCCAATCCCTTATTGCGTAGCAATTACAGGCAAACAGTTGCGGGCAATATACATACCGAGCCAGGCAGGTAAGGGGTAATGTTCAAATCCCCGTCTCGCCATTTTGTTTTCGGTTTTCCATGGTTTCTCGAAATCACCACTGCCGAAGCTGAACTTCAAGAAGCTATGACCAAATTCTTTCGCGCTACTTGCCCCCACTCATCTCTAATGGCGTGGACGCTGACGACTCGTAAGGCCCGAAAGAATAAATCATTATTCCAACTTCTTGCTTCTGAAGTGGTATTTGCTTTACAAAAGCCATCTGGTTCCAGAAAATCATTCCAAGAAAAGAATATTATCTGGCCAACTCTTCTGAGTATAATCTTATCCAATGGAATAGATCTGTTGGTTGAGAAAATAATAATTCTTTAATTACATGTCTTAAACCCCAACCATGTCCAGAAGAGTCCCATTGGCGCTCCATGTTCAATTCTCCGCCGTTGCTGACGGTATTTCAGGAAAACAATTCTGGGATTAAATTGCATCCGATAATGAAGAAAATTCCTTGAATACTAATTACCTAGTGGTACAGTAAATATTCGTAACTTTCGACAGTAACTTTAGTTGTCACACAATGATATGGTTATTGTTGCTTAAAATATAGATTTATTTTTACTTCCACTATCAAGATCAAACATACTTATCCGTCGAATCCTCATTACTGCATTATTTAGGTAAATAAGACTTTAAGAGAGTCCGAGAAAAAAGATACTCTAATACCACCAGCAAAAATTACCGAGGTTCCAACGGTTCCTGACTCTTCCCGCGGAATTTGTGGACATAGAGCCAGGGGCGGATCCGGGGGGGGGGGGGAGCTAGGGGGCTCAAGCCCTCCCCCAAACGTATCTAGGTCCACCCCTGACATTGTAGTTCTGAGACTTTTTTTTTTTTAGCTTTACGGATTTGAGGCCCGAGGAGGCTATAAATACTACCTTTTTCCCGACTCAAGCCCCCCCCCCCCCCAAACCAAAATCCACTGAACGAAAGCCCTATGAACCAAAATTCACTCAAGCCAAGCCCCCCCCCAAACCAAAGTCCGCTCAAGCCCCCCCCCCCCCCAAAACAAAATCCTGGATCCGCCCCTGCATAGAGCTTCCAATTTCTGCTCTACTAGGAGGAGATAACAATGGTGGGTGTCCTTCTTAACTTCCCGTAAGAAGGTACTCTCCGAAACTCATTTGAAAGTTACCTAAATGGGTCTGGGAAACTTTTTCGGACGTTCAAATTACTGAAAATATTCTTTTGTTCATCAGGAATTCTAATGATTCTTAATGATGTACGGTACCAACTACATGACGCCATTTTAATGCTTATTACTATAACATAATAAAAAAATGGCTTAAACCATCATATGTTATTAAAGTGTCCTTCTTCCTAGCAAGTAATTTTTAATTTTTCTTAAACTTTTTCAATAACTTAATTAATTCTAACATTGAAATTTTTTATTCCTATGGTAAAACATTAATTTAAATCATTATGATTAGACATGATTAGACATGTGTGTCGTTATATTTCACTTTACAGCCTCAACTACCTAGTGCAGATCACTAGTGTTTGTGTTTAGTAGCAGCCTCTAGTCTCTTCATCGTGTACTATGGTGGTTGCATGTGGGTAGCTGGGGAGGAAGGGGGGGGGGAAGATATATGTAGTTTGAAAGTGGTCGTCCTTAGTTCTAGTAACTGTGGAATCTTCTAGATTTTACTAGAATGTTCTTGAATGACCTCAAATTTCAGAATCTTCTAGAATATTACACATTTTTCACCTTTTTTTTTTTTTTTAAGCTTTTAACAAATATAAATAACATACCGGTGTGAAGAAATCTGTAAATGAAATAACAATGAATACTTCAGTGGAACAACAGATTTTGAGAAATATCAGATGAAATATGTCAGAAGGCAGATATGAAGACAACATATGCTGACAGACTGAATCAAATCAAAGAGGTGATTATTGTATAATCAAAGAAACCAAACCAAGATAGTGGGACTACAAAGAATATTTGCAAGGATAAATTAAACCCGTCAGAACTTAAGATAGGAGTAGGGCATAGCTATCGGAGGGATAGGCAGTGCCATGTACCAGGGCCTCCAAGCTCCAGGATTCTTCAAGCACAGCTCAGGGGGCCCCTAAAGCATCTTGCCAGCAAACCTCACAAGACTTGGTAGAGATAAAATAAAAGTCGTCCATCTGGCCCAAAATTTTGTTTTTGTTTTTTGCACCATGGCCCTTGATAACGTAGCTATGCCACTGGATAGGAATTGAAATTTAAGCTAAGTTAAGAAATATTAGTCATTCATTACAAGCAATAGTAAGGAGGAAATCAAGAAGATAAATACTGAGATGAAGAAGGCATTAGGAAATGAGTATGAGGTGAAAATAACAAAACTGAGAGATCCAAGAATCCCAATTTTTGCATTAGAAGAGGTAATGTAGGATGAAGATTTGATAAGGTATAACAATAATCAAAACCTTGATGCAATGTATGAAGAATCAAGAGTAGTAGTTAGGATAAACAAAAAAATAAAAAACTAAAATAAGTATTAGGTTATAGAGGTGATGTTTGTTTCAGAGTTTAAGCAAAATTATGGACAGTAAATATTAAAGTTGAAAAAGTATGTTGTTGTTGTTGTTTTTGTGGCTTTAGGGCGCGTCGACAGCGAGGTCATTAGCGCCCTAACAATGACCAGCTAATACTTTTGCTAAAAGAATATTAAAATACCATCTGCATGGTCGACTGTAAATGGGTCGGCCATACGGACAGCAAATAAAATAATTAAAAAAGAACATGGCTTTAAACGGGCCACTAGGACCTGATAACCATAAAACACATGGATGGCTGAAAAGTTGCCATACCGGTTCACAAAATAATTAAAAACACTACATGTCTCGCTGGCTGTATAGAGGCCAGCGAGACAGAAATTATAAAGATATTAGAATTATAAAAAATAAAAACAATGCAAATGGATGTGTGGCTGTAAAGAGGCCACCCGTTGTTGTTGTTGTTGTTTTTGGTGCTTTAGGGCGCGTCGACGACTTGGTCATTAGCGCCCTAACTCAAACACAGAATGACAATGTGGGATAAAATTAACTACCGTCTGCGTGGCCGACTGTAGAGGGGTCGGCCACACAGACAGCATAATAAAATACGAAAACTCTGACTAAAATACCGCCCACATGGCCGACTGTAAAAAGGTCGGCCATGTAGACAGCAGGTTTAAGTAAAACATTGAAACAATTACTGAAAAAAAGGTAGACTATCTAATAACACTGGCTGGTTGGCTGTAAAGGGCCAACCAGCTTATACAAACACTAAGAATACATTCTGAATGGCTGTAAAGGGGCCATTCAGTAGTAAAATAATCTTAAAAAACAAAAAACAATAATTAAAAACTGAATAAGTCAGTACACGGATTGGTGGTTGTAGACGGACCACCAAACCATTCTTAAAACTAGGCCGATCTACCCAAAATTTTTGGGATAAGACCGGCCATATTACAAAATTTTAAAACCTTCACCACATTGTCATTATTTAAAATTACGGGCAGATCGTTAGCTAGGCCAACGTCTGCCCTTATGTTTAAAAACTTTACACAGTCAGTTAAAATGTGGCGCACCGTCAGAGGTACGCCACAAGCATCACATTCCGGAGGGTCCTCTCGGCGGAGAAGGAAACCATGAGTCAGAGGACAGTGCCCTATACGGAGGCGAGTAAGGAGAACCTCATCCCTCCTCGCCCGCTGGAAGGAGCTGCTCCACGGCTGAACGGTCGGTTTGACCAGCCGGAGCTTGTTATGCTCAACTTCCAGCCACTGCCTCTGCCAATCATCAAAAACAATTCTCTTCGCCGCCGAGGCAAGGTCTGACTTTGGGACTGGTTCAAAGTCGGTTCTGACCTTGTTGCAGGCTAACTTGGCAGCTACATCAGCTACCTCGTTCCCCCTGATTCCCACATGGCCCGGTACCCAGCAGAATAATACCTCCTTTCCACGAGATTGGAGGGAAAGGAGGGCGTCCTGGATGTCCTGGACTAGACGATCTGCTGGATACATGTTTCCTATGGCCTGAATACAGCTGAGGGAATCACAGCATATGATGAAAAACTTATCGCGCATTACTTTCATATGCTGGAGCGACTTCAACACGGCATAGCATTCGGCGGTGTAAACACTGCACCTGCCGTCTAGTTTGAATGTGTAAGTCGCTCGAGGGAACACTACGGAGCAACCAACTCCGTTAGCCTGCTTAGACCCATCCGTATATACCGGGGTAAACATGTGATACTGATTTAAAATGTCTCTAAATATATGAATAAAAACACTGTCGGCGGTATGCAGTTTATTATACCGAGACAGGTCTAAAATTGTTCTGGGTCTCTTTAAAAGCCAGGGAGGAGATTTACTCCAGCCCTGGTGATAAAAGGAGGGTGTTTCGAAACCATATTCGTCTAAAACAGCCTTTGTACGGTAGCTGAACGGTCTGGTCGCTCTATGCCGATTGGCATAAAGCCGATCGTA
>JARYHS010008074.1:62912390-63026715 GCA_031002005.1 Vandiemenella viatica
CTATTGTTTTTGCCTGCTCCAAATTCTATTCCCTCGGCCTCAGGATCTACATCAGTTGAAATCTTTTTTAGGCAAGATTTCATACTACAGAAAATTTATACCCTCGGCAGCACTAGTGGCAGCACTAGTGGCAGCACCCTGTACCACCTCTGTCGCAAGAATATTCCGTTCCGTTGGACCCCAGCTTGCGAGACCGCATTCCACACCCTTAAACAGCAGCTCAAGTCCGCAGCATGCCTCATGCCATATACTCCAAACCTCCCCTTGATACTTGCCACAGATGCATCCGATTACGGTGTGGGGGCAGTTCTGTCTCATAAATTACCAGATGGCACGGAACGCCCCGTAGCTTACATCTCCAAAGCCCTATCGGCTGCCCAGCTTAAATATTCTCAAATCGAGAAAGAGGCGCTAACTATTGTTTTTGCCTGCTCCAAATTCTATTCCCTTTTATATGGGATTTCTTTTCATCTCATTACCGACCACAAGCCACTCCTATCACTATTTGATCCGTCCACACGTCTGCCTACCAAAACATCCCACCGCATCCAGCGTTGGGCACTATTCCTGTCCCAGTTCAGATATACCATGCATTTCCGTACCACCTCCAGGCATGCCAATGCAGACGCCTTATCCAGACTACCGCAGGGACCAGACCTTGCCTTCGACAATTCGGAACTTCTTGTGTTCCAGATCGACAATGACATACAAGAAGCACTGAAGACATTTCCAGTCACGGCCTCAAAAGTCGCTGCAGCCACAGTGGAGGACCCCCTCCTCCGTGTCATCCGACACCACATCCAACATGGTTGGCAAACACGTTCCCCTCCACGCCATCATCAAGACCTCCAGTTCTACTACTCCATCCGCCACCAGCTCTCAGTAGTAGAGGGAGTGCTTCTCCGCACAGAACCAAATTCCACCCCGAGGGTCGTCGTTCCGAGATCCCTACAGCCGACAATCCTCCAAACTCTCCACCAAGGACACTGGGGAATTGCCCGCACCAAATCCCTTGCCAGACGCCATGTATTCTGGATCGGCCTTACCACGGATGTCACGGAGATGGTGCGGCGCTGTACCATCTGTGCCCGACAACTGCCCAGCCCCCCTCAAAAGTTCCTTTCCTGGCCGGCACCGTCCGGACCCTGGGAACGCATTCACCTCGACTTCGCTGGCCCATTCCTAGGCCACCAGTGGCTCTTAGTGACGGATGCCTTTCCCACTTCCCATATGTCGTCCGTTGCTCCACAATCACCACAGAGGTCACCATTTCAGCCCTCACGAAAATCTTTTCCATCGAAGGATTACCATACGCCATCATCACAGATAACGGACCGCAATTTCGAGTCGGGAATTCCTATCCTTCTGTACCGCCAACAATATCCAACACCTCCTCACCCCGCCCTTCCACCCCCCAATCTAACGGGGAGGCGGAACGGCTAGTCAGAACATTCAAAACCCAAATGACCAAATACACCACAAGTCACAAACTCGAAGAGGCATTGACACTCTTCCTCAGTTCCTATCGAACCACTCCAGTGGGGGCTAAAAGCCCGGCGGAATTGCTGCATGGCCACCAACCTCGCACTCTCCTCCATCTCCTCTTACCCCCTCCCATAGTACAGGTACCTTCGGGCCCATTCCGTTTCACCCCGGGCTCCCTAGTCTGGGCCCGCGGGTTTGGCTCCCAGGCCGGTTGGCTTCCGGGGGTCATCCAGCGGCCCCGGGGCCGCCAACTGTTCGACGTCAGCCTGGATGGCCGGGTAGTACGACGCCATCGAAACCAACTACGTCCCCGCTACCCCACGGCACCGTCCTCTTCCACCACGGCAAGGCCATCCACTTCTTCCTCTCCTTCCCCGCCCCCTCCACCACTCCTGCCGTCTAACCGTTGCTCAGGGACAGTTACAACGCCACCACCGACGCCACAACCTGTCGGTAGCTCCGACACCCTTCAGCCGCAGCCTCTCGACCACCTGCGGGGAGCATCTTCAGCGCCCCCCGTACAGCCCCCGGCCATCGACGCCGACGAACCGATGCCGTTAGCTCCACAGGTACCTCCATCACAACCTGCACCACGATGCAGGTCGGCACGCATCGCCAGGAGAACAGCTCCGTACTCCCCCGGAGGTAGCCTTCATAGTCTGCTCCAGGGCGCCGCGGCAGACGACCTCGCAGACGTCGCAGACATCGCTTCCCCCCTCCCCCCCCCGGAGGGAGGTATGTTCAGTCTGCCAGTAAAGGCCCCTGCCAGGCAGACCTCACACACAACGCGCCTGCACGCCGGGATACATATACGACTCCAAACAGGCGCAGAGGCATCAAAACAAACCACGAAAATAAATAGAACCATCTAGAGGCTAAGTGGGACCTTTTCTTACAGAGGTCGCCGTGCTACCACACAACGGAATTCCTGCGCCAGGCCGCCTATATAAGCGTAGCCAACAGCTCCACCGGCAGTTCCGGCCAAAATAAGATGCACCAAACGTAAAGACAATTGAACTATCCAAATTCACATGAGGAGAAAATGTCGAAAGACAACACTCTCCAACAAAACAGCCCAAAGAAAAGGGCAACAAATGGCAACGGGCCCACCGGCAGTTCCGGCCTGACCGCGGAACCAGCGTCAACTACAGAAGACCACCGGAAGTTCGCGAGAAGTAGAAGCCGTCACTCTACCCCGGATCAGGACCAGGCTAAATTTCTCGACGGTCATCTGATAACTGTCCCACATTTGTTTATGGTTTACCAGTTGTTTTGTGTACAGAGTAATAAACCTCAAGGAACCATCAAGGTAGTTCACTTCACGCACAGTGTAATCTGCATTATCAGAAGCCTTCTAGAGTAATTAACGATGTTGGTGACAGTGAAGCTCTTTTCGCTTATGGAGCAACGTATTAGAACGAAGAAAAGTGAGCAACACTGTCTGCGAACAGTTTAAAGATTCTCCTACGTAAAAAATGTTTTCAATCCTCCCATCTGAAGGGCGCGTCCATTCTTCAAGATGAAGTCGGAAAGAGACTTCCAACGTCGCATCAAATGACGCGCATTATTCAGTTGATGCACCGGGAAAGCCTCCTTTCATTCATTTCCAACGTGTTTGTACGTAATTCTCTTTCTGAATAATTGATGCCCAAATGAGTTCAAGTTGGTATTCGCCGAAACGATTACGAAAACACTTAAAAACGTAATGTTCGACGGTAATTATACGGTGAACTTGAACAGGGCAGTCTCCTGAAAACTTTGTCGAAGTCGAGAACTTTTCAGATCACCATCGTAATTCATGTAACAATGGAACACCCGAGATAAATTTCGCAAATCGCAGTACAGTTTTCACTCACAGCTATTTACAAATGAGGGTTACATTCTGTGTTCTTTAGGGAAACTACTTAATATGTTATAATTCTTCATGTCGTAATCCTCATTTTCGTAATATCCCCGACACATAAGTTTTTCTTTTCCGAAAAAATACCAATTTAAATTTGTGAGATAGCGAAGTAACCGCAGTGTTCAATATATCATCAATTTGTTCATCGTTTGGTGTTGCTAAATACGTACAGATGGGGAGAAATGTAGATTTACAAGCACTCAAGTTCATTCGGAATAAAATCTAAACAGCCTTATGTAAGAAGCCCGATATGTCAGGCTTTTACGTATTTTATCTTACATCACACATAAAGATGGTGAAAATGAGAAGACAGTTTGATAAGGAGCGCTGCGTTTTCAAGGAATGAATTAAGTCTGTTGGTCTATGACTCACCTTCCGATAATTTTTCCCCACTAACAGTCAAGCCTGCGCCTACGGTACAATCTGATGACGGATTAGTGATAAGTGTGCTCATTCATAAGAGATTAGCCGTATACTTATCTGTGTTATCTGACAGATTCCATTTGCTTGCGAAATTCAACGAGTAACGTAATTACAGGACGCGGTTCTAACAATCAATATCAACCTACATACTTAATCTAGGTGAATGGTAATTTTCTACCGATCATTAAGGAAAGTATAAAATATTTATGGCAATGATTGTGGTAATCGGTTTGCGAACCGTGTGAGCTATGTACGTATGTATTTTCAATTGCTAAGCTGTTTGTGTCACACGCAATTTGCTTGAGACTAACATTTTGGAATATCGCAGCATTTAGTCACGGAAAACTGCCAAAGAGTCTGGAAGACCGGTTAGGCAGATTGCAGATTTTAGTCGGACGCTTTGTACCTCCTTGTGGCAGTACCTTAATACACTTGCCAAACTGGCGGTTAAATTTGAATGATGTTTCGGTTTCCTGAAAATATTATAAAAGAACATCAACATTAATACTGTATATATAAGTAAACCTTGCCAATTTACATAGTTTCAGCCATTCGGGAACGTCCATAAACTACTTGGCTCGGTCTAGAGGGGAAGGAATTGGGTAGCAACCTACACTGGGTTACGCGAGCGAAAAAGGGGGGGGTGGGTGATCCCGGACCTTCCACGTGGTTTTTCATTCTTATTATTTGTTAAGTCAAAAAAAAGGAACAGAACACACAACAGTATGTGCTATGTGAATATTTATTTCCGTCACTTAATTATCTCCGTATGTAATGTACGATAGGAAGGAGGGGGAGGGGGGTTGGTAGAGGCAAAAGCAACGTCAGGCCACATAGATGGGGGGGGGGGGGGGTGGTTCACAGGAGGGCAAAATGGAACTACGTAGTTTATGAACGCTCCCTCAATGGCTCAAAGACAGTAAAAGTGAGAGGAATTTAGGAAACATTAAATATTCGTTCTGTATACGTAGTTCTGTTAACAGCAGTCAAGGAATTCAGAGAGTAAGGTGGGTCGTAATGTTTGCTGAGTTGAGTTCCAGATACAGTGACTGAGCAGAGTGTGGAGCTGGTTATGGAGAGGTCTGCGATGTGGCGGATACCTGCACAGCCCGACCCGGCCTTGGCGTGACTATCTCCAGCGCTTAGCTATAATTTTCCACTCGCTGGTTTGCTGACTCAGTCACACTGCTGTTACCACCTCGGGGAAATTTACTGACTTGGCAAAGGAAGAGAATTATTAATGTGCATTACCAAAATGACACTAGCCAACACCGTCTCTTAAAAATACAGCTATACAACTTGTTTGGTGTCATGAAAACGATGTTCTTTAGGATTTAATGACTCACATATCAGCAGTTTAATAATAGAAGCAAACACGCCGCTCCTCTGTCTCTATTATGACAGTAGAATGCAAATTTCTCAGTCGATTTTTCTTTCCAACCGATTTTCTGATTGGATACACGCTTTAAAAAATATAAAAAAAATATGGGAAACATTGACTTAAAGGACACGAAAACTTTTTTTTTTTACAAAGAACTATCTGGAAGAAAAATATAGATATGGTACAGGTGAAAATTTGGAGCATTAAAAGCCAGAATAATCGATCATCATGAAACAAACTGATGCTTTGAAATTAGTGTTAGAAGAATTATTGTACTTTCGATATTACATTGGTATGTTACATAGTGTATGATTGGTATAAATACAGGAAAAAATAGAAAGAGCAGAAAATATATACAGCAACATAATGTACTTTTTTAATTTGTGGACTAATTCAAGAGCTATGAATATATATTGAAAAATAAAACAACAGGGACGTGGGGAAAATCATTTGCTCGACAGAACTTTTGTCTATACAAGAGGAAATATAATTTTACTTTGATTTTTTGTTAGTCATTTCTCGTATTATGAAGTTATCTCATAACAATTCCAAATGATTATAACTTTTCTGCTATGTTGTTTAAGCATATGCAGATTTAACTAAAAGTATAGTGCTTACTATTACATTGTGTATCCACAGATAATTTCCGAAGAACTTCTTTTATAAAATCTGATGGGTTATGTAGTAGAATCTCTTTCAGTACAGGTTTAACACTGTTAAGATTTTGCGAAGTACTTTTCATTATTCTTGGACAGATGATGAATATAGAAGTTTTAGACTTTCATTCTTCTATATACAACTGACAATGTATTATTTTCATTGAACATTTTGGATATTTCCATTTCGTGATTGTTAATGAACTCCTTAAGATCGTCTGTAAAAAAAAGACATTATGGAGTATATTGCACATAGTTCTTATAACGCGTTTGTCTTGTGAAGAATTTTACCAAAGGGGGGTGACAAAGGCAGAGGTAAATGAAGATACCCAAAGTTTTTTTTTTTCTAAACAAGCCGCTTTAGATATTCCACTGAAAAAGGTGTTGCTGAACTGAATTGTGTTTGTTGTTTAATGTATCATATTCGTTTTATACTTTATCTTGTGCATTTATTAGGGTTCCTGGTAAAATAATATATATATATATATATATATATATATATATACATATATGTTTTTTATTGGAATAGGTGCATTTTTAAGTAAAGTACAGCACAGTGATTTTAGTGAAGAACGAAATTTTTTTTTTTTTTTTTTGCTGTTCTTCCGAGAAGACTAGTGCAAATGTATTGAATTTGGACTCTTTCAGAAAAAAAACCGGGATCTTGACATTGGTGACCTCAACGTGGACTGCCCGTGTGGCTGCTGCGTGACTTGGTCTTCTTGTTACAGTCAAGTAGTCTTTTTGCCTGTGAAGGCCAGGTAACAGAAACCAAGGCATATCAAATTGTGGTTCCACGCACAGGGAACGACATCTATCAACACGTCTCCAACGCGTGATATTCACTTATAACGAGTCTCAGGATAACACTGTTTCACCAATCACTGTTTAGTAGGGAATGAAATGCGCAAAAGGTGATACTTGAAAACAGAGCAGTGAATACGTATTAAAATAAAGGATGAAATACGCAAGCTACAACACTTTGGAAATCAACTAGTCAGTCAAAATGTGTGATAAATTTGATACTTCAGAAGATATTCGATATTTTATTTACAATTGATATTTACCTGTACAGTAAGAAAGTTTGTTGCGTGATTTCCATTGGAAGTTTTGTTTCATTTGGTATCAAATGCACATTTTAGTAAAGTGGATTAATAGTGTGTTAGCAAGGGATAAATTAATTTCTAAAAGCCATCTATTGGCACAAACTTTCCGAAATCAAGTCAGAATAGGATCAACTGAATATTCAGTGCATCAATGACGTCTCTAACTGTGGTACCTCTGTCTCTCCCAATCAACTTATCATCATACAGTCGGCGAACAATGTTAATGAACTGTCTGTCTTCTCCGCGAAACTCCACACACCGTTGAAATACTCCCTTCAGTGTCTCCACAAACGTGCTACATCTAGTTATGGATATCCTCAGGTATCCACCACTCTTTCTATAAATTCAACAATATATCTTTGGTTTACCAGTGCACCAATGATTCTGATACTAAATCTTAGAAAGGAAATCGTTCGACATAAGGGTCACAATGTTTCTTACCAATATTTTGGAATACAGGAAATAAGCGCCCCAGGTAATTAAGCCCACAACGCAACCTGCAGTTGAGGATAATACGCCGTAAATTCCAAGAAAAATTCTTCCCTGCATATCCAGCATCGTCCGTTTAGGCCAAGGGTGGGCAACCCAAATGATCTTGCGGGCCAATTTGAAAATGCGTCATAACTCCGCGGGCGGCATATAAAATAATATATTGTATATTATATTAGATGTTCCGAGATGCGCGCGCATTATGATTTCGCAGAATTTAACATAATTATTCCGGGAACTGATAACAATAAACTCATAAATAAAACAGGCAATATCTGTTATATATTCGCAAAAATATTATTTTAAGATCAAAGTAATTTTTTTCTCATAATTTCGACAGTTAATTTTGAAATATATGGATGCACAAATAATGTATTTTTTTAAATAGATTGGTTTTCACTTCATTGGCAATTATGAACTAAATATAATTTGAAAAAGTGTGATGAATCACGCGGGGCGAAAAAATCTTCAAGGCAGCCGCGGGTTGGCCAACCATGCTCTAAACCGAGTACGATGCTTATTTTTTATTAATTTTCATGATTAAAAAAAGCTACTCAGATTTATACGTCCTTCCGAATGTGCAAATTATTTTTCGTGCGAAAACTCTCAGCTGTGGATATTTTTCTTCAGGAAAGTATGTTCTGTATCTGAAATTTCTGAATCTCTCGCGGGCCGGATTGAAGCTGGTGGAGGGCCGGATCCGGCCCTGGGGCCGTGTGTTGCCCATATATGGATTAGGCTCTTATTAAGCTGCGTTCCCACGATTTCTTGTACCGGGACGAGCGCGCGCCGCAGGTTAGCACTCGCTTACCTCGCCGCCACCTCCCCACCACGTTGCCTAGTGTCGTTTGACAAATAGCACTTTACAGCAACAGAAGGGGTGCGCACCGCTGCTGCAAACCGATGGCAACAGCGCACCTCTACACACGCCTGTGATGTATACCGACATAGAGTGGGTAGCTGCGTCTCGTCCCCGCTAGCAGAGGCGGCCCTGTTCCCATGGCGTGTTGTTGAGTATTCGTCCCGTCCCCGTTGTTGTTGTTGTTTTTGGTGCTTTAGGGCGCGTCGACGACTTGGTCATTAGCGCCCTAACTCAAACACAGAATGACAATGTGGGTTAAAATTAACTACCGTCTGCATGGCCGACTGTAAAGGGGTCGGCCACACATACAGCATAATAAAATACGAAAGCACTAAGTAAAATACCGCCTACATGGCCGACTGTAAAGAGGTCGGCCATGCAGACAGCAGGTTTAAGTAAAACATTAAAACAATTACTGTAAAATAAGTAAACTATTTAATAACACTGGGTGGTTGGCTGTAAAAGGGCCAACCAGCTTACACAAACACTTAAAATGCAGTCTGAATGGCTGTAAGGGGGCCATCCAGTTGTAAAAATGTCGATCTTAAAAAACAAAACAAAAACAAAAATTAAAAATCGAATAAGTCAATACATGGATTGGTGGTTGTAGACGGACCACCAAACCATTCTAAAAACTAGGCCGATCTACCCAAAATTTTTGGGATAAGACCGGCCATATTACAAAATTTTAAAACCTTCACCACATTGTCATTATTTAAAATTACGGGCAGATCGTTAGCTAGGCCAACGGCTCTCCTTATGTTTAAAAACTTTACACAGTCAGTTAAAATGTGGCGCACCGTCAGAGGTACGCCACAAGCATCACATTCCGGAGGGTCCTCTCGGCGGAGAAGGAAACCATGAGTCAGAGGACAGTGCCCTATACGGAGGCGAGTAAGGAGAACTTCATCCCTCCTCGCCCGCTGGAAGGAGCTGCTCCACGGCTGAACGGTCGGTTTGACCTGCCGGAGCTTATTATGCTCGACTTCCAGCCACTGCCTCTGCCACACATCAAAAACGTTTCCCTTTACCGCCGAGGCAAGGTCTGACTTCGGGACCGGGGCGAAGTCTATTCTGACCTTATCGCAGGCTAACCGGGCAGCTTCATCGGCTGCCTCGTTCCCCCTGATTCCCACATGGCCAGGTACCCAGCAGAATAAAACCTCCTTTCCGTGAGACTGCAGGGAAAGGAGGGTGTCCTGGATATCCTGGACTAGACGATCTGCTGGGTACATATTTCCTAAAGCCTGAATACAGCTGAGGGAATCACAGCATATGATGAACCTCTTATCACGGACTACTTTCATATGCTGGAGCGACTTTAACACAGCGTAACACTCGGCGGTGTAAACGCTGCAGTTACCATCTAGTTTATATGTGTAAGTCGCTCGAGGGAACACTACAGAGCATCCCACTCTATTAGCCTGCTTAGACCCATCCGTATATACCGGGGTGAGTGTGTGATACTGATTTAGGATATCGGTAAAAACACTAATAAAAACATTATTATCGGTAAACAATTTGTTATACCGACAAAGATTTAAAATTATTCTGGGCCTCGTTTAAAAGCCAGGGAGGAGATTTACTCCATCCCTGGTGATAAAAAGCGGGCAGCTCACAACCATATTCTTCTAAAATAGCCTTTGTACGGTAGCTGAACGGTTTGGTCGCTCTACAGCGATTGGCATATAGCCGTTCAAAGTTCGGTCGCATCACTACGTCGTGCACGGGACTACCAGGAGTTGTGGCAATATGTACATAGTGTCGCACCATGAGGAGATGCCGCCGGGTGGAAAGCGGTGGCTCGCCAGACTCAGCACAGATGCTGGGTATGGGGCTGGTGCGGTAAGCACCCGTGGCGAGCCGGATTCCTGCATGGTGGACACTATCCAGTATCCGTAGATAACTGTCCCGTGCCGAACCGTATACTATGCAACCGTTACTCCAAACGCGACCGTACAAAGGCTCTATAAAATTGTAGCAGGCAGGAGCGGTCAGCGCCCCATGACCTGCCACAAAGACATTTTAAAATATTCAGAACTTTCAAGGCCCTGGCTTTCACATCTTTAAGATGAGGCAGCCAGCTGAGCCTTGCGTCTAGGATAAGGCCCAGAAACCGAACTGTGTCAGTAAAAGTTAAAACGGTGTTCCTCAAGGTAAGGTGGGGCTCTGGTAAAAAGACTTCTATTACGAGTAAAAGTACACACCGGGTTTTCTCAGCGGAGAAAACGAAAACCGGTGTGTACTGACCATTCATCCAGCCTGTTCAACGCGAGCTGCAACTGCCGCTCAGCGCTTCTCAGGCTGGAAGATGCAATAAAAATTAAGAAGTCATCCACATATAAGGAGTACCGTATGGGACTCCTTATTGTGGCTGCAATACTATTAATTGCAATTGCAAACAATGTAACACTTAAAACTGACCCCTGAGGGACAACCGTTTCCTGGATAAAAAGATCTGACACTTCGCTACCAACTCGGTACCGGAAAGCAACGTCGAGATAAAAAAGATTTTAAAAAGCGGGGGAGTTTTCCTCTAAAACCCCATTCATGTAGTTGTTTTAAAAATAATGTGTCGCCAGGTAGTATCGTATGCTTTCTCGATATCGAAAAAAGACACCTACGAGGTGTTGGCTGCGGACGAAGGCGTCTTGGATTGCAGCTTCCAGTAGGATCAGGTTGTCCAAGGTGGAATGGGACTTCCTGAATCCACACTGAAAGCGGCTGAGAAGATTTTGGGATTCCAGACACCAGACGAGGCGGCGATTTACCATCCTCTCTAGCGTCTTACCCACGCAGCTTGTAAGGGCGATGCTACGATAGCTACCTGGCAATAATTTATCCTTTCCAGGTTTTAAAATTGGGATAAGCGTTGCTTCTTTCCACGAGTCGGGGAAGTGTCCTTCGGTCCAAATCTGATTAAAAATATCTAAAAGGTACTCCTTAGCATCTTTACTAAGATGCCTCAGCATCTGGTACTGGATCATATCAGGCCCTGGAGCGGTGTCATTGGCGCTGTTTAATGCCGACTCCAGCTCCCAAGATGTAAATGGGCAGTTGTAGGTCTCTGTATTCGACGAATCGAAGCACAGCGCTCGCCTCTCGCAGCAACCCTTCGTTGCTGGAACCGAGGATCAAAAAACTGGCAGATGAAGTGATGGCAGCGAAATTCTTCCGCCATCAGCTGCGCTATGCTTCGTTCGTCGTAATTACACGTCCTTGATCCAGTAGTCCAGATACTGGTGGGCGGGAGTACCTTCCAGATATAACGGCGGATGGACTCCCATACTTTGGGCTGATGGTGTGGGAACGGTTTATTGTGCTCACAAAGGTCTGCCATGACCTTTTCTTGCTCTCCTTAATAACACGACGCGCCTTTGCTCTTGCAATACGGAACGCTGCCAGGTTGTCTGAAGTTGGGTGCAACCTAAAATGACGCAACGCCCGTCTACGACCCTGAATAGCGGAACGACATTCGTCGTTCCACCAGGGGACGGGCGTCCTTCGCAGCGTTCCGGAGCTTTTCGGCATGGAAACGTCAGCTGCCTGGTGAATCACCTGTGTAAGGTGATTCACCTTCTCCTCAATACTGTTGTACTCCTTGAGAGTAATGGAGTGCTGGTAAAGTTTCCAGTCGGCTTTGCTGACGTTCCATTTACGTCGGTTATTCCCTCCTCCGCGTTCAAACTCTACGTGCATCCATATTGGGAAGTGGTCGCTTCCATGAAGGTCGCGATCCACCTCCCAATGCACGGAGTCCGCGATTGAGGGGGAGCACAATGAAAGGTCGATGGCAGAGGACGATCCGGAAGCAGTGGTGAAATGAGTCATTTGCCCTGTATTCAGGATACAAATTTCCTCCTGCTCTATCAATCTACCAACCACTCGGCCCCGGGGGCAATCGGTGGCAGAACCCCACAACGCACTGTGGGCGTTGAAATCTCCCAAAAGGAGAAAGGGCCGAGTGAGTTGTCGTATGATGCCAACCAGGTCGTCGTATTCGACGGACAAACTGGGTGGCAGGTAGAGAGAGCATACGGTCAGTTGATTGGACCGTGTATTTTCACCGCTACTGCTTGTAGATGGGAGGTGAGAGCAACGGGTTCGGAGTGGACAGTGTTCCGAACAAACACAGCCACTCCTCCCTTCGCTCGATCACCCTCGGTATCGTCCTTTCTATAAATGTCGTACCCTCTTAGCACTGGTTGGTGTAGTGGTCTAAAATGTGTCTCTTGAATACAGAGACACAATGGATTAGACCGTGCTAAGAGTTGGACTTCCTCTTTGTGAGCCTGAAAGGCCGTTGACGTTCCAACACTGAAGTATGGGAGCCATCCTACCTATTTAAAACCACCCGCCCCGTCCGGGTGGGTCCTCCGAACGGTGATTGCTGAGGAACGAGACCAGGTTCGTCCACCAGCATAATTTCGTCTTCGGGGTCCGAAGACGATTTTTGTTCGAAGGCCTCGTGGTCTTGCGGATTTTTCTTCCGCCGAGGCCTTCTCCCCTTCTTCCTCCCCGCCAGTTGGAGATCTGGCGGGGAAGCGGAAGGGGACTTAATGAACATAGTGGGGGTCCGTATGTTTAAACTTCGGACCCCGAATCTTCTGCACTGTCTGCCATCCGCTGTCGGCAGATGGCGTTGCCGATGCTACTTCTGCTGTGGTTGCTACCTCTGAAACGGGCGCTGTTTCTGCGGTTGCAGATGCGCCCACAGCTGTAGTCATTGCAGCAGATGGCTGTGCTTTCGCTGGTGGACTTGCTGAACCTTCTGGGCTAGTGGTCGGGTTTCCAGAAGTGCTGCTACCGACGTCAGAGGTCCTAGGTGTTATGACCTTTGTGGCATTAGCGCCACAATTGCATTGACATGAGCACGTTGTACTTGTGCCCATGTCCGCAACTGTTGTCTGGGTAGCAACACTTTCTTTCCTGACGGGAGTTGAAAGAGTCTTGGCGAAGCTGGTAGCAAAGATGGGGGGTGCTAGCGCCTTGTACCGCTTCTTCGCTTCGCCGTAAGGAATTCTCTCTTTCGTTTTAACCTCCTGTATCTTTTTCTCTTCAAGATACATTCGACACTCCCTGCTCCAGGCTGGATGTGACCCGGAGCAGTTTACACACACCTGTGGGAGGGTGCAACTACTACCCGGCTCGTGTGCAGCCTTTCCGCATTTCCCACAGGTGGGGTTGCCCTTGCAGGTCGCCGTCGTATGCCCGAACCTCTGGCACTTGAAGCAGCGCATGGGGTCCGGTACATACGGGCGTACATTAAGTTTTAAATACCCTGCTTTGATGTCTTTGGGCAACGTTGGAGTGTCGAACGTCAGGACGAAGGTGGCCGTCTTCTCAAGACTGCCGTTTACCCTTCGCTTTATCTGGCGAACCTCGACCACATGTTCAGATGCCCACTCCTTAAGGAGTTCCTCGGTCTCTAAATCGATTAGGTCGCGACAGCTGATAACGCCTTTACTCGAATTTAGAGTTTTATGGAGTTCGCACTTTACTGCGAACTCCCCGAGCTTCTCAGACTTAAGGAGGAGGACAGCCTGCTTATGGGTGGATGTTTCCAAAAGCAGGGTCCCGTTCCTCAACTTCTTTACTGATTTCAGGGTCCCGGCAAGACCCTCTAACCCTTTCTGAATGTAGAAGGGGGACACCTTCTCGAAGGATCCCTCCTTTCTAGCCATGATTATGAAGGCATTTTCTATTATATAATCCTTCCTGTTACTATTATTTTCTGGAGGAGGGCTTTCAACCCTCGCCCGCTTACCACTACCTTTTTTTGGGCGTTGGAGTGACATAACCCCTGCGGTTTGCCAAGCCGCAGGAGGAGGGATTGGGATTTGGATTATTTCTAATTTTGATCCCACGAGTTCGGAGGAACTAAATGTCGAGTGACGTGGAGCCCCGCATCACGCCACCAAGCCCAATACAACAGGGGTGCGGCAGGTGCCCCTGAGGTTGTACGCTAACGGGTGGTTTGCCTCACCACCCATCCACCTCCTCGGCACGTTACTGACCTTGAGGTTGAGGGGTTTTTTATAGAGGTTTTTACCGTCCTCGCGATCCGGGCGATGAAGCCAAGATCCCCGTTCTCCTAGGCACACAACGTTCCACCGCCACGCCCTACGGTGGTCGTTGAAGCATGGTAGGAGTTTACGGTGTGGGAAACTTGCGGCGCTCACAAGTTTCCAGCTCGGGCACCGCGGGTTCGCCAAACCCGTACCTGGCACTTGCGTACCAGGCCCCTGCGGGGGTCCCGTCCCCGTTACAAGAGATCGTGGGAATGCGGCTTTACTTTGGTGTCATTCGTACAGTGCAGCACAATAGCAGTAGCTCCTCTTGTGCTATTCGGTTCTTCTGTTAAAGCATTTGTGGTGTTTCGTCATGGATGTGTTTACAACTAATAAGAGTAAACCTGCAGTTCGTTATGACGGCTATACTTGTTGGGCATATAGATGGAAAGAAGATAGACTAACGCTATGGCGGTGTCCGAATGGAAGGTCGAAAAGATGTCGTGGAATGCCTAAGACAAAAAAAACGGACATTTTGAATGCGTCTGAACATTCATCTGAACCACCGGAAACAATTCGCTTACAAGTTGCGAATAGAATCAATCATACGAAGAAGAAGGCCGGCGAAGAAGACACATGAATTTCTAAATTTACACAGAAGCACTGGGAGACCTACAAATTAAGGCTAAGACTTTGTAGCAGAAACACCACACCAGGTAACTGTCAAGACGATCTTACATCAATAGAGCAGCAAAGCTTGCGGAACCGGAATGGAACCGAAGTGTCTAGATGATGAAATGTACAGATCGAAGATGGTACAATTTTCTTTTGAAAGATGACTGCTCAGGAGAGTGAATGGTAACTCTTAGCACGCAGAATGCCTCAAGAGATAGATTTTTTTATGTATGGGACATTCAAAAGTTATATTAAACAATTTGCCTAAATTTACAGTATCGACGGTGATTATGGAAGCTGTAAGGAGGAAACTAACGAGTATACAGTTGTGTTTGCCCCGCTGCGAAACAAGAAGAAAACAACGTATATTCGATTATTTCGTCATAAACTACATATAGTTCCTGTATGGAAACCAAGAAGAATCAACATTGATTTTGTTTGAAGCCCAATATCTACACTCAAAGAAGCTTTTCAATCCGTGGAAATTAACGTGTGCTACTTCCATATGGACAATGTGTGTGGAGAAAATTGCAGACTTCCCACGGTAGGCGACATGGCATTACGAACGCTGTGGAAAGTTGCAACAACAAAATCAACAATCTTCACGGTCTACCAAAGCCGAAAATTCCGCAATAGAAGGAGCTGAAACTTAAAACACTTACATTATATTAGATGAGTGTTTGTAAATGACAGTGAAAAAGTATGAGAAAAACGGTGATATCAGACCTTGTTTGAAAATGATATCATACAAAAGCTTGACTAGACCAGCTTTCTTTCTTTTTTAAAAAAAAAATGCTAATAATGTAAATAAAGAAATAGTGTAAATCTACAAATATAAATTCATATACCATATACTTGTAACATAAGATACCATATTTTCGCTTCCTTAGTCGTACAGTACTTTGTTATGTTCTGAAAATCGTTCTTAATTCATATAATATAAAGTATTTTGATTTATTATACCTGTTTTTGTACTTTAGATTCTTTTAATTGGTGTTCCATTGTATTTTGCTACCTAACACACAATATGTTTGTTCATGTCCTTTTTATTTTTTCAAATATACATGGAGTTATTTGTATTGTGGATAATATAATATTAATTGTCTAAGACATTGATCCGATTGTAATGATTATAATTATTACTAACTGACTAATTTTTTTTCGTCATGCATTATAGAATGTTTGAATTTTTCACTGCTGTGCGAGTACTTTGGTTTTTGGTAAACTGTTCGACGCTCTTTGATGCATGCATCACATCACACAGGGATATAATATTTAAATTTATGCACTGCACTTATTTTTATTAGATTAGAAGATCATTTTACCACAAGTTGTAAGTAGTATTATAACTTTTTGCTGAGGGTTTTCCCCCGTACTGTAGAATGCTTAACATGTAGTACAATAAAGTTAATTAATAAACTATTTATAAGTGGAGTGTATTCGTTATACGGTAGCTTCGGTCTTGCTCCCACAACACAGCGAGCCATAACTCCACCACTGTCCGTCA
This sequence comes from Vandiemenella viatica, assembly GCA_031002005.1. Lineage (NCBI taxonomy): Eukaryota > Metazoa > Arthropoda > Insecta > Orthoptera > Morabidae > Vandiemenella > Vandiemenella viatica. Next base: position 62,928,889 of record JARYHS010008074.1, read on the forward strand.
CCAAAGTGATCAGAATCAAGGCAACTAAGAGCCCCAGGCGTCTCGATAGGGGGCATCCACAAATTACGTGAGGTGTTTTTCCGGATTTCTGGACCCCCCCTCCCCCCTGGTGAGATTTCGTGAGATCTGGCCAGACACCCCCCCCCCCTCTGGTGAGATCTGTTCCGTGAGAACCCCCCTAGAAATCACCCTGGAAACTTTTGTAGACCTTTTTTTTAGGTCACACCCTAACTTTTTTGACGAAATACCCTCCGAAAATCGACTTTGCCGCAAACTGTAGACCTTTTTTTTTTTGCTCTACTGTCCCCAAATTTTTCGCAAAATCTCACGTGAGATTTCCGTAGACCCCCCCCTCCCCCTTGGTGAGATCTGGTGAGATCTGGTGAGATTTCGCCGGACCCCCCCCTCCCCTATTTCACCTCACGTAATTTATGGATGCCCCCATACTCCGCGAGAAAAAACTATCCGGAGGATCACCTCCACCACCACCATCAGGAAGACACATACGCAGTGATCCATCTCACAGCTTCCTGTGTCAAAATGTGGATGCCACGAAGCGGAGGCGCAACTACGACAAACTTCCTCCTGTGACTTTCGACGGGCAGGGTACCTTCATCAATCCAACAGCTATGGTAGTCCCAACCACCACAACAAAACCTCCGTAAACAATCCGTAGTGGGCCTCTCTCTACAGCTCCCCCATCGTTCATTTATAGGGGTGACAGTTCCTATGATAGTCCAACTGCCTTCACATACCAACCTCGCTCTTCTGCACGTGGCTCTTCTTCGTCACATTTCCCATTCAGGTTTCTTCCATCAACCCATAAATTGACTCTAAACGGATCTGAATCTTTCGGAGTGAGGTTATCAGTCACGGAAAAGATGAGTGTCACCCTGAGAACGGCGGATAACACGGCGTCAACTTCCACCAGCAGTACGACGACATCAATGCCATCTAGTTTCTCATTTACCTACTCTTCAGGGCTGTCACCTCCATTCTTTCAACGACATCAACCGTAAAATCACCAGTCAGTAACGACGCACTGGCATTCAGCGTTTTATCTATAGGAACGGGGAAATTCATCACAGGTGAAAGTTCTTTCGAGAAACAAAATAATGATCTGTCGCAGAATTCTGTGTGTCGAATAATCAATGCATCTAGAAAATGTCGTTCTGAAAAATTTCAAAATTATTCGTTATAAGCGACCTTTTTCTGCTGAAGTGTCTGTTTCATTTCCATATAACATTTGAAAAACGATTTCCCGGAAGAAATAACGAATTCCGTTTGTAAGGGTTGTAATTTTCTAAAAGATGTTCCAAAATATTTTTAAGGAATTCATTTAACAACACAATGTGGGAATGTACTCGTAATATTTTAATGTTGTGGATTTTTTATTTATACTTATTTTCACTTGTTCATTATAGACCATGATCACGTCGACGAAGTCGCTGAAAAAATCTTTGTATACACCATATAATCTTACCTGGAAGGGTTTGGGAGAGACAATACTAGTCTTTTCCAACCAATTGTCAACCTTTCCTTCCAGTGGTGCACCCTGTTTGCACGGACGAGGCTCTGGCGACTGAAAGATTCCCGGTATAAGGAGTCACCCACTGCTTGCCAATGGCCTCCGAAAGGAGGGCAGAAGAGCGGGGAGTGGTTCAGGGCACCCTCTTGCCCTTGGGTTGGAAACGGCTCCTAAAGGTAAATGAATCAGAAATGATCAACGGCAATGGGGATGCAGAAGGCAACGGGAAACCACTCCATTAAAGACCCAAAGGGTATACCGAGGACATGTAATCCTCTCAAATTACATATATCACGGTGGCTTCTTCCTGGGTAAAATATTCCGGAGATAAAATAGTCCCCCAATCGGACCTCCGGGTGGGGACTACTCAAGGAGGAGTCATCAGAATGGATAGAAACATTCTACGAGTCGGAGCATGGAATGTTACAAGTCTGAATAGCGCAGGTGGGTTAGAAAACTTAAAAAGGCAGGTGCAACAACTTAAGTAACATGTTTGTTGGGATTAGTGAGATTAAATGGAAGGACCCACAGGATTTCTAGTCTGAGGAATACAGGATAATTAGCACACAAGCTGTTAAAGGAGTCACTGGTGAAGGATTTGTAATGAATAAGAAAGTAGGGAAACGGGTGAGTTATTATATCATGGTCGAACAGAGATTCAGGAATCAAGTTCTAGACTGTAAAGCGTACCCAGGAGCGGACATACACTCTGACCATAACTTGATAGTAATGAAGTGCAGGCTGAAATTCAAGCGAATAAGGAAGCAGTATAAGCAGAACAGACTGGAAGTGAATAAACTGAAACAATCTAGCACGAGAGAAAAATTTGCAAAAATGGTACGCTTAGGTCTAAGAAGTAACTCTGAAAGGAGCTCAGGCGAGGACGAATGGAATGCTTTAAAGACAAAAAATAAAAGCTGGTAAAGAAACATTAGACTTTAGGAACAAGCCGCCCGAACCTTGGACCACAGAAGAAATTTTGGAGCTGATGGATCAAAGGAGAAGGTACAAAAATGCTCAGGATGAAGCAAGAAGAGAGCAATACAGGCAATTTAGAAATCAAATAAACAGAAATGCAAAAAAGCAAAAGAAAAAGGGCTACAAGAAAAGTGTGAAGAAGTAGAAAACGAAATGGTCGATGGTAAAGTAAGTATAGTAAGATTAAACAGAATTTTGTAGAAATGAAGAAAAGAGGTATGAACATTAAAGCTGCCGATGGGAAACCTCTTTTTAACTCAGACGATAAAGCTAACCGAAGGAATACATTGAGAAAGTGTATGATGGAGACGACTTAAACAATAGCGTAATGGAAAAGGAAGGCGATGTCGACATTGATGACTTACGAGATCCTGTTTTGAGGACAGAATTTAATAGAGCTCTGAATGACTTGAAAGCAAGTAAGGCATTTGGAATCGATGAGATCCCTGCAGAACTTCTTAAATCCCTAGGAGAAGAAGGAATCGAAAGATTATTCAAGCTGATATCAAAAAGTTATGAAACAGGAGAAATTCCAACTGATTTTAATAAAAATATAATCATCACACTCCCGAAGAAAGCACAAGCCGACAAATGTGAGAATTATCGCATCATTAGTCTAAACATCACATGCTTCAAAATTACTGACCAGAAATAATATACAGAAGGATGGAAAGGGTAGTAGAAGAGATAGTAGGTGAAGATCGGTTTGGGTTTAGGAAAAAATTGCGGTACATGAGAAACAATTCTGGCTTTAAGATTAATACTTGAACGGCGGATCAAGAAAAACAAAGATACTTTTATGGCGTTATTTGATTTAGAAAAAGGTTTGATAATGTTAGTTGGAACAAGATGGTCAAAATTTTAAAGAAGTCAGGTCTAAAGTATCGAGATAGAAGAATAGGGTGTGAGACAAGGTTGTAGTCTATCTCCGTTAATATTCAACTTGCATGTAGAGGAAGCAATAAATAAAGTAAAAGAAAGATTTGAATGTGACATAAGTGTTCAGGGAGAAAAAATCAGTATGCTACGATTTGCTGATGACATTGTCTTGTTAGCAGAACGGGCTGAGGATATTGAGAAGTTACTGAGTATCACGAACAAAATACTTAAGGATGATTTTGTTCTGAATATAAATGAAAGCAAGACAAAAGTGATGAAATGTAGCAGAAATGATACCAATACTAGTAGATTAAATATCAAAATAGGATCGGATGCAATAGTAGAAGTAAGTGAATTCTGTTACTTGGGAAGCAAAATTACAACCGATGGCCGTAGTAAGCATGATGTTAAAAGCAGAATAGCACTAGGAAAAAGAGCCTTAATGAAAAAGAGAAATCTTTTAGTTTTAAATATTGATCTAGGAATTAGAAACTTTTTAAAACCCTATGTATGGAGCACAGCACTATATGGTAGCAAAACATGGACTTTAGGAATACCGGAAATAAAGAAAATTGAAGCATTTGAAATGTGATGCTACAGAAGAATGCTGAAAATTAAATGGACAGACAAAGTAAGGAATGAACAAGTTTTGGAAATGATGGGTGAGGTAAGAAGTTTGTGGAAGAAGCTTACAGAAAGAAGTGACAGGCTGGTAGGTCATATTATGAGACATGCAGGATTGGTTAATTTGTTAGTGGAGGGAACAGTCGATGTTACGAACTGTAGAGGAAGACTGATATTACAATATATGAAGCAGATAATTGAGGACGTGGGTTGTAAGGGGTATGAAGAGATGAAGAGGTTAGCACAAGACAGGAAGGAATGGAGGATTGCATCAAACCAGTCTAAAGACTTATGACAGAAATAAAAGAGGGAACATCCTTTGGTACCTTTCGGAAATACAGGCCTAAATAGATCATCACAGTGTTTTAACCTCTCTCTTCTGTCACCCTGATGTAGAAGATAAATACCATACTGCAATTAACAGAAACAATTCCACACCTGGAGAAATGAATTTGGGCAACCTAATGCTAATACTGGTCGAATAAGACTTTCGTAGCATCTCGAAGTAGGCTTTTTTAGGTAAAGTGGTCATGGATCGGAATAAGTTACTGAGAGGAATGATGAATAATTTACCAAAAACGCTGAAAGAATTTAAAATTGATATTTGCAATGGGCAAAAGTAGAGTACAGGAAAGGAGGTGAATGAGTCTGTAGGAAATTGTCAAAGGAGCGTGCTCTCCATCGCAATTTAATTAAATGGATATATTCAACACCCGTGACAATAACAAAAGCACTGCCATGGCTTACACTACGTTAGTAATAATAGGATTGCAACATGTTTCCTTCAGTAGTGTATGAAATCTGCATGCTATGTCTGAATCCTGCCGGAACTATGGTTGGCTGAGCACTTTGTAGGCTACGAGTTTGCGAAGTGATGTGTTAACTGCGCGTCGCGTTTTCATTGTGCTGTGTTGACGAAACTTCACAACGCGAGTTAGGATTTCTTGACAACATGAAGCATAATACACTTTTTTACTAGGTTTCATGTTCATCATCATTTTTTTTTAAACAAAATAGGAAGCTGCTGATAACACAAAGTGGTTGTGATACTTCCGGCGCCGTTATAAATGTCCGTCCAGTATTGCTTCCAACTACGACCTTGAAATTAAGTGTATCTAAAATAAGATTAGTGAATGAATTACAGCTAATAAAATAAGTAACTTTGGTATGAGTTTCATAAATGTGATTAATTTAATTCCTACAACTTTTCACTTTTATAAATATGGCAGCATGAGGAGTTCCGTCGTACGTCTGCAATCTTTGGCGCCATGCAGATGCTTACTCACATCTGTGACATAAGTTTGGCGCGGGAGTTCCCAGCTGCCCTTGGCTTTGACTTTGAAGGCACGTCTGGCAACGTCGCTCAAGGCCGCAGTGGCAGAACCACCAGCACACAGCTGCCAACGTAACGAAATGATGTGACACCCATCACATTTCAACATTAATTCACATTTTAAAAAAATATTCAAAGACTGTTTACAGAGAATTTCAGGGCAAACCTCAGCTTCGATCTAACATTCCAAAATTATTTTAATTTCAATTTCGATATTTAAGAAAACCCTTGTTTTTACCAGATGCAGTAATAGCTATCGTCAACGTGATGTTTGTACATATTTTTCATTTGTTATCACCTCAATAAACAACTAGCTTTTCAAAGATTCTGTCTCAACCTGTTTGGATTTTGATATTTCTGTATCGTGATACAACGTCTGGTTAAAGTGAAACATTGTCTTGGGTTTTTTCGTCATTACACAATGCTAAGTCCCCTATGATGGTGACAAAACTGTTCAGTCAATCTCTGAGTACTTTACTTGATGGTTGATAACGAAACGATTGTTTATCCACTATAAAAGTGATAACAGCTTGATACAACTTGGGTCGCTAGTTGACTCAGCAGGCGGCTTTACCCCTGAAGAAGACCGGAGATCACGGTCAAACGTTGGAAGAAAAAGGAGTGCGTCACAGACTCAGCGTTGCTTTGTTATTTACAATTATTTTGTTATCAGGTAGTTACAATTAAGAGTAAAGAATTATGGGATTTAGGCATCAACTGAAATGCGGGGTAAAGCTAGGCACAAAAATTGATCAAAGGAGCGAATGAAATTTTAGCTGTGTAATAAGGGTCTAAGGTGAAAGATGTGCTATTTGGTGATCGTATTATCCGTCATAGATGATAAGAAAACCCACTGAACTAGAAGACAAAAATTTTGCTAGAGAAATGTGGGTTTAATTAAAATTAAAATGATATATGTGAATGAACTGTAGCAGGAATTTGAGAACGAAGAGAGTTTTGTTATTATGAAGGATAATTACAAATGATAAACGAAGACTAAGGACGAGTCTTATAAATTTATTTTCATATTATCTCACGAAAGTGACAGTTAGTAATTAAACCTGAAGCGAAGGGTGTATCCAGGATCAGAACTAGGGGGGAGGGGGGGGCAAGATATGAACGGGGGGGGGGGATTCGAGGAAGTGGATTGGGGAACTGAAACATGGCGATTTCTTACAAATGAAATTCAAACCTACTGAGGAAACTTTTTTTTGTTATTGATTAACATAGTAATCAAACCACTTAATCTAAGGTCCTACTATGTAGATCGTAACTCAGTTATAGTTTTTTTATGTAAACTTTAACCGTCTCAGATTATCAGAAAAATTTTCAATAACTTCGTTTTTCAATATCTCACGGTGTTCTTTCACGAAATTTCGATGGCCACTCATCAGTCACCAGTTAATCTTTCATCTCCCACAGTGCTCCTGAGCCAATTCTTCACTCGTCGAAGACTACTAAAGGATCGTTCCACTGTCGCTGTAGATCATTGAATAGTGCTCAGAATTGTGAATGCTTTTTTTTTATTGCGGGGAATTTTTTTTTTTTTTTGTAACTGTTTAACGTCCCTTTTTAACAACGTGGTCTTTAGAGACGGGAAAGGATGGGGGCAAGGAATGGGAAGGAATTCGGCCATGGCCTTTTGAAGGAAGCATCCCGGCATTCGCCTGGAGTGATTTGGGGAAACCATGGAAAACCCAAATCTGGATGCCCGGACGGGGATTCGAACCGCCGTCCTCCCGAATGCGAGGCCAGAACGCTATCCGTTACACCACCACGCTCGGTATTGCGGGGGAAAAAATATTAGTTTCGTTAAACAAGTCAACGACTTCTATAACCGTTAATTTGTCTTCCGGTAAATTGTTCTTTATCCATAAAATGTACCAAACGTCGCGTTATCCAGTGGTATTATCAAACTCATAAAAATTTGTGAAAAGTTCTGCGTTCTTGTGTAAATCTGCTATACTCATTTTGGTTATGAATAAAGGGTCTAATCTTGATTGTGCAAATGCTGGGGTAAATTCTTTGGAAAATCTAATATTTAACGATTATATAAAAGAATCCAAATATGGTATGATTAGTGCACGTCACCAGTATTCCAAGCGATTGTCTGAGGGCGCATTGCTCCTGTTTTTTTGCTTATGAGCAAGACGTGGAATAAAATTTTCAATTTCCAATCCCACTGTGATTTAATTAATTCCTTGTCGATTCAATTTGCACCATTACGTTCATTTTTATGTACGTCAATGATCCCTTTAAAGTGTTCTCCAATCCTGTTCCTCACTGGGGACGCTCATGGGTGGCAACTTGATTTTTCTTCTGGGGGGGGGGGCAGCATCCTCCCCCCCCCCCTTGCCCCTGTCTGTATACGCCCATGCCCGAAGCTTAATATTGTATCATAAACGTATTTTGAAAGTTACATGACCCAATAAAGCACGGAATGGACGGATGCTGGAAATTCTGACTCTGAAAAATAGTTTATGGAGGAATGTTTAAACTAAATCGACCATAGACCGAAATGAGTTGATTGTTCATATTAATAGTAAAATAGAAGAGAAAAACTGTGAAGGAAGATAAAAATCAAAACATTTATCTAACTGATACGCAGAGGAGATGCAACTATTCCTTGTCAGATACCAGTACTGTGAGTACTCTGTTGATGTTAGATGTTATCGCTACCCGTAACTTGAGTTATGTATGGAACTTGTTATCTTATCTTATCAGTGTGACGTCTGGTACTGAGCCTGTGTGAAGTATTATCGCGTCAGACCGACTGTCAGCTACTAGAAATAAAGCCACCAAAACGGGATTTCATCCTGGTTTCTTCATATGTAAGGATTTTCCTTTGCTTCATCAGCTCAGTACCGAACTACAATCTTCGAAATAGACCTACTCATTAAAGCCAGTGGGATTTGGTTCAGGGTAAACTTGTATTACAGAAATACTTCCTGAAACCTAGAATGTTAAACAGGTCTGCAAACAAAGCTTGCATGATTGCAGCAAATGATTCAAAATGACGCTCTTCCGGAATATAATCTAGCTGATTGGACAAAAAAATTTCTAAACTCAGACGAATATGGAGCTTGAACCCTAATAACAATCTTGATATACAGCTTGTGCTACTATTAAGGAAAATATTTATTCGAAAATGTGATTTTTCTTAATATTAACTCAAAAGCAGGGGACTGTTCTGCGACTTAATTTCAAGGAGTTAGAAAGAAACTGGGATACAAAACTTTGGTGAGACCATTCCTTGAATATGGTGGTGTATCAAATACAGGAGTTGGAGACGGTGTAAAAAAAGGCAGCTTGATTTGTCGGTGGAAATTATGTAACAGTTACGTGTGCATCTAGTGGACTTATCATGCATCAACTCATTTTTTTTTTTTTCATCTGGAAAAAACTCATTGCTGGCAAACGTAGATTTTTTTTTTTTGGTAACTGCTTAACGTCTCTTAACAGCGAGGTCTTTGGAGACGGGAAAGGATGGGAGGCAAGGAATGGGAAGGAGTTCAGCCATGGCCTTTTGAAGGAAGCCTCCCGGCATTTGCCTGGAGTGATTTGGGAAACCATGGAAAACCCAAATCTGGATGCCCGGACGGGGATTCGAACCGGCGTCCTCCAGAATGCGAGGCGAGAATGTTAACCGTTACACCACCACTCTAGGTCAAACGTAGAAACCATAGAGACAATAAACATCATATTAACAAGGAATAAAATTTGTCGGTACTTTTACGTAATAGAGAAACGTTTCTTGCAGCTTACATTTATGTTGTCAGAAGGGCCTTTCTGATGTTTAACTCAGTGTTCTTAGGAAATTATGTGTAGTATATTTTTTTCTGTTTGACAGTTGCGTAAAATCAAGAGGGTAGAGAACTAACATGCCTATAGAACATAAAGAAAGGGAGAGGAAAAAGAAGAGATTTACTGTACAGTGTTGTAGGGAATGTTTTTTGAATAAATTCACTATTCGACGACGCTGATTGAGACTTACAGTATATCAGACGAAATCACACATTGTTTAATGGGAATTTACTTAGCTGTTAAGTAAATAGTATTTACCACATTAATTTTAAGAAATGAATTCTTTTCCACATTCTGCATGTTAATAACGTATTAAAGAAAGGAACGTATCAAATGGCTGCTTTTATTCAGACTAATGCGAAGCTAATAGCAAACTGAGGCAAAGTCAGTGATATTATTTTTAGTCTTCTATATTTTGAGGGCGTGCCTTATGGTTCTTGAGCTGTCGTCCCGCACTGTACTAAATACTGTCGGCGTTGTAAGACCAAACCGCTTGGAACAAAAACAGGAACCCAGAAAATAGAAGAGCACACGTAAATCAAAACATCCTGATTCTCATTACTTCCTTCCTTTTTTTAACAAAAAAGGTAAAGGTTGGTTTAAAGTAAGTTAGAAATTTTGGTGTCTTTAGAAGGGTTTCCAGTTTCTTCTAACCAGCTAATTTCGATCACTTTCTTCGAATCACTTAACTTAAAAGTTACTCGATATGAAATTGTCACACCAGACTTGGCGCAGGACAATCCCTCATTAATAACAGCATAGAGTTTAATATGTTGGCCTCGACGTACAACGGTCGAATACTGCGTTATCGATAGCGCTGTCAATAAAGCAACAAAGAAATGGAGAAACATTACACACTCTGGCTGAGATAAAAATAAATTGATAAATGAAGCATACATGATGATGACATAGAAACGTTGGTGTTGGTGCATTGTTGATCGGGCACAAAGATAAGTCACTGTTTTGTGACATAAGCTGGCATAACATACCCTACATAGCAACTGGTGAGTGAAGGGTAATACTCGAGCTTGTCTTTCGGAAGACGCGGATTCCCTTCCGCCCAGTTCGGTTATCCACGATTTCACGATGCCATGACGAGTTCCTGTGAATTATACTTGGCAGCCGGCAGAATGGAGACTTCGACCTTGGCGCCTGCCTGTTTGCGCGACAGCCATTCATTTCCTGTGGTTACGACACTTGTCCGCCCCGCAACTTTCACAGCTACAACACCGCAATTCAAGTACATAAGAAATCAACCACACGCATTTCAATAATTTTACGCGTTTATTTCTTAAAATGAATTTAGTTTTTGTTCAATACCTACATGTTGGACGCACTCTATGCATGAAAAGCGTTCCGTTTCATTGTATGACAACATATCTGCGGTATCAAGGTATATCGTGTATTAAAGACAAGCTCAGTCGTACAAGACACGGAGGGGGGGGGGGGGGAGGGACTAAAAATTCTGCATGTGTTATAGAGGGTAATGTATGTGTTATGAAAGTAACGAAATTGTGAAATGAAGCCGTTATTGCGTCCTTTATTAAACGTGGTGCAATGATATTGCAATGACATCAAGGGTATCAAATGAAATATAAAAAGGAGGATCAAAGGAGGGCAACTAGAAAACTCGGTAACTAATACTCGTATAGTAAACTATCTGGCTAGGGAGTCATTGAAAGATATGAGGCGAGTGTAGTAATAAGTGTGTATGAGGTGTACTTTGGAGGTGTGGAGTACGTAGGGAAAGAGGAGTAGTATGTGAAAATCTAGACACAAATTAGCACCTTACTTGGATGTAGTGTAGTGGAAAAGTTCTCATTTTTTTTACTACAGATTAACGAAATTTCTTCGAGTTCTGCCAGTAAACCCCGGAACCAATATGACAAGAGGATTGGTCTGGGTTGGAATACAGACAGAAAAAATGGGGTTGAACATTACTCTCGACCTGTAGCGAGTCCAAAATTGGTGGAACAACCGCTGGATTTTGGAAACATGGCAGACAGACGCAGTTCTATAAACCCTAAAACAATATACAGTGATTTAGAAACAAATTTAAAACTCGGTCGACTGGAGGAGGCTCCGAATATCAATGTGGCGCTAAGGCATCTAACTCGAATAGCGCATCCAGCCGGTAAATATGTAACCTTCCCTCAGCTAGAAGCGATTGATCGTATACATCTAAAATCCACCAATCTTCCTACAGAGACTTCTCAGCTTCTCTCTCTTGTGCATAAAGTCTTCGAAAGAAGGAATGAAACTTTTGATCCCGATCAAATATATAAACAGTACGTATTAACTCATGGGCGTATAGTTTTCGATTCAAAATTCCCGTGGCCACAGTGCAATGTCCGCACCAGACATCCATAAACCACAAAATGTCTTGTAAGCTACGAATTTCACAACTAAACGCCAGGAGAAGCAAGTTGGTTTTGCATGAAGTGAGGAAGCTGTCAGAGGAACACAAATGGGATGTCATATGCCTTCAGGAGACACATTTATGCTTCGGGAAGATTCCTTTCATGCCGATATCGTCACAGATAATCTCAACAGGTAGAAACCCTATGACTGCAATAGTAGTGCTATCCAGACAAGTTACTGTAACTAAGATAGTGCAGTTCTATGATGAACATACGACATGTGTGGAGCTCATTGCTGACTGGGGTAGTGTAATTCTCGCCAACATCTATATTCAATATAGTGATCCCATTGAACCATACGTTGGGAAAATAAATGAAGTGTGCACTGCCCTAGGAAACAGACCAATAGTAATAATGGCTGACGCCAATGCTAAATCCGAACTCTGGCAAAGCGGGGTGACAAATAAGAGAGGCGAGCTTTTAGTGGAAGCTATTAGTGAACTGAATCTAGAAGTAAGAAATCTACCGCATAAGCCCTACGCATATAGCAACCGAGATGAAGCTCGGTCAAACATCGATGTAACCTTGACCAATCTGCGATGTGGGAACTTATTGCGGAATTGGAACGTTTTAAAATTTTTAACTACCAGCGATCATAATGTTATTACTTTTGAGTTGGTCAGAGGGAGGAACGATTTTGACACATCATTTCCAACGTGCATTACAACATCCGACGGGCAGACTGGAACAGGCTGAGGGAAAGTTTTGCACAACAGGAAATCCTATTAGATGATAATGATGTAGATCGAGCCGCAAGAGATCTTACCCGTGCACTCCAAATATCAATGAGAACACCTATTCCTCTAAAGAGAACCATTGGCATAGTGGACAGACCTTGGACTGATAAACTGCACAGACTACGACAAAGGATGCATAAAGCAAGAAAAGATTACCAACGTTACCTCATCTCCAATATTAGAGGACAGCTGCTGGAAAGATATAGACAAATCAAAAGTGAATTCTGAGAGCTGTTAATACTAACAAAATAAAAAAGTTGGGAAACATTTGTGAAAACAAACTTGCATACTGATCCATGGGGTATCCCATACAAAATTACAGCAGGAAAGGTAAAACCCCCAACTACACTGTATACTGTGCAGAAACAAGATGGAACCAGTGTTACGAGCTGGAAAACTACTGCAGAAGTTTTACTCCAAAAACTCCTGATGACGACGAGATGGAGCACAGAGCGCTCCGCCTGGAAATAGACCAACATAGGCAAAGTGTCACCGACACTCCAGATATTAGCATCTTGGAGGTAGTACAAGCAATAAATGCCTTGTCCAGGAACAAAGCTCCGGGTCCGGATGGTATTCCAGCTGGTACAAGAACTGGTAGTGCCAGTAGCCCCCACTTTGTGTAAGCTCTAAAATGCATGCCTGCATCAGGGAAGAGTACCAAACATCTGGAAGCAGAGTGACATATTAATCAGCAAGAAGGGAGATGACAAAGGTCCAAAATTGCCTAAATCATACCGACCCATCTACTTGCTAAACGTGCTGGGCAAAATACAAGAAAAGACGTTGTGCAAGAGGTTATAAGAACATTGGGAGAAGGAAGGGATGAATCCAAACCAATATGGATTCAGAGCGGGTAGATCTACAGAGGATGCAATCAACTGGACAATGAATCTGATACAGAACTCAAATCAGAATTACGTGATAGGGATTCTTGTCGATATATATGGGGCATTTGATAATTTGTGGTGACCTGCGCTTTTTGCACGGCTTAAGGAACTTAATTGTCCAAAGAACTTGTATAACACCTTTAAAGATTATTGTAAGAACAGATATGTCAAACTTAGGTATCCTGGAGTATCCATTGATAAAAAGCTAACAAAGGGTTGCCCACAGTGATACATTTTGGTCCGATATTTCGGAACATTGGGCTTGAACCGGGAATGGCAAGGCTGCAAAGAATGCCGGAACTCCAGGGACTTGTTGCCTTTGCTGATTACCTATTCTTAATTATAGAGGGTAAAACCAGAGCCGAAATTGAGGCTAAAAGCCCAAAGGTTCTGCGTGAACTCAGTCGATGGTGCAGACAAGTCAAACTAATATTAGCACCTCAAAAAACCTGTTATATATTACTGAAAGGCAGATTACAGATCAATCAAACCATTAAAATAGACGGAGTTACAATAAGAAGAAGTCCTTTCAGTCGATACCTTGGTGTGAAATTAGACGAAAGTTTAAATTTTATGGCCCATATGGAGGAAGCATGTGGGAGAGCCACCTCAGTCATGAATAAACTAATCAGTATGGGGCAAAGGCGTTTCCAACTTTCACCGCTTGTTATTCGAATATATTACAATACAATATTAACATCAATTATAGGGTATGCAGTCAGCGTCTGGGCGATACATCTCAGAAAAATAAAACCCAGCAAACTTTTGAGGAGGACACAGCGAAGTATTCTAATCAGGCTGAGTGGTGTTTACTAAACAACAGCAACTGATACCCTTACCGTGGCACTGGGGGTGTGGCCGCTGGACTTGGAAGTTCGCACTTCGCAAGCGGGGAGCATTTTACTGGCTCAGGAAAGAGAATCTGGAACAGGTTGAGAAAATCACGGGAGCACCATCAACAACAGCTGCAGAGGTAAACAAATTGTTATTGGAAGAATGGCAGCAAAGGCGGGATGTTAGCGCAACAGGAAGAAGGATGTATGATATGTTTAAAAGTGTCTGTGAAAGGCTCAAAATGTCGCATATTCTCCCATCACCTGGGCTGCTACATTACTTAACGGGTCATGGCCCATACAACAGTGAACTCCAAAGAAGAGGAATAGTGGACAGCGGTAGCTGTGATTGCGGAAACGAGGGCACTCCGGAACATGTTGTATGGGAATGTGTTTCAACAGCGGAACAAAGAGAGCCATACCAGCAAATGTTACAGGGCAGGCGCATATTTGACATATTGCGTGACCAGGAATTATGGTACTTCCTTGATGCAGCTTGCAATGTGGCCTCACAAGCAGCCCAAGAAAGGTTCTTGGCACTTAAAAACATTTTCAACTGACGGAAACACTTTCATCCGACAGCGACCAGCGACCGAGCAGTGATCATCCCCGAAGAAAGAAACTCCCGATGGGTCGAAGGAGGACACCTCCACTTCCAGAAGTCATCTCCTGAGGGAGGTAAGTTACTCCGAAGTGGCTGTGCCGGGAGTAAATGTTTAAAAGTGTCATAAATGTACTAAGTGAGAAACAGTGAGACAACAGTAAGTGATTTGTGTATGTGAATGTTTCTTTGTTTAATTATATAGGCCTATAACGTATCTGTGTGTGAACGTATGTTACTCAAATTACTAATTTACAGTATATATGTATATATCCATAAAAAATACTAACACCTATCAAATACAAATACATAATTACATTGTTAATTTAATCATGTAACTAATTTTTGTGAAATTTGATAAATTTATGTGTTACAAACTAGTTTTACATCCTGAACAATATTTAGCTATTATTTTCAAACTATATTTTTCTCTTATGTACTTCTTGTAATATATTGGAAATATGGGCCCCAAGGTAGAAACTAGGTGCTGGACTATTATGTACCAGGATATAAAAATAAAAAAAAGTGAGCCGGGGCTGAAAATAAGAAAGCTGCTTGAGCACTACTCTTTCACTCTAATATTCCATAATATTTTCCTTTTAACTAAAAATCCACGAAGACTATCTTCACCAACTACTTTTCATACCTACTGCAATATCTTTCCATGCCTTATCACCAGTATACGAAAAGAGTAGGCTTGATACCAGTGTTTTTTTTAATGGTATGTTGTTTATACTGCATTACTTTTGTACGCTTGATGCGGTGACGTTTACGAAAAATGGTTATAGAAATCGTGATTCACTTTCCTGTTTTACGGACTGCGGGTTATATAATATTAGACTCCATGAGCGGCGAACTAATTCCAGTCACGAGACGCCTTCTTTTTCGTGTCGTACCCAATCCTTACCTGCAAAAGTAGCAACGAATAGGTGTGAGAGTGCGACGAACAGGAAGAAATCTACTGCGCTATGCTTGACATGGGAGACTCTGAACGACCACTTTTCAGTCCCGCTACCGATAAGTATTACACTAGATCCAAGATTTCACGTTTGGTGGTTCGAGTTCCAACAGCGAAAAATATGATTTGTAATTAACTGTTGTGTTTTTGATTACGACCTTACAGTTATGCCGATAAAAATAGTTATATAGTTGTTAACACGATGTTGAAAGTTATATCTTTATAAAAGACGCAAGATCAAGCGAAAATTTTAATAAAGAAAAATTAAACATTAGTGCCATGATCCACTGAACTCAGCACAGACTATCGACCTAGAGACCTACTGACAAAATGTAATTGCTTAGAAACTTTTTTTTTTAGTGGGGCCTTAAGATTCGTCAAAGCCGGGGCAGAAATAGTCTCAAGGGACTTGACATATTTTATAGCAAAAATGTGAATTAAAAATTTTACATTCCAGTTGGATAGAGGAAGAAACTGATTTGAAACAGAGGAGCAAATAAAAGAAGTTTATTCTATCGCAATCCACCAAACATCAAGGAAAACATATCTTGTATATGCTATAGTAAATATCTGAACTCTGTTGAAACACAATTTTTTTTACAGATTTCGCAAAATCTGGAAAAAGATACTCTCAACGATGGGTTCTCTTCTGTTGTACACAGTATAAAGTGTAAGTTATTTCGGAAAAGTACGTTTGTGCAAATAAAAACTTAACAATGGATGAATGATGTGATGATTCCTACGAAGCTAGGGGATAGCAGTCATTAATATTTAGAGAAGACATAGAGGGCCTAATGATTCCTAAAACTTCTCCCTACTTCCTAGAGTGTAAAAATTTCCAATTTTTCACGAAACAGAATAAAACATTTATTCAGCCTATATGTAATAAAAACTGTGTTTGAGATCGAAATTTTTTACACAGCCACCAGTTCACCCATGCACGTTTAGGTGCCGTACTATAGATAACTTCACGCGAATGCCGAGATTGTTTTTTTGAAGGAACTATGATGGAATTACTCCCCGATCCTTTTCACCTCATCCTCTCCCGACTCTAATGACCTTGACGACAACGAGCTGTTAACCCGAGACACAAAAGAAAGTTGCACTTGATACTAGGGACTCGCAAGAGAACCACGTAAAAAACTCGGGACTTACGTAGCGGTTATAGTTTGTAGGCAGTTTTCCATAATCATTGCGGAAAAGGCAGAGGTCATTTATAATCTCTCAACTCAAGAGTTAGACATTTCAAAAAACATCTTAACGAGTAACAGGCAAATCGAAACCTACAGTATACACGTTCTATCTTAATACTACGCTCGACTATGTGTCATTGCAGTGGGCTATTTGCGGTGAAATTACTGAATGCGTGAATTGAATAACAAATACAAATAAACATGTTACACTACCTCACATTTCAGGTAAGACTCACCAATGGTCTATTTGAATTTCTTAATGTGGGAGAGCTTGTACAACTTGTAACATTTCGTACAGTACGAGAAGAAGTAAGATATTTTAAACTATACAATAATATCAACGGAGACAATATTAAAGGAAGGTACAACCTTTTTATATTATTTTTATTTGTATTTTACCAAGCGTGGTGGTGTAACGGTTAGCGTTCTGGCCTCGCATTCGGGAGGACGGCGGTTCCAATCCCCGTCCGGGCATCCAGATTTGGGTTTTCCATGGTTTCCCAAATCACTTCAGGCAAATGCCGGGATGCTTCCTTCAAAAGACCATGGCCGAATTCCTTCCCATTCCTTGCCCCCATCCTTTCCCGTCTCTTAAAGACCTCGCTGTTTAGAGAGACGTTAAGCAGATAAAAAAAATATATATATTTACAGCCTGCTCTTGTAGAACAAAATAAAATGTTTCACAGAAGTTTGCCTTATTAGCTGCTCGTATACTATAAGAAAGAGAAACACTGAAACATCAAGTGCCAGGGTCTGGTAGAGGATGAGTCTCCCAGCAAGGGTTAAGTCCAAGGACAGCCACAATAGGGACAACGACCGCAAACCGGCTTCACTCACTATTTCTGGAGTCGGCCGTGGTTGGAATGTTGCCCGCGGCGTCGGGACAT
Source organism: Vandiemenella viatica (assembly GCA_031002005.1). Taxonomy (NCBI): domain Eukaryota; kingdom Metazoa; phylum Arthropoda; class Insecta; order Orthoptera; family Morabidae; genus Vandiemenella; species Vandiemenella viatica. The sequence continues at coordinate 62,946,554 of JARYHS010008074.1, forward strand.
TAAAGTACACCTGTCAGTACACAGAATGCAGCCATCCTTATTCCGCTTCTCACTTACCTCTCTTGTTAAGTGCATCTGGTTTATAATTTTCTCATAGAAAGTGTTGTGGAGAATTTGTGATTGTGTCATCTCATTATAACTATTATTTAATCTACACCAGATCTGCACGTGTACACAAATATTTATATGGAATCTACAAAACTAATAAAATGCAGTGAATTCTTATCGGAGTAACCATTCTAAGATTAAATACGCATAAAGTATCGCCCACCAATAAAAATGACATTTTTAATGGTAAATGGCTATCAGCTAAACAATTAACATATCAGCTATACTGTTAAAGAAAAGGTGAAAAATGCAACCGTAAAATTATACGTTCCACGTCCTGGTATATGGAGAAAACAACTGATGTCTGTAAGATTTATGTAGTATACTTTTCAGGGAATGAAATGTTATTTTTGGTTTTACAGAATTCGGAACGTGGTATGGAATACTTTGTATACTGTTTTGACAAAACTGAAAAACAAGAACAAGTAAATCAATCCATTGTAGCTAAGATTTTAATTATAATCTGAAACATTTGCTAGATATAGTATTTTAGTTCAAACAACAGGTATATATTAATATTACGTCCTCATTGAGGCACAGAAGAAGCGATACAATGCCAGATATCGATAACGGTATCTAGTTTGAACTGTTGAAGGTAAAAGATTTAGAATTTTTCGATTACATAAGTTAAAAAAAAAATTATTACTGAAGCTGAAAAATTCCGGAAAAGGAATGCCTTTTGTGGAAATTTCGTGTGAATGAATTCCATAAAAGTAAGATTAATACTATTTGATTATTTTCGTAAAAATCCCAAAACAAAAATTTGATGGATTAATGAAATAAAAAGGAACATAGGGGAAGATCTAAAGAAAGAAGAAATCATGAATAGGATTCGGACTAGTCAAAAAAATATCAATATGATGAAAGGTTTCCAACAGAAAAAAGAAACAGTAAAACCTTGAGAACAGTAAACACGGTGACAACACAAATAATACTGAAAAAAATACATACAAATATTTCGCGTGGAATGCAGCTGACCGAAACGAAAAACACTTTTTTTGATGTTGAAGCTTCTGGCTTGTCGAAGTCACTGCTGGGAAAAATGAAGATTAAGAACGATTCAAAAGACAGTCATAATAATTTTGATCTTACTTTCCTGTGGTAGTTACTACTGGGGAACGGAATGAGGTGCACTGTTTGCTTTACGGACTCGGAAAAAATAAAGAGGTGACAGCGAAAGAAGTAGCTTATAAAACTGCTGTCAGACAAAGTCTGTTATCGTGGCACCCATACATCATAGGAATTATGAAAACCATTAACACTGTCGAAATAATTCTTCTGCGTTTTGTAACTGCTTAAAAAGTAAAAATGGTGGCAAATGTTCTTCGGCTTGAAATAATTTTAGACACCAGCAAGTTTTCCTTATTCACGTCTGATTCTTTAAAATTAGTGCCAATATCTCATTTACTTTCTTCTTCTCGACATAGACGTAACGACACATAAATAAAACCACCGATATCCGACACCTAACTATAAATGGCAACCCTCGTGTAATGGGACAAGCGTGCAGGCCTCTGCAGGGTAGGATTAGTATCGAATGAACGATATGGGAAGTCTATCAATCAAAAGTCTGCATGTCCAAGTCAGATTACAGTTTATCGTGAACTAAATAATAACGAAACAGGAATGGAAGAGGATACTATTTTTTACCATTTTTACGGACTTGCACCAGTGGCAGTCATTTTAATGTATGTGCAAGACATCTTCTGCATTTATCTTCATCATGTACTATCAGCGCTGTAGAACAGGAAAAGCAGTCCGTGAGATTCGTTCTAACCGAGTGGTCTGAACACTATGGACGCAATATCAGACAAGTTTTTTTATTATCTCTATCGTATGAGTCGCATGTAAGCTGTAGTCGGAGAGGTTATCACAGGTCGAGCTATGATATATTAAGTCACAGTGACCTAACAGTTATGAATAAAGCTCTATCAATTGTACTAAGAGAAGTACAGTATGGCGACTGCTGATCTATGTTGGATACTGCAAAACCAAAACATTTTCGACGGAAATTTAAAGAAAGAAAAATCGACAAAAATTTGATGTACGTAAGCCTGATAAAGTGCTAAACAATGGAAAGAACTGACATAATTCAAGCTAAAAATGTCTAGTGCAAAAAAGCTCCATCGGAATTAATAGTTATAATAATACGATATAAAATGGACAGTAGCAGCAGCTATTTCAATCAAAATTATGAACTCTTAAACATACGATTCTTGTTTCTGATTAGCGGAAGTAAACGTGAGCTCGGTAACTCCTTAAATATTATGCTGTCTTTGTAAGATTTCATATCCGAAGATGCTAATGAAAAAGTATTCACATCATGCTTTAAAATGCGAGTACATTTTTGAAACAAGCAGTGAATTATTTTAAAACTAAAAAAACTAGGAAACATATCTTAGTGATTGTATTTAAAAATTAACACTGTGTACTATTTTCAGTGATTTTTCAGTGTAAAAATGTCTGTTAAATGAGATCATTCAACTCGTACAGAGATATGTCCTGTTCTGTTGGGCATTTAATGCATTGCGATTAATGTATGAATGTAAGCAGCACTTTTGTACCAAAATATTTTTTCTATTTATTGCACCGTTTTTAGGTAATATTAGAGATGTTCACTTATATTTCAAATGACAACAGTCCCAGGATGTGAAACAGTACATAAATTATTAAACAGTCAATAATATTATCAACTGCTAATTACGTTTAGTTAGTTATGATTCCATAAGTATCCAGTATGAAATATCCCAATATGATTTAATACATGATTTAAATACTTCTAGCTCAAAACTTACTCCCAATAGCGTTAAGAAAAGAGAAGAAAAAAGAAAAAAAAAATCTATGCGTTGTATAGAAACTTGGGCATTGGTGTATTTTGACAAAACAGAAAGTTCAGGATTTAAGTGTCTAGTGAAAACAGCTTGTTGCGTGTTCCGTGTTACCGATGACTGAAATCACGTTTGCAACATTATTTTTTGTTTCGATATAAAACTTAAGCTTACTTCGTTCTGTTCAGTTTTCGATATTCCGTTCGTCTTCTCTCGTAATTAGTAATCAAATTATAAATTAATTTCCTCCTCAATGCCTGTTTCAAATTTTTTGTTCCTAACAAACTGCTAGCCTTATTTAACAGTTGTTAGATACCACTGCAATTTAAAAATGTTAATATACCGTTATTTTGAAAACAATTGAGTTTGGGGATTTCGAATGCCTTTCCCCAAAAACTCTCTTCATAAACAAAATAAACTTTTAGTAAAACCTCGCTTCGTTATGTTGGAAGTAATAACATGAAATAACCGAACCTGTTACAGCAATGGATCGAGGACTCGCCTGTTTGGCTGGTATGATACTGGCCGCGTTACACCACCGTTTCACTGGTTGTCAATATCTGAGGAGTTATATCCTTCTGGAAGCACATCGCAGAATGTCTAATACGAGAATAGTGTTTTTCCTTGTGTTTTCCTTACCGCAACTCAGCTATTGGACCAGGGTAATTTACGTACCGATGCTTGTATTTTCGATAGAATTTATTATTATGCAGTGACTGAGTTTCATTTCTGCCTGCGACGAAATATTTCCAGTGCCAACTTATGTTGTTCACTAAGCTTAAGGATATAATGCGTTGTGCTTGTCCTATCATCTCTCATGATTTATGACAGTGAAATGTAAGGAAAAACTGTAACCAACTCATTTTACAAGTGCAGAATAAAAGCGTAAACGGTTTCTAGAAGTCAAGTATTAAGGCCAAAAATATGGATTCATTGCCAGACGTTCTTCAGCCGTTCTTAGCATGAACGACGTTGTATAATCCTTGATCTACGACACGGAATAGTACTCTTCTAACTCTGAGGCACTGAGGTGCAACGAAATCAAGAATCGTGTAACCCAAAAGCTTTTATCGAGTCTGGTCGCTGGGGCGTGGGAAAGGCGGCTTGCAGCGTCCATGTGCAGGTAATGCGAGTCTGCTACGAGCAACATGATCGCAAAGAACGGCGCCCCCAGTTGCACTCTTCAGGCCGATGCGGTTTTCGTCGAGACCACGGCATCCCATACAGTCCACTCTATTGGAAGCGGTCGTCGACTCGATACGTGATTTTGCTATCATGTGAATTGTTCCACTGTCAATCATGGTGCGATCTGTCGCATCGACTTCTTTCACACTTCCAAGACATGAGGGTATCTCTGGAGTGATAAATAAATTGCATACGGCTTCAGATTCTCTATCTCGTCTGGATGGATTCCAACATTTTCTATATCTTTTCTCGTCTCCTCAATTTGTTTGGTTGTTACCTTTAATTCATTGATGTTTGTGACGTAGTCATTTTTGTCAACCTACTCTCACCTTGTGGGAATTGTTAAAGGAGATGATATTACATGATGTAATGTTCTTACATACAGTGGCCTTACACGTACGCACCATCTCGTTGAACACTCGATTTTTAATAACTTTTGCTGGTTACGCCAATACATTATCGCCAACACAACTCTTCATTGGGTACAGCACTTGGTGATTAAGTGTAATGCGTTTAAACCTTATTTCCAGATCCCAGGTTCAAATTTCGTGCTGTTACCTTGATATACGGCATCTACCAATCGATTTTATGGACTGTTACCAGGAACGTTGGCTCATGTTTTTCAATGTTAGGTCTATTGAACCGCGAATGTTTCCCAACCTTTCAAGATAAGAAAACCCTGAGGTATGAGCTGTCATTCGACGTCTACGTTGAATAAGGGAGACGTGAAAGCTTCCCTAAGCCTTTCTGTTCACGTCCATTTTCTGTCACAACACAGTAAAATATTAATGGAATTATCCGTCAGAATACAAAACGTAACTGTCCATCCTGTGGCAGCAAATGGCGGTAACAAATCATTCAGACGTGCCTAAACGCAGGGGTCGAGGCGACAGTACTTTACCGACATTAAGAAATGAGTTTACTAAATGTGTCCACTGAGGCAACAAGTTTCTGTTGACGGTGTCAATATGGACGGATCGGCTGGTAACGAAATGATGGTGGCTTGTCTCTCCAACAGCTTGTCAATAAAATTTAGTTTTACACAAGAGTGGATTCAACGATTAAAAACATCTTCATCATAACATACAGAAACTTAAAAATATTTAGCACAAGGCACAACTGAACAACACGACCATCAGCCCTTGGAGCGAAATTTATACAACGGTCACAAAACTGAGCGATCTGATTACTGAACTCGGTCTGTACATGAAAAGGGAAATTAAATATGATAACCGAAAAGATAAGACGACTTATAAGAAAGAGAGATGCCGCTCATCGACTACACAGACGTTAAGGCAACAGAAGAAAAATAAACTGCACAATCGTATTGGAAAATGTATAAGAAAATCTAAACTTAGGTACAAGTCATTAAAGAAAACACAAGTCCTTAGGCCTCACGGAAGAGCCTAAAGCATAAGAAATACTTCAACGAATTTCGGTTGTAAACGACACCCACAATTTTTATTTATCTCATATGACCACATAACAGGAGAGGAGAACAATTTTACACATAAAATCTAATGCAAAAGTTCTGAATGAAATTGGTATCAGAACGTTTAGAAATATAATAGATGTAACTATCCCATACATTTTTAACTTTTCGATACTTATAATAAGATATAAAAATGTTTGGAAGATGGCATTAATTAAATCCAAATTAAAACTGCTCCCATCGTACCTCGAGATTAGTGATTTATAAGCTTATCACCTATCGTTTTAAATGCTCTCAAATACATACTTCATGACAAGACTACTTGCTATGGACAGACGAAATATAACAATAATGATTCTTCATAAAGGCATTTGACACTGTCTACCGTGATATTATTTTGTCTAAACTAAGAGGATTAAATTTTTCAAGCGGTGCGGTACTGTTGATTGCTTCGAAATGTGTTTCAGGAACCTTCAAAATGGTACTGCGGATGTTATTGGAAAGGGAGGGTTTCGCCAGGGCTTAGTCTTGGTAAACATCTATTTTTTATTATATAGATCATGTAGCTAGTGTGTTACGTTACTGTAACTATTATTTGTACGCTGATGACCTGCGACTTTACCGCAACGCAACACCAAACGATATAGCCACTATAATGTTTGACCATTATTTTTTGGAAAGGGAATGGGGGAGTTTAACTGAAAAAGCAAAATTTCTAACTGCAAACAGATAGCATCGAGTACATAATTATTAAAAAAATATTTGAGATCAAACAAATTAGTCAACTCATTTTACACATTTGAACCTCATTCAACATTTAAGATTATTTGATGAACCATAACTGTTTATTCATAAATTCTACGCGAAACGTTAGAAATAGGTAATAAAATGTGGAAATAAATACATATTTTGTAAACTTTTCGCGTTTAAAACAACCCGACTGGAAGCTTCAGACAGTTTACAACCATTTATCGAGAGTTTATTGCAAGCTATTCTTTAGAGTTTAGATTGTAGCCCGCCAAGCAGAAATTCATTATAACATTGAATTATCCATATAGTCCAGTAACAGGGTCTCAAAAAGGGGGACTCACAAACATTATATCACGTAGAATATTTTTTTTATTTTGTATATATTGGTGAGAGTATGAAAAAAACAAGAGTTTGACCTCCAACACCCTCGGCACAATTTTCTGTGAGCAAAAACGTCAAAATTTTGGTACTTTTTTCAGTTTTTCGTCTATAACTCCTTCCTGATGAGTCCACTTTACTTCCATTGAAAGAGAACAACATTTGCTACAACTCATGTAATACAAAGTTATTTTCTAAACTCAAAAATAAACGAGATGGATTTCTTCGAAAATCAGCAAAAATTCACAGTTTTCCTAAAAGTCTGGTTTCCACCTACTTTGCAGTTTTAAATTATCTGGAACCCCAGTATATGTAATTGATACATGTGTATTTCTGTATGACATAGTATATATACGTACCGTACGTTGATTGCTGATGGTCAGTTCAGTAGTTATATGGCATTGTTGGCCGGGAGATCGTGAAGTAATTTTCGGCCGCCAGGTGACAGCTAAGGATTGCAATCCCGCAGTGTTTTCAATCCCGCGGGATCCGTGCGGAATTTGCGCCAATCCCGCGGGATCCGTGCGGGATTGGCGCAAACAATTTTTTAACGCATACATTTAAAACAAAGTTACTTAAAACGTTAATTAAATAAATAATAATTAAATCTTATATATATATATATATATATATAAATAGACGTGTTTTTTCCTATATTTCAGTTTTCAGCCACCACTACCTAGCACAGATCACTGATGTTTGTGGGTGGTGGAAATGAAATTTTTTGTTTGTAGAATATCAGCAACACGAATTAATGAAGTCATTGAGGAGTTACGAACCACTACGGCACAAGATGGAAAAAAGTCAAGATTAAACAGTGAATCTGAAGAAAATAGGATAGTATACCAAGGTTAATATTACACATAGGCTTGAAACGAAAGAGAAACAAAGGTAGATCGAGAGACAGAACAAGTTAACAGAATGTGAAGGAAAAAAGAGAGAACTGGTATTAGAATAGGAGAAGAATGTAGGTGGACGAATAAAAAATGTTGGGAATGCTCATGTTTCGACCAGTGGATCAGGACTACTTTATATAATAGCAATAAAATAATTGGGACTGACCCTGGAGGGCAAGCTCAAACTGCCTTTAATTATAGTCCGACTTTAGATGGCTGTTGAGGTTTACAGTTATCTATGCTACTCGTAGGTTGATTGGTTAATACAGCCATCGACCATTTCTCTTTCCTTCGTTGCCTATATGTTATTATCAAAAAGTAGATGAACAGCCCTTTAATGTAAAACAGCATTTTTCTGACAAGCTCCTTTATAAACAAAACTCCGTTACAGCTGGTAGTGATTCCATAGTTGCTTTAATCAGTTGTCTGATATATCAATTTGGTATTGACTGAGATGGTGGTTTTATTCTGCTTTGGAGAGCTCGGCGACTCTTTGGTGGAACATCCCAGCAAGCATGTCTCCGGGCGTTTGGTTGAGCTCTTGGTAGCCTGACATTTCGCTCTTGCAGCGCGAGTACCACCGCCGCACGTGATGGTACTTGTTTATCTTGGCATTAAAACCCTGTCAGCAAAAAACAGAGAAAAATTAGTGTTTGTAAAAACACGATTCATAGCACTTCTACTTGAGAATTAATTGAAAACAATATTATAAAAGTTCTGAGAATTATGGTAGAAAATTTGAACATCAAAACACATATTAACCGAATAATGGTAAATTTCTTTAACATTTTTATGTTCAAATACCTGATCATTACTATACAAAATAGGAATGAGAATGTAGAGGCTGTTTCTTGTTGAACGATCGAGGCTAAAAATAGATGCGGTAAATAAAATCGGAACCGTTGAATTATGGATCTAACGTAAAACACGAACAGTATCATGCACAGCAAGATTACAAACTAAGAATCCTGAAACGCTTAAATATCAAGCGACAATTGATAACTATTATAAGGAGATACACACTGGACATTCTCGAGGAACGGAAAATACTAAGCGTTACAGTTAAACACTGAAAAAAACAATGCAGAGGAGAAAGGATATCTTATGATAAATATATATAGGCGCTTACAAACTAGGAAAATCACTGCCAACGAACAGCCTCCAACCGCTTCGTTGCCAGAGATTTGCTTAGTGTGTACGGGAGGCAAATCGGAGTTAACGAAGCGGTTAGCCGTGGTTGAGGCTCCGGCTACAGGCGGTAACATCAAAGGGTTGGAGCTGGTTTGGCCTTGGGGCACCCTTCTGGAATAGATGCCAAACCAAGGTTGGCTCATTATTTCGTTATTCTCCTTGTCGAACGGCGGGTGAAAATCATTGGAGTAAGGAGTGGAATTTAATTTAATTGCAATGGAACACAGGCTCCGGTGGCAATTTCACTACACACCCTTCTTCCCCCTATCCTGCACCCACCTACATTTGCCCTCTACAAAGTTTAACTTTAAATTCTTTTAACGTTTTCGGTAAGTTATTCATCATTTCCCTTGGTAACTGATTCCAATCCCTGACACTCTTACCTAAAAAAGAATATCTTCCCACACCCTTGTGCCTGAAATCGAGTGCCAGCTTGTGGTCATGGTCTTCTTTTCCCTTCCATCAACTACTTTTAATACATACCGCAATATCTTTCCATGCCTCATCGCCAGTATACGCCCTGTACACTCCCATGACCCTTCTCATCCTCCTCCTGTCTTTCAATGAATCCCATTCCAGCTCCTTTATCATATCTGTCACTGATTGCACTCTGCGATAATTTCCAGAACAACTCTAGCAGCTCTTTCCGGTATTTGATACGCAAAATGTGGGTCCCATATTACACTACCATACTCGAGCAATGTCTAACCAAAGTTTTGTAACCCAATTCCTTTACTTCTCTCGTGCATCCCCTCATCACTCTCTCCAACAAGTGCAGAATTTTGAAACCTTTTCCTACCACCTGTCCAATGTGTCCTGCCCAGTTAAGCTTGTTATCAAATGTAATGCCGAGATATTTTCATTTCGAGTCTTCAGCAAACAATTCTTTCCCCACCTTATTTTCATAATTAACCTTTTGTTTTTCATTTGTGTATCTAATTAGCTGGATCTTCTTTGCATTTATCTGATTAAATTCAAAAATGGAAATGTTTATTGGACCCTACAAACTGTGACCCTAAAGACAAAATGAATAGATTAGACGCTTGGAGAAAAATAACTGAGCTTTTAGTAGACTAGTTAACGTCCAAGATGTAAAGAAGAAAATTGGAATCTTTGTCGATATGTTTTCGCCGTGAAAAACAAAGAGAAGAAAGCAAATGCAAATCTGGGAGTGGTGCCGATGAACTGTAAAAATCAAAACGTTTGCCATTAGCAGTATGGGCTTCCTGCAAGATAAATGTTACTTATGAATTTATAGTATAAGATGCTATCTTTGTAGACATCTTTTGGCCAGCCAAATTTTGAAAAGATAAGTCATTCACCAGCGTAATTTCTTCTCCTTTTTCTGATCAGCTTCTTGCAAAAAATAAATGCTGCACATGCGACAACTAACAAATCCTCTACTTCACTAGTTAAATTGTGATTTAAACGTCACTTATTACATTACAATATAAAACACTAGCAACATCGACGATTTTTCAGAGCCAACTGCGACTCCACATGGCCGAATCCCTTTGGGCCAACCCCTTGATTTGATGAGGTCGAACGACAATGCATTGGCGGCCAATGTTCGTCCCAGTACACTGGTTGTCGTTCGTTGGGCCTGGTTGGCCTCGTGCAGTGATTCCAAATTAGTGGAACACGTACCCTCAGGCGTACGTGAGGTTGCTTCAAGGGGTACGCGAGGTAATTCTACGATATTTTTTAAATAAATTATGTAGATATTACTATGGCCAAAATATATTTTAAGACAGTCAAAATGTGTATTTATGTGAATTATATTACTATAACCCTGTGGTTGTGCAAAGCACTCGACTACTGGGATGTACGGATTTACTTATTTATCATTTCAGCTGTAAGGGAAACGCGAGGTCAAATTCTTTCTTGAAGTAGAGCTCAGCAAAACATAATTACGAACCACTGGCCTAGTGTACACGCACCTTATGAAAATCGATATGTTTTCCTTAATAAAACACCTGGAAGCCTATTACACATTGTAGTAGAAATATTCAAAATACGATCGGAAACATCATCTGAATGATGAAGTAGTTTCTTATTTCAACTTAAAACACGTAACAATATGGTCCACGAACAAGTGAAATAGGATTAAAATGCATAATTTCTTGGTTTTAGTCTCTTGCTAACTCAGGAGAAAATTATTCTTGTCTTTTAAATCGGATTCAACACAAATATATCGAAGACCCCTGGCTCGGTGTCACTGTGCTGAGGCGCAGCATACGGGATAGGGGAGGTACAACGGGACCGGGCACGAGTCCGGGCCACCGCACACCGGCCGTTCTAAACTGTTTTTAGGCGGTTTTCCACAGCCATCTAGGCATATACCGGAACTGTCTCATTTCCGCCGCATTTTAGCATAGGCTGTAGCTTAGAGACCCTCACCACAAAGGTGGCCCCGCACCATCACCCTGGGTCCCCCGCCTGGGCCAGTAGTAGAGCTAAAAAATTGATCGTCCATAAATTTTTTGGGCCGAATTTCGAATTTAAGCATCAATAGTTGGAAGCACTGCCGACAGGGGGGCCCGCACCACATGTGCAGCCCAGGGCCCCACAGAGCATAAACGCGGCCCTATCTCCGCCTATAAAGCGCACATTTCATAAACAAAAAATACACTCATCACACACACATTTCGTAGACAAATCGCAACACTTCACTTCTCCCATTAGTAGACCTACTACTTGGCAGTAGGTAAAAAATGCTTGTCGTCAGCAAGGGCGTACGGTCGTAAAATGAAAGCTCCAAATCTGACCATGTCAACGATGAGTAAAATTCATCATAGGCAGACGGCCTCTAATGTTGGGAAAAGGCGGTGAAGAAACAGGAGAAGACAACCTAAATATGGTACATATAAAACTCATCCACAGGATTAGCAATATGAAATCAACTTACAGCCAGTTTTCTACAACCACTCCTGATAATAATACTTTTTGATTTTCCTAAATTTTTTGAGTGCTTAGGTCACATGATTCTGAAAGAAATCGACCCTACAATTTAATTCTGATAACCGCAGTTCTTAAATTCACCATCTACGTCAATTACTTAATAGTTTGTCTGCTTGTGGATATTCAGAATATAACACATGCAATGAATGTTACGGAAAACTCGAGGCTTACTTATGTTTTTCAACTACTAGATTTGATTAGAAATGTTCACATTTATAACACTTAAGAACAGTCTCGGCGAATGGAATACTATGTATAATTCTTTAACAAGCCTATTACATTGCACACTATTGATTAGAAGATACTTCGTATTCTAATATCACACAAACTTTCCAGTATTAACTAAGGCTATACAAACTTTATTTCGTAGTTACTAAACCTGAAAATAATTTTCAAAGACTTTTGCTAATTTCTCAATTGTACCTGTACATTAGGGTTACCAGAATTTTTTCTCCAAATCCGGGGACACTTCACAACTTTTTCACAAAAATCGGGGGACGCTTTCGGCATTTGTCCCAATTATGCGTTGTACTTTTATAAGTTATATGATTAAAGGATGGATTAACTTAAAAGCCACATATTGTTTATATTTTGTATTTTAAATGAGGATCACAGACAACCATGTTGCAAAAAGCACAAAGCAGTTGTGTCCAAGATGCAGTATCCTTGTAATTTTCTTTTATTCCTAGGCACGTACAAGGAAAGAAAGGCGCTTCATAAGTTCATATCTCTTGCTTTAAACGAATGCATTAGTAAATCAGGGCTTTTAAAGATCTTTCGCTTGATTAAAAAAAAATTCTTAGGACAAAAGTAAAATTCCGGGGACATTGCGGGGACGAAATCTGTCCGGGGACAGAGAGCTAAATACGGGGACTGTCCCCGACAAACGGGGACATCTGGTAACCCTACTGTACATAACACCAAAACATCACATTATGATTCTGAATGATTTTGCTTTCTCTTCTTTCTTAACACTGAAGCAAATCAAAACAATTCTCTCCAAATTCAAACTCTTTTGCTTTAGCTCTGTGTATGTCAGAGTTTTATGGGGAAAAATGTATTTCTTTTGACAGGATACTGAATTAAGAATCTGCACCGCATTTTATCCCTCTTTTTACAATTATTTATTATCTTTATAGGTGTCATATTGGATACTTGTTCATAAGGGCAGCAGCAATCACACTGAAGTGCACAGCGTTTTCCACAAAACAAAAATAAAGAAATCCGAGAGGCGTGATGTCAAATAGTGGCCAGTGTTTACGAAGCAGCTGGAGACTCGGAAGTGAAAGCGTGTGCAGGTATCGATTTTTACCGGTGTATCGAGGCCACGTCGATTGAGCAGTCGGAACTGCGGTCTTTGCCTGAACAAAGCATCGACCTCGTCACCTTGCTTCATTGCTCGCCTTGCGTTTCCGTGTCACGGCAAAACAAACTACGCAACTAGAAGCTTCTACAGGAACCAACTTTAAACAATAACCATTAGTCTAACAACACATGCTTCAAAATTATTGACCAGAATAATATACAGAAGGATGGAAAGAGTAGTAGAAGAGATAGTAGGTGAAGATCAGTTTGGGTTTAGGAAAAATCGCGGTACAAGGGAAGCAATTCTGTCTTTAAGATTAATACTTGAAGGGCGGATCAAGAAAAACAAAAATACTTTTATGGCGTTTGTTGATTTAGAAAAAGCTTTTGATAATGTTAGGTGGGACAAGATGTTCAAAATTTTAAAGAAGTCAGGTCTAAAGTATCGAGATAGAAGAATACTCTATAAACTATATAAGAATCAAGTGGCTATAATAAAAGTAGAGAATCACGAGAGACATGCATCAGTTAAAAAGGGTGTGAGACAAGGTTGTAGTCTATCCCCGTTAATATTCAACTTGTATGTAGAAGAAGCAATAAAGAAAGTCAAAGAAAAATTTCCATGTGGCATAAGTTTTCAGGGAGAAAAAATCAGTATGCTACGATTTGCTGCTGATATTGTCTTGTTAGCAGAGAGTGCTGAGGATATTGAGAAGTTATTGAATGGCATGAACAAAATACTGAAGGAAGATTTTGGACTGAATATAAATCAAAGCAAGACAAAAGTGATGAAATGTAGCAGAAATGATACCAATACTAGCAGATCAAATATAAAAATAGGATCGGATGCAATAGGAGAAGTAAGCGAGTTCTGTTACTTGGGAAGTAAAATTATCACCGATGGCCGAAGCAGGAATGATGTTAAAAGCAGAATAGCACTAGCAAAAAGAGCCTTCATGAAAAAGAGAAACCTTTTAGTTTCAAATATTGATCTAGGAATTAGAAAGAACTTTTTTAAACTTTTTGTGTTTATGGTAGCGAAACATGTACTTTAGGAATACCGGAAATAAAGAAATCGAAGCATTTGAAATGTGGTGCTACAGAAGAATGCTGAAAATTAAGTGGACAGACAAAGTAAGAAATGAACGAGTCTTGGAAATGATGAGTGAGAAAAGAAGTTTATGGAAGAAGCTTACAGAAAGAAGAGACAGGCTGGTAGGTCATATTTTGAGACATGGTGGATTGGTTAATTTGTTAGTCGAGGGAACAGTCGAAGGTAAGAACTGTAGAGGAAGACTGAGGTTAGAATATATCAAGCAGATAATTGAGGACGTGGGTTGTAAGGGGTATGTAGAAATGAAGAGGTTAGCACAGGATAGGAAGGGATGGAGGATTGCATCAAACCAGTCAAGAGACTGACTACAGCAAAAAAAAAAGGTTCTTCTGAAGAAGACGGATCTTACGATCGTCGAAACCGCGGTAAAGGTTAAATAAACCTAATTTATGCAACTGGTTGACTATTATCTTCACCCTTACAACTTTAAACAGTTTTAGATTCTACTAGGCAAACATACTACGCTCTAGGATAAACAGCTTGGTTGAAATTCCAGTCCCTTATTGCGTAGCAATTACAGGCAAACAGTTGCGGGCAATATACATACCGAGCCAGGCAGGTAAGGGGTAATGTTCAAATCCCCGTCTCGCCATTTTGTTTTCGGTTTTTCATGGTTTCTCTAAATCACCACTGCCGAAGCTGAACTTCAAGAAGCTATGACCAAATTCTTTCGCGCTACCTGCCCCCACTCATCTCTAATGGCGTGGACGCTGACGACTCGTAAGGCCCGAAAGAAGAAATCATTAATCCAACTTCTTGCTTCGGAAGTGGTATTTGCTTTACAAAAGCCATCTGATTCCAGAAAATCATTCCAAGAAAAGAATATTATCTGGCCAACTCTTCTGAGTATAATCTTATTTAATGGAATAGGTCTGTTGGTCGAGAAAATAATAATTCTTTAATTACATGTCTTAAACCCCAACCATGTCCAGAAGAGTCCCATTGGCGCTCCATGTTCAATTCTCCGCCGTTGCTGACGGTATTTCAGGAAAACAATTCTGGGATTAAATTGCATCCGATAATGTAGAAAATTCCTTGAATACTAATTATCTAGTGGTACTGTAAATATTCGTAACTTTCGACAGTAACTTTAGTTGTCATACAATGATATGGTTATTGTTGCTTAAAATATAGATTTATTTTTGCTTCCATTATCAAGATCAAACATACTTATCCGTCGAATCCTCATTACTGCATTATTTAGGTAAATAAGACTTTAAGAGAGTCCGAGAAAAAAGATACTCTAATACCACCAGCAAAAATTACCGAGGTTCCAACGGTTCCTGCCTCTTCCCGCGGAATTCGTGGACATAGAGCTTCCAATTTCTGCTCTACTAGGAGGAGATAACAATGGTGGGTGAATAGTGCTGTCCTTCTTAACTTCCCGTAAGAAGGTACTCTGCGAAACTCATTTGAAAGTTACCTAAATGGTTCTGGGAAACTGTTTCGGACGTTCAAATTACCGAAAATATTCTTTTGTTCATCAGGAATTCTAATGATTCTTAATGATATACGGTACCGACTACATGACGCCATTTTAATGCTTATTACTATAACATAATAAAAAAATAGGCTTAAACCATCATGTATGTTATTAAAGTGTCCTTCTTCCTAGAAAGTAATTTTTATTTTTTCTTAGATAATTTTTCTTTAGATGACTACTGCAGTTCTGGAAGTATACCGTATTTTAAAACTTTTTCAATAACTTAATTAATTCTAACATTGAAATTTTTTATTCCTATGGTAAAACATTAATTTAAATCATTATGATTAGACATGATTAGACATGTGTGTCGTTATATTTCACTTTACAGCCACTACTACCTAGCGCAGACCACTAGTGTTTGTGTTTAGTAGCAGCTTCTAGTCTCTTCATCATGTACTATGGTGGTTGCATGTGGGTAGCGGGGGGGGGGGGGGGTGGGAGATATACGGTAGTTTGAAAGTGGTCGTCCTTAGTTATAGTAACTGTGGAATCTTCTAGATTTTACTAGAATGTTCTTGAATGGCCTCAAATTTCAGAATCTTCTAGAATATGACACATTTTTCACCTTTTTTTTTTTTTTTAAGCTATTAACAAATATAAATAACATACCGGTGTGAAGAAATCTGTAAATGAAATAACAATGAATACTTCAGTGGAACAACAGATTTTGAGAAATATCAGATGAAATATGTCAGAAGGCAGATATGAAGACAACATATGCTGACATACTGAATCAAATCAAAGAGGTGATTATTGTATAATCAAAGAAACCAAACCAAGATAGTGGGACTACAAAGAATATTTGCAAGGATAAATTAAACCCGCCAGAACTTAAGATAGGAGGGCTAGGCTAGGCAGTGCCATGTACAAGGGCCCCCAAGCTCCAGGAGCCTTCAAGCACATCTCAGGGGGCCCCTAAAACACCTTGCCAGCAAACCTCACAAGACTTGGTAGAGATAAAATAAAAGTCGTCCATCTGGCCCAAATTTTTTGTTTTGTTTTTTGCACCATGGCCCTTGATAACCTAGCTATGCCACTGGATAGGAATTGAAATTTAAGCTAAGTTAAGAAATATTAGTCATTCATTACAAGCAATAGTAAGGAGGAAATCAAGAAGATAAATACTGAGGTGAAGAAGGCATTAGGAAATGAGCACGAGGTGAAAATAACAAAACAGAGGGATCCAAGAATCCAAATTTTTGGATTAGAAGAGGTAATGTAGGATGAAGATTTGATAAGGTGTAACAATAATCAAAACCTTGATGCAATGTATGAAGAATCAAGAGTAGTAGTTAGGATAAACAAAAAAATAAAAAACTAAAATAAGTATTAGGTTATAGAGGTGATGTGTGTTCAGAGTTTAAGCAAAATTATGGACAGTAAATATTAAAGTTGAAACAGCAGTAATTCCAAATAAATGAGTACATGGGTACATTAAAACATTTTAAATGTTACATCGAAGATCATAAAATTAAAAACTGTTAAAATGAAATAAAATGTGTGCACTTTGGCCAAAGATTGTAAAAACAGAGAACTGAAATGTGTTGATTGTGTAGAAGCAAATAATAAATTAAAATTATCATTGAATCATCATTATCATCTACATCCATCTTCCCAGGTGTAGTGTAAGAGTGCTCGCCACCTTTGTCTGTCCAAGTCTATGTAAATTCTAGACCATGATGCACCTTTCTCCAGTAGGTCAAGTTTCATGAGATCAAGCCATCTCCTTCTGTACTGGCCTCTTGGTCTTTTACCCTTCAGCTCTTTTTCCAGCCATATCCTCGCTGTTTTAGTTGGCTCCATCCACTTGACATGTCCCAGCCATCGCAATCTGTCTTTGGCAATTTTTTCTTGAAGGCTTTCATTGACTGGGATCTGTTTATTTATCACTTCATTCCTGATCTTGTATCTTCTGGTTTTCTGGTTATCTCAGGAACTTCATCTTGGATGCCTGGAATCTGTTTTCATCTCTGCTGGTAGTAGTACATACTACCAGGCTGTACACTGCAATCAGCAGGAAGTATGAATTATACAGTGACATTTTGGCTGGTATTGGAATCTGCTTGTCCCACAGAAGGTGCCTAACTTGATGATAGAACTGGGCTCTTTTTTGTACCCTATTGGTAATTTCATTCTGGGATCGACTGTCAAAGGTCACTTTACTGCCAAGGTATTGAAAATTATCAGCCTGATACAATTTTTCACCCTCCAGATAAATAACATGCTTCATATTCTGTCTGCTGACCACTGTTTTTGTGCACCTTATTTTAAGGCCAAATTCCTTCTGTATATCTCCAAATCACAACATCATCTGCAAATACAAATGATTTAAAGTCATTAGGGTTGAGTTGCTATTTTACTCTCTTCATAATTTTGTCTACTACAATGATGAACAACAGTGGCGATAATGCGCTACCATGTTGAACACATTTGGTAATCACAAACTAGTCTGAAAGGCAGTCTCCAATTTGAATGCAGCTTTGGCAGTTCTCGTAAAGAACTTTAGCATAATGTTCTAAGTTGGGAACATTCAATGCATAAAACGAGACTTCATCTGAATAGGAAGACCATTACATATGACTGCACATAAGAATCAAGAAAAAGAGAAGTACAGTAGTTTTAAATGTAAACAGGTTTATTGCTAAAAGGAATATACAAGATAATAGGGCAAGTGTTATAATTTTAGTAGCATCACATGTGACAGAAGTTAATTTGGAAGCAATGATTGCAATAAAGAAGAAACTAACAAAGCTAAAAGAAAAACACACACAAACAGACTGGGGTAGGTAAGTTTACTTTGGATGTGGTAAAGATAGTGTGATACTATATTGTATCTGAAATTGACATATCATTTAGATTGACTCTGAAGTTTCGCTGTTTACCAGACAACTGGAACAGAATGACAGTAGTACCAGTTCATAAAAGAAGTCAACAAATAGGTAAAAAATTGAATTATTTCAATATCAGTGGTAAGCAAAATGATGGAGAGAATAATATCCAGCTACAACTGAAATGTTGGTGAGGAAAGAAACTGGTTTGGTGTATAAATTCTTCTTGAAATTTCCACTGGGAGAATGCATCAGTAAAAGGTGACGTCTTGGAGCTTGACTCTGTCTCCATCTTCCATCGCCGGAGATGGATATAGTAATGGAATATATAGTATTAAGAGACAGTACAGTACAGAGTATAAAGGAATTTAAAAAAGCAGATATGAGGGTAAAGAATTGTACTATGCACTTGGTTTTGAGGAGTAATTAAGGATGCCATGGTTAAAAGGATACAGCAGATATGAAGTTACTATCTTTGGAAGAAGTTGAAGGAAGTTGGAAAAAGTTTTAGAACTCATGAAATAGATAGAAACACTGTAGAAATAATTTTTTAAATGTATGAAGGGAAACACAAAGACAATTTTGTGAGAAAAAATTTAACCAACTGAAAGATGAACTGAAAATTTATAGTAACACACTAAGGCTATGTAAGAGAATTAAAAAAAAAAATCCTATTATATAAAACGCTAATGTGGCGTCTGCGTGCGTCGTCTATAGCTACTACACGTATTGGCTACAGAACGGTCACGTGACAGCCGTCACTCGCCAATCAAGTCGATCAAAAGATTTACCTCTCGGCCGATATTCTTCATTGCCATAGGGTCCCAACCAGACCCTCTAACCTCTTTGAGATTTAAAAAGGTGACACTTTTCCAAAGGTTCCTTCCACCCTTTGCACACCCGTACCGCAGGGTTTGATGGTTTTTGTGGTAGACTTAATTTTGGTCCCACGAGTAAAACCAGTTTAAAAAGAAGCGCCAATACAACAGGGGTGCGCAGGTGCCCCTGAGGTTGCACGCTAGTGAGTGATCTGCCTCTCACCCATGCACCTCCTCGGCACGTGTCCGACCTTGAGGTTGAGGTTTTTTTTTTATAGAGTTTTTACCGTCGTCGGGATCTGGGCGATGTAGCCAAGATCCCCGTTCTCCTAGGCACACAACGTTCCACCGCCACGCCCTACGGTGGTTGTTGAAGCATGGTAGGAGTTTACGGTGTGGGAAACTTGCGGCGCTCACAAGTTTCCAGCTCGGGCACCGCGGGTTCGCCAAACCCGTACCTGGCAGTTGTGTACCAGGCTCCTGCGAGGTCTTTCATGGGGATAATGTGTCTCATGTATTGAAGATATTAAATGATATTAAAATATTAAAAGTTGTTCGTAGTTCGTTAAGTTTGTATGTGTATAAAACAAAATATATGATAAAAGGGTACCAGAGTTAGTAAAGATGCAAGAGAAATCCAGTCAGCTATAAAAATGGAACCAAAATATATTGGTTTCAACAATATAAGCATCTAGGAACTTAAGAAACTTAATTTTGAAGCTTATGTGGATTATATAAACAAAATAATGTAAAAAAAGTAAACTTAACATAAAAATCAAGGAAGATGTTGTCTGACCAAGAAAAAAAAACTATTGTTAAAACAACTGTGAAGCCATACAGAATAAACTGCACCACAGTACTTATAAATTTCTGTATTACTTTCCATTATAAGTTACAGGCAAATTTCAATAAGGGCAGTGTTAAAGAAAGTGGAAGTATTATATGCTTAAAATATTAGGTTATTTATACATTGAAAAAGAAGTAGCAGGATATGTATTAACATATATATTTCAACTGAAACACCATGTGTTAGCAAAGTATCTAAATCAACTGGTAAAAAGAAACAGTGATATATTATATAATTATGGTACTAGACATATAAACCATTTTCAAATTGGCATAAACAAGGTATATTGGCTTAAGAAACTGTGTTACATAAACAACTATCTACTATAAATTTACATTATAAATAAAAGTATCTGTACCTGCTGGAAGATTTAGGGACAGAGTAGTTACTTGGCTGGAAGAATATGAATGAATTAGAATCATGTAAAAATTATGATATTGAAGTTGTTCTCTGAATTAAATGTTTTAAGTTAATGTGCTGTTAAAAATATGGTGACTTTATTAACTTTTGAATGTATTAGCCAGAAGCTATTTGTAAATAATATAATAATATTGCAAAACATACCATGCCAATCTAATTACACTGGTCGACAAGGTTTTCTTCACAAAAATTCAAATATGTAGTCAGAATTTTTGCATCAGGCACTTTTTGTGACAGCTACTTTTTAAAATTTGATTTTAACATTCTCTTTGATTTGTCATAAGAACCTTTACCTTATATGTAGCGATTTTATTCAAGCTTTATTTAAGGAAATTATATGTAATATCATGCTGAAGCACTAAAATACATGAGTGTACAGGTTTATTCATGTTTTGATATGTGCAGACCTGTTAATCTGGCATAATGATGTGTCAATGTTGAGCTGATTGCGAGCTTGTTAGCATGAATATTGCTAGTGAAATATTTCATTCCTTTCTGTTTAGAAGTGTAGGTACTGTGTACATTATGTTGTACGGTTTTCTTTTTCATCATGCCACAAAAGCGTGTAAATCATGCAGATAATTTCTGCTAAATTTGTGGTGTGCGGAACTTCAAGTCAGAGGCAAAATTTTACACGACTTGTGAAACAGTGTTATGAACTTTACTTTGGTTGTCAAGTGGATCATTTTGATAAGAGCTGGACCTCAAATGTATTATATGTTTTGTGTGTTAGACTGTTGACTTGGTCAGGCCTGCCGCTAGCTGTTTGAGCGCCCGCGTGCAATACCGATTATGCCGCCCTCTATCTAACTACAGCCAGTCGTGGATCTAGGAATTTTCCGAACCGGGTCAAAAGAATGTGAGATTGCCGCCCCTTCAAACATTAATTGCCGCCCCCATTGTTGCCACACCGAGTGTTGCAGGCCGCCTGAAGCAGCTGTTGAGCTAAAAAAAAAAAAAGTCGCCCGCTCCATAATAGGCTGCAATATTTGTCGCGGCGACTGTCGATCACTCGATTTGCCACCCCCCTCGACCTGCCGCCCGCGTGCAATGCACGCCATGCACGCCCGCTTACGGCGGCCCTGGACTTGGTGGAAAAAAGGTACACATCTTATGCCATTTGCAATTTCCATGATTTGTTGGAAACTGAAGTATCATTTAACTAATTGTTATTTTTACATGGAAAAGAAAGAGAAAACACACCCAACACTCACCAAAGTTGAAGGGAGGAGGGCAGCAGCAACACAGCACAACACACAAACAAAGAAAAAACAATATTTCAGGTGAAAATCCCCTTTTTCAAGTTAACAGAGAGGTGGCTGGTCTTGCGCAAGACTTGCGTTGGACGCAGCCACCTCTCTGTTAACTTGAAAAAGGGGATTTTCACCCGAAATATTGTTTTTTCTTTGTTTGTGTATTGTGCTGTGTTGCTGCTGCCCTCCTCCCTTCAACTTTGGTTAGTGTTGGGTGTGTTTTCCCTTTCTTTTCCATGTAAATGTTACCTTGCAGCATTTCTTTCCTTTCATTGTTACCTAATTGTTATTTTTGTTTAACAAATAATAAAGTAATCACATCTAAATCAAAATATACAGTTAAGTATCCGAATTTGTCACATGCAATGAGGCCTGACTTTCACAATGAAGATTTCCCTGTACCAGTATATTCAGGTAGGACCTTAACTAGTTACTCTGATTATAACCTGGCTCAAATTGAAAATGATTCAGATGATCATAATTATAAAAGTGATGTTATGTATCAAGGCAGTAGCTGTTCATCAGAACCATACTTTCCCAATAAACAAGACCATAATGACCTGATTTGAGATTTAAATCAGCCTAAACAGCAAGCTGAAGTTTCAACTTCCAGACTCAAAGGTTAGAATCTACTGCAAAAAGATGTTAGAATGTGTAGTTATGATAGCAGCAATAATGATTTTATAGACTACTTTTCTGAAGAAAATGGTTTTGTGTTTTCCAATGATATTTGTTTTGATTTGGAAACTCTTGGGCATTCACACGTGATAAGTGGCGATTGTTCATAGACTCGTAGTTTGAAGGCCGTCCTGCTACATATTGAAAATGAACTTGCATCAATACCTGTAGCACATGCTACGAAACTAGTTTTAGAAAAAATCCAGTTTGAAAAATATAAATGGTATATCTGTGTCAACTTAAAAGTAATTGCTTTATTGCTTGGTTTGCAACTTGGTTTCACCAAATTTTGCTGTTTTTTGTGTGAATGGGACAGCAAGATAGGAAGTCTCACTATATTATTAAATAATGGCATAAATGTGAATCTCTTATCACTGTCCAGAAAAATGTTTCAAATGTGCCTTTAGTGAATCATGAAAAAATATATTTACCTCCATTACATATTAAACTAGGACTAATGAAAAATTTCGTAAAGGCTGTTGATAAACTTTATGACTGATTCTTGTACTTGAAACTGAAATAAACTCAAGAAGGAAGGAATTTTTATAAAACCACACACATAATCATTAATAGCTGATGAAAATTTAGAAGGACTGTTAAATCCAATAGAAAAAGCAGCCTGGCAGTCCTTCAAAAAGGTATGTTCTCTTTCGTTGGAAACCATTAAAAAAACTATCATGACATAGTGGCTGATCTTCTGCATTCTTACAAAGCTATGGGATGCAACATGTCCTTAAAAATTCACTTCTTGGACTCTCACTTAAACTTCTTCCCGGAAAATCTTGGGGCTGTTAGTGTTGAGCACAGTGAGTGTTTTCATCAGCAAATTTCTACAATGTAAAAGAGGTACCAAGTCAAGTGGAGTTCTAATATGCTGGCTGACTTCTGTTGGACCAAGAAGAGAGATGTTACAGATGCAAAATATGCCCAAAAATCACTATCAACCAGTTTCTAAGCAAGTTAAAATGAGTAGTATATCATTCAGAGTTAGACAGTTAGTTACTGATTTTATTATGAGTTTTTAAAAAATCAAAAGTATTTCACAAAAACTCCTGCCTGATGGGGAAAAACTAAAATTGATATTTGAATTAGGCATGGAAAATACTTCTAGAATCTCACGTTTTTTCCTTGTGAAAGAAAACAAGGTTCATTTTGTTATTAACTGAAATGATGATGACTATAGTGAAAATTAAAGTTTTATGATATTGACTAATGTTCAAGTTTTAATTTGCACTCAAAGGATTTTGCAATTTTTCTCATATTGTAGTTGAATTCAGTCCTGAATCTAAGAATAACAATGTGAGCCGGGAAAGAAACATTTGTCAAAACATGTGTTCAGCTTCACCTCCTGGGACATTCAAAGTTTCGGTAAGATACCAGACTGAATAACTTATTGTGCCACCAATGTCACAGAGTTATCAGATGTAAACATCAGCTTTCGAAGCCCATTGAGGTTAATAGAATATAATAAAGCTTTATTGAGCAGTGAATATAGAATTTGAAACAGCTGTCTTCTAAATATTCACTGTTCAGGTCTTTTATCCAATGGCAATCTTCTTTCCATAATCACTATACTTTGAAAAATGACTGAAACTTTTTCTCTTTGCTGTTCTTAGTCACTTTTGTTGGATTAAAAGGATCAAGAATAAATTCCATCCAAGTATAAATGGATCATGTGGGTCATTCCCTAAATTGCAGATCGCAAAAAAAGACATGTATAATAAATGATAGCTAGCAATGTAATTCATTTTGATGTGAATACTTATTCATATGATGGGGATGTATTGCAGCGAAAATGATTGTTACAAAAACAGTATACCTTCAAATCACAACTCGTAAACCAACCAAATCTGATGATTTAGTTTTCAATTTATAGAGTGAAGATGCCCACTCCTAATGTAATTAGCAAAGTTTGTCATAGTACTTCCTGTCGCTGTTGACATCACCGCGCATTAAGGTCTAAAGAAACTCTAAACTGATGACTTCAGTACGTGCCAAACGCTCAATGAGAGACATTTTCAGACTCTATAACAGTGCTCTGCTGAGCGGTAAAAACTGACGTTGGGAGTTAGACCTTGTACCTACAATACAATACAAAATTGAATTGTCTTATGAAATTTATATGCACTAGAATGACAAAATGTATCCACGTGGGAAATGAAAAGTGCCTAATTCACATGAAATTGTGAGCAAAACTAGATGAAAAATTAAGTCGAATGTGGTGCATAATAGAACCAGGGTTGAACTAGAAACAGAAAAAAAACTGATAATGGAAAATTTAGCTGGACCAAAAAAAAACCAAAAACTCGAAGAAACAACAAAATGCAAATGGTGCTGCTAATGATCAGGCTTTATATTTAGTTAAACTCATCAGAATAAAATGAAATCCATGTAAAATTTAGAGCGCTGTTGACTACATTGATTAAAAAAAATTGGCATGGAAAAATATAGAAGTAAAAAAAAAACACAAATTGTTGGTTCGCTAGAACAACCAAATTACAGCAATCAACGAAGATATTTACAATATTACTCCCTAAATTGTAAGTTACATTATAAATGTCTATGTTTCTAAAATTATAACATATTTAGACAGTAAAAATGTTTCAAATAATGTAAGATTTTCGAAGATAGAATTCACAGCAACTCCAACTCATGTAACAGCTTTACTCTAACAAATTTATAGTTTGTTTCCTTATTTTATGGAAGGGTTTCATTATATTCTCAGAAGTACCGTCAAACGGGGTTACTTGGGGCTGCAGTCCAACTTAGGACAAAATGAACCAATACTTTGGAATATCTTTGACATTAATTGCATCAGTGAGAACCTGCCATAACACAATAGATGACTTCTACTGAATGTTTACTTGCAAGATATACATCTTTCCAGGCAATATCAAGGTAGGGGTCTAACTGAGGTTGGATGTATGTGATATACCTGATTTTCTCGAAAAATACACGTAAAAACTTTGTGTGTATTTGCTGAGGCAATGAAATCATAAAGCTGAATATATGGTAGTTTTATAACCCAACTTTTCAACAACATCAAGGATGCTTTGTATTTTGCATTGTTGCCAACCTAAGCAAGTAAAACTTTTTTAAGTTATAATTTGTAATTTTGGGGTTACTTGGGACAGTGTCCCAAGTTATACTTCCTTCAGTAAGCATCCACAAAATTAAATACTATTGATTGTTTTAATTATATTTCAGGCTAAATAACATGCCAAGGCAGTACAATAGGAGGTTAGGAGCCCGAAAATACCATGACTTCTCAGAAGATAACCTGAATCTCGCTTTGGATGCTGTGAAGAAGAAAGAAATGTCGATCAGGAAAGCTGCTGAGATGTATGGTGTACCTAAGAGTACAATTGCTCGTAGAATAGCTGGCAAAAACACCAAAAAATATGGGCGTCCATGTGTTCTATCAACAGATGATGAAGAAATATTGACAGATTCTTTACTCCTGATTGCAGACTGGGGGTTTCCTTTGACTGAATTTGATGTACGATTAATTGTCAAAAGATATCTTGACAAAATTGGTGTGCAAGAACGAAGATTCAAAAACAACATGCCTGGTGTTGACTGGGTAAAATCCTTTCTGAAGAGACAATCTGATCAACTGAAAGTGAGATTAAGTGAGAACATCAAGCGAGCCAGAGCTGCTGTTGATCAAGAATCAATAACAAACTACTTTAAAACATTACAGGTTACATTAAATGATGTACCCAACGAGGCTATTATAAACTATGATGAAACAAATTTGTGTGATGATCCAGGAAGGAAGAAAGTTATTGTTCGGCGTACTTGCAAACATCCAGAACGATTAATAGACTCTTCCAAGTCAAGCACATCAGTAATGTTTGCTGGAACTGCCCCCTTATATTGTTTATAAGGCAGATCACCTATATCAAACATGGGTGGAAGGAGGACCTCAGGGAGCAAGATACAACAGATCAAAATCTGGGTGGTTTGAAGGTCCAATTTTTGAAGACTGGTTCTTTACTTTAGCTTTACCATATTTGAAATCCATAGGAGATGGACCAAAGGCTATTATTGGTGACAACCTTCCAAGTCATATTTCTATAAGAGTGATACAGGAATGTGAGAAAAACAATACCAAATTTGTTCTATTGCCGCCCAATGCAACCCATCTGTGTCAGCCATTAGACCTAGCCTTCTTCAGACCCTTAAAAGTTGAGTGGAGAAAGGTATTAGAAGAATGGAAAAACAAACATCGCGGAACAGTTCCTAAGGACACCTTCCCACGTCTGCTGAAGAAGTGTTTAGATCGTCTTGCTGAGAAAGCAGGTGAGAATTTAATAAGTGGATTCCGGGCAAGTGGCATCAGGCCTCTTGATGCACAACAAGTGTTGGGAAGGTTACCAAAAAGAACTGTTGAGGAGAGTCACTGGAAAGCATCACTGCAAGATTTTTTACACAAAACTCGGACTTCTGAAACTGGAATACCAAAAAAGCGACAGAAGCTTCAGCTCACTGCAGGTCAAAGCATTTCATCACAAATGATTGCAGATCTGAAGAACAACAGGCGTAAAGGGGTCCATACTAAGCAACATAGAACTGCTGACTCCAGCGAAATGAAACATGAGGGCGGCTGCAATTTAGTTCTACCAGAGACCCAAAAACAGAAGCAGTGTAACAATGATGACTCAGAGTCTGAATCTAATAATGAATCATTCTCAGTTCATGACACAAGTGATGAATTGGACTTTGATAATTTTGGTGCATCAGATGAAGAACATGATATAGAGTTTTTGGAATCCATTGTAAATGATGATAAAAATTTTGAAGAACCCTCTGGAAACATCCTGCCAAGTGTTCACGATTTTGTTATGATTAAACTCATGTATGATGAAGGTACCAAGAAACAGAAGGAAAAGATTTTTGTAGGGCAAGTGCTTTCAATAGAAACTAATGGAACCTATCAGTGCAAATTTCTTCGTAGCTACCAAGGAAAGAAAACCAATATCTTTGTATTTCCTACAGTTGATGACATAGACAATGTTAAGACACATCAAATAATGAAGGTTATTGTGCCAGTTAAAGTAATGAGTAGGGGTAGATATGTATTCAATGTACCTAGCCATGTTTGAATTAAGTGTGATATTCTGTAATTAGATGTATCGTGTAATAAAGATGAGATAAATGCATTTTTTTGGAAATTAATCAAAGCTTTCCCTTACTGGTTATTTCTGCAATGTCTCAAATAACCTAAATATAGTTTAACTTGGAACACAGACATCAAAATATAAGTTTACTTTTGAGATTAAGTTACTGTCCCAAGTTACCCTATCTCAAGGGTAACTTGGGACAGCAGGAAAAATTTACTTTTCAGGCATAAGCAAAAGATAAACATTCATTTTATGATGAAAATTCATTAGAACACACAGCCACTGGAGTTTACAAACAATCAGTGTGTTTCTGACGCTTCATTTCTAAGTTGTACAGTAATTTGAAAAATGAAACTGTCCCAAGTAACCCCGTTTGACGGTACCTACTCTACAGCACATTTTATTCTGTTCAGTGTGTGTATATGTTATTGCATGTTTTCTTAATCCATATTGTAAATCAAAATTATGGAATACAATACATTAATTTTCCATTGATCCCAATATAAGAGATTGGCTCTGTGGGATGTGAAAAGTTGTCAATGTACAGATAAACAATTGCATAACAAAACAGATAAATACATATCAAAACATGTACAGTAACAGCATAATATACACAATAATTACATCAACTATAGTTACACATAGTACTGGTATAAATTATGATGGATTTACATTTTTCTGTGTCTGCACTAATGTCGGAGTTAGTAATTGTAGCTTTATTTAGTATCGAGGGTCATCTGCTTGTAGTCACTATCATCCATTTTGTAACCATTGTTTATGGGGCACTTGTTTTACTTTCATTCTATACATACACACAGCATACCAGCTGTGCAGTGCAGTAAACTCAAATGATAGTTAAAGCAACCAGAATAATGATATGCAGCATAAAAATCCAGCTACAGCCGCTGATGGCAGGAATTGTGTGCAGAAAAGAATGTAAGAAACTGGAGATGATAATTTATACCATACTTTCAATCTAAAATCGCAGTGCTAAAACAAATGAAGACATGTAAACAGATTCAACACGAAGAAACAAATTGGATAAACTTGCTTCTGAGAGAGAAGTGAAAAGCATTCGGTAAATAAATCTCTTTTAGTAGGTAATGATAAAGACATTTCAGATTAAATTAACAAGGAATGTCAAATTGATGATGTGGCACTGGATCTTGTGAAGGCATTTGACAAAGTCGGTCATAGAATAGTTGGGAATAACATTAAGACCATTGGAATAACAAAGATGTATCTATCTGGATGAAGGAATTCTTAAGAGATGAGCAAAAAAACATGGAAAATGATATATCGAGGGAGATGGATGTCAGAATAAGTGTGCCACATGAAAGTGTATTGGAGCCATTACTGTTAATTATTCTAATAAATGATTCAGTTGTTGATTTACAGTCAGAGGTTAGACGGTGTGTAGATTACATAACTATTAATAATAGCATTACATTGAGAGAGGATTATGAGCAAATGCAAACGGATCTGGACAGAATATCTGGTTGGGTGGCTTGACATGGAAAGATAAATTCAAAGAAGGGTCAACTGATTAGTAGTGCAGGTTAGAAAATAAAGGTTTTGTACAGTTATTCAGTGGAAGTGAATTGCTTATTGAAGCAATAAAATGTTCATATCGGTGATTATCAATTGACGGTAAGATATACTGGGTAGGGCACATTGGGGAGATCGTAGAGTTCAGATTATTGCATCTGTTGGCAAGGCGCATACTGGCGATGAGGTATTGATAAGTACAAGGTTTGCTGAAAGATTTAGAAACAGCGTGTTGAAAGGAAGATAGGACTATGATAGCAAACTTAGGAATTTGATTGTGTAAGATACTGGAACAAATTAACTGAGGAGTTAATGAACAAAATATCTTACAGTGAAGGATTTTTAGGTAAAAGTTTGTACGAATCAGAATTAGGTATGTAGGGAAATTGCTACCGGGCCTTTAGTTCCATCACAATTAATAATAATAAACAAACGAATGAAGAAATCAATTCCATTGATTTATATCACTTGGTATTACACTGATGAGCCAAAATATTATGATCACCTGCTTATTAATGTGTTGGTCCATCTTTGAAGCGCAATACAGCAGCAATTCGGCGTGGCATGGATTCAAAACGTACTTGTCAGTTTTCTGGAGTTGTATGGCACCAGATGTCTACGCAAAGGTCACGCAATTCCCTTAAATTATGGGTGGTTTGTGGGTGCAGCACCTGGGAACTAGCATCTCGGAAATGACGAGTCTGATCGGCTGTTCGCATGCTTGTGTAGTGAGCATCTATACAGAGTGTTTGAAGAACGGTGAATCCACCACTGGGCAACAAGGTGGTGGATGTCCATGCCTTATCCCAGAAGTTGGAGGTTTGCTCACTCTGTAAAGCGGGATAGGCAGCGATCTGTGGCAGATCTGAGAGCAGAATGTGCTCCGAAACACTTGTAACTGCACCAGCATTGTACTCTGCTGTCAGATCTGCTATAAGTCGCCGCCTATACTGCCTTATAGAGCGGGCAAGCCTCAAACCTCTGGGATAAGGCATGGACGTCTACCATCTTGTCGTCGAGTCGTTGTTTCACCATCCTTCAGCCACTCTGCATACATGTTCATAACAGTAGCAAGCGAACAGCAGAGACGCGCGATCTTATGGGCCGCGCCCACAGACCACCGGCCCGTAATTTAAGGGAATTGCGTGGCCTGTCAGTAGACATCTGGTGCCAGAGAACTCCAGAAACCTAAAAAGGACTTTTTGAATCCATGCCACATCTAATCGCTGGTATATCGTGCTTCAAAGATCGACCAACACACTAATAAGCAGGTGATAATAATGTTTTGGCTGATCAGTGTATGTATAACTTGCGATTCATATACATTGCAACGTCCACTGCTGACTATGAGGTTTTGCTTGGATTTTAGTGAGTACCAACAATGAAAATCATTTACCGATCTCAGTGTCCCTTCATTTCTACTATTAACTAATGTACTTGCACGAAACAGAAGTGTGGACAGAATCAACATATCGAAGAAAGAGCGTTGTTTTGCTGTGTTTATGAGTTACTGACCTCTGCGGCGGAGACGCTGACGACCAGGGCGTAGTCTGCCACTGTACAGGTGTCTCCAGTGACCCAGGCGCGACCCTCCAGGAACTTGTCCAGGAATCCCACTGCCTCCTCTATCTTCTGTAACACTCCTGGATCGGGCAGTTTCCCGGAGAACATCACAGTGCCCTGAAAAGCAACATGCGAGGATCATATACGGAAACTTGTACTATCACAGGACTAACACAATTTTCATTGATTTAATACCAGGTTTATTCATAAAATCTAAATTTACGCAGAAATTAATTAAGGTATCCAACTTGCTGACGCTTCAGAGCAAACATCTGTTTTGTAATAGTTTCTGTAATATAACGTTTTCTGGGTTGACCTATGTTCTTTCCATCCATTTTTTGCTAGTACAATATTGTTAATGGCAGAGTTTTTCTCTCTCTCTTATGGATTTACGCTTCGTTGACATTTAGGTCATTTTAGGCGGGAAGGGGTTGGGAGCAAGGAACGTGAAAAAAGTAGGCCATACCCTTTTTGAAGGAATCATCCGGCCATTTGCCTACAGTCATTTCGGGAAATCATGGTAAAACCTAAATCCAAATGGTCTGGCAAGTATTTGAATCCGCGTTCTTCCAAATGCCAATTTCATCGATAAAAAGAGGATTTGTATAATATCGTTATGCCAATTTCAGAGACGTGCCAAATCTCATATTTATCGTGGGTTATGAGCAATATGTACCATCTGCTTTGGATGGGAGGTGCTTGATCACCCACCATTACAGTCGGATCTGGCGTCTTGAGATTACCACCTCTTTCCAACGTTGAAGACTTGGTTCGCAATACAACGCTTTGACAGTGACGCAGAACTTCATGCCAGTGTAAACAAGTGCTTGAAATCTAAAGCAGCAGACTTCTACAGAGACGTGACTGAAAACCTTGTACATCGTTATAATATGTTGCTCAATTTAAATGGCGACTATGTGGAAAAGTTGTTTAAGATTGTTCCTTTCAAATTTACATAATAAATTTTCTTTTTCTTAGTTTTGTTTTTTAAGTTACTTTCTGGACAGCCCTGGTAGAAAGTAGGAGACAGACTGCATGGGTGAATTATAGCAATACCATTTGTTCGGGGACCTGAGAAAGCCTAATATTCTCAATACGTGTAGCTGACAAAGTTCTAAGTAACGCAGAGACATTATATCTCTGGAAAACCGTGGAAGCACGTACCGTTCGAACATGTGCTCTTAAACAATAAACAAATTAGTTAATAGTTTTTGTGGTAATACCAACTTCAAACTCTAAATACAATTTACTACTGTGAGTGTTGGTGAAGATTTTTACTCATGTCAAAAAATTTAAATTGTTATCTATTCCGTGTTTATTGTCTGAGATTGTTTACATTTTTGAACGCTAGGCTTAAGCTCAAATTTTTGTTATAGAACGTAAATATCGTTTACATTAGTTCTTGATATACATATTATTAGTGACTTTTTGATAGGTGGTGTTAAATGTATTTTAAATACTGATTTGCAGATTCTTTAGCTAAGGTTTACTTGTGAGTTAATTTAGCTGAGTTTTTATAAGCTTAAGTTCAACAAATTTTTTCTCTCGCATTCTGTTCTTTGTTTTTATTAGTTGCTTGTAATCATGAATCAAAAGTGTGGTAATTGTAGATAGGTGAGAGCGGGAACTTTTTCG
The DNA here is from genome assembly GCA_031002005.1 of Vandiemenella viatica. NCBI lineage: Eukaryota > Metazoa > Arthropoda > Insecta > Orthoptera > Morabidae > Vandiemenella > Vandiemenella viatica. Next base: position 62,978,904 of record JARYHS010008074.1, read on the forward strand.
AAGGGTGTGAGAAATGGTTTCATTGGGGAGGAACCTGAACCTGTTGTTGTTGTTGATGATGTTGTTTTTTAAGGGCGCATCGACGTTGGGGTCATTAGTGCCCAAACAATATCTGGCTAGGCAATGCAGCTTAAAATTTACAGTATTACCGTCTGTATGGCTGACTGTATGGGGGTTGGCCACACAGATGGAAAATATAACTAAAATACTAAAATGTTGTCTGTAAAGGGGCCATTAAAAATAATAACTTAACAAACCATGTCTGGTTGGCTGTAAAGAGGCCAACCAGATATAAAATATTAAAACTAATAGTACGACAGAAAAAAGAAACAATGTACATGGTTGAGTGACTGTAAAAGGGCCACTCGTCCTCAATGTTGTTGTTTTTGTGACTTTAAGGCACATCGACAGCAAAGTTATTAGCGCCCTAACAATGACTTAAATAAGTTGACTAAAAAATATACTAAAATACCGTCCACATGGTCGACTGTAAAGGGGTCGGCCAAACAGACGGCAAATAAATTAATACACAAAAATAAGGCGTGGCCACCAGGACCAACGATTGTACAGCACCTGGAAGGCTGTAAAGTGCCAAACAGGGTCACAAAAGCATTAAAAACACTACATTTCTCGTTTGCCATTTCGTGGCCAGTGAGACAGGAATTATAACAATATAAAAAAATGAAAACAATACACATTGATAGGTGGCTGTAAAGAGGCCATCCTATCTGTTTAGCTTCACCCGCCCTGGTTCGGGTGGGTCTTCGGTCACTGCCTGCTGAGGAACGGGACCAGGCTCGTCCACCAGCATTTCTATTTCTTCTGGCTAGGAAGAGACAGTTGACTCCTCTGTCACCTGAATGTTCTTCTTCTTCTTTTTTGCCCCTTTCTTTTCTCCCTATTACTTGGTAGTCTGGGAGGGGACGAAGAGGGGGATTTCACAAACTGAGTCGGGTCCGTCCGTCTAAACTTCGGGCCCCGGATCTTTTGATTGGCTCCATTGACACTTGTAGCAGTTGGCAATGCTACCAGGGTGATAGCACGTGGTGGTATTGGAGGTGGCATTAGTTTCGCTATTACTGCTGGTGGATCCTGTTTCGCTGCTGCTGGTGTGGTCGAGGACACAGACGTGTTGCTACCGACGTCTGCAGTCTTAGATGTGACGACCTTAGCGGATTTTGTACTGCATTTGCACTGACATGAGCATGTTGTGCTTGTCCTCATGTCCGCAACAGTCGTCTGGGTAGCAACACTCTGTTTCCTGACGGGAGTTGTAGACATCTTAGCAAAGCTAGTTCCAAAAATAGGAGCGGTGAGCGTCTTGGCCTTCTTCTTCGCTTCTGCATAAGGTGTCCGCTCTTTGGTCTTGAACTCCTGTATCTTGCGCTCTTCAAGATACACTTGACACTCCCTGCTCCAGGCGGGGTGCGAACCGGAGCAGTTGACGCAAGCCTGTGGGAGCGTACAACTAACACCCGGCTCTTCTGTGCCCTTCCTGCAATTACCACAGGTTGGATTTCCTTTACATGATGTCATCGCATATCCGAACCGTTGACACTGGAAACAGCGCATCGGGTCCGGGATATAGAAGATATTAGGCATCGGCAGTGACTGTAAATGTACATACGTGATGTATTTTACTGCGTATTTTTATTGATGACTAACTATTAATAAAGTACATTCTGCTTATGAATTAGGTAGAAACAGTTACACGGTGGCTGGGAACAGCTCTGTTTGCACTTCTATAGTACCCGATTTGGTGCTGTAGTTCAACATTGCTCTTGATAGACAGCACCACGTCGGGTTCTATAGAAGTGCAAATAGTGCTGTTACCGACAAACATGTAACTGTTTCTACCAAATTCCTAACTAGAGTGTACTTCGTTAATACTTATATATAAAAGTAATGCAATTTTTCTTAACAACACCGCATATGCACACCTACAATCACTGATGTTGCCCCATTCTACAACGGAGAAACGCGTACAAAATTATATGAATATTAATAAAGCACTTGTTAACAGATGGTGTTTTCATTTACTAACATTTAACAAGCAACTGTGTAAGAATAGCAAATAAACACTTTATATCTCTGTTACGAGGGTTGCCTTTCAAGTTTTTACGATCGAACAATAGGTGGCGTTAATGAGTTGTGGCACCACTGTATTTGTGAACAATGACTGTTATTGTGAAGCCAGTGGCAATTTTGAAATTGACTGAGTAAGTTGTTGATAGTGAATGTTTAGAAGAAGAAAACTTGTGCAAAAATGGAAATCACCCTTGAAGGCTTATGTTGGATGATTTTTTATGATTTTTAAAAAGGCCTTACTCAACAACAATGCATAGAATCGCTTCGTGCAACTTTTGGTAATGAAGCACCATCAGAGAAGACTGTTTACAACTGGTTTGCAGAATTTCGTCATGGTCGTGCGTCCGTCAGTGATGAATGTCGAGAAGGTCAGCCAAAATCGGTTGTAATTCCTAGAAACATCGATGCTGTGCGCAACATGATTAAAGAAGATCGGCATGTGACTTACAGACAGTTAGAGGTGTCTTTTAGGATATCGCAGACTGAAATACAATCGATTTTGCATGAACATTTAGGTGTGAGAAAGATATGTTCCAGATGGATTCCGCATAATTTGACCAAAGCGCAGAAAAAGGGTCGTGTTGATTGGAGTCAGGAAATGTTGAAAAAATTCGACCGAGGACGTTCAAAATTCGTATACAACATTGTTACAGGAGACGAAACTTGGATATATTCGTATGAACCTGAAAGCAAACAACAGTCTACTGCTTGGGTGTTGGACGAAGAACCTAATCCCACTAAAGTTGTTCGTTCACGGAGCATTTCAAAGAAAATGATCGCTTGTTTCTTCGGTTGTACTGGACACGTTGCAACCATTCCATTAGAGGATCGAAGAAGTGTTAATGCCGAATGGTATACAACAGTTTGTATGCCAACGGTCTTCGATGAAATAAGGAAAAAGAACAAAAAACGTTGCATTATTCTTCATCACGACAATGCCAGCTCCGATAAAGCACGTCAAACAACTGAATATTTGAAGGAGAAAAACATCGAATTAATGTCTCATTGCCCGTATTCACTCGATTTATCGCCTAATGACTTTTTCTTGTTCCCCACTGTCAAACAAAAGATGCGCAAACAGTGATTTTCATCACCTCAAGAAGCTGTTGAAGACTTTCAAAACCATGTTCTGAAATATCAGATTCACAGTGGAAAAAATGTTTTCAGAATTGATTTGAACGTATGCAAAAACGTATTGACCTTAAGGGAGAATATTTTGAAAAGCAAAAAAAACACTTTGCTTCAAACTTGTTCGTTTCTGTTCCATTTTTTGTAAAAACTTAAAAGGCAACCTTCGTATATGTCAAATCCATGGAATCGTTCGACCAAAAACTATATCGTGACTGGAATAATCGCAGTGCGATCAACAAATTAAGGTGAAATGAGTGTACCTCGAAGGAGACTCAGAATACAAAGATGAAATTATCATTTGGAGGAGATAGTGACTTTCTGTGAGCTAAGTATGCCATACTGTGGGTAATGACCTTTCATGTAATATTTATTACATTATTTCTTTTTTTATCCTGGTATGCTTATGTTTAGTTATGAAATGTAAATGGAGTACTCAACGTCATCATGCTGCTATACATTTAACAGCGTTAAAGAAAAGTTGAAAGATTTCACACTTTGATTTATCCAAATCTATTTCCTGCAAGAGAAGAGGGTTAATATTCCATAATTTCTGCATTTCTTTCTTGCGTTTAACACGACCATGACTTCCATATACGATTTCACATAACATTTAGAGAAATAAATCTTTTAATTAAACTGAATCAACTCTGCCTAAGAAAGTTTTTCAGCTTAATAGAAGTAGTAGGCTACGGTCCACAAGACAGATAATACTTACAAAGTACTGTGCGATTCTAGCGTAGAGCGTTCCGGAGTCAAAGAAAAGCCTCTGGTCGACCAGCGCCCTCTTCTTGGGGTCCCTGGGATACAACGAGTCATCCTTGCCGTACTGGTCCACCAGGTAGCACATGATGGACCGGCTGGAAACATTACACTACTCAGAGGAGATTTCAGGTAACAGGAATCTAGTGGATTACAAGAGTAAAAATAACTTTTCAGAACATATGTACTACTAGTGTGAGAGCCTTCTAAGAATACTTTCAGTTGTTTTCCTAGTAGTTTGATATAATCATGGTATAGTTACGCTGTTGGTTCACATAGGTGAGTAACTACCTATTCAGCAAGTATAAGATACAGCAATTTCTTCTGATGATACTTCACAGCGGCTTCAGTTACAGAATAGAGTAGATACCTGGTTACAGTGAAGTCTCGGTGCATGATGACAAAGTGCGAAGTAGACAGTTAGTTCCAAAAAATCAAACTCACATCTCATAAAATTCGGATTTTCGTTTGTAAGAAAACATTGAAATTCTCTCACGACTCGCATCTGATTCGGAACAGCGTAACAATCCGCTGCTGTAGCAGACTCTCTATACACCCTTTTCCACCTTCAAGAGACTTCAGACTTTTTTGCTAATCCCCGAAAATAAACTGGAGCTGAAGAGTACCGTTTCATGCACACAGGATCACGATGTTGCAACTCGGTTCCATTAGCAAACAGCTCTTTCGGAAATTTTTAAAAGAATAGTGGGACAAGGGAATGGAGAGAGATATCATGAGTCCTATGGTGATTTCTTTGACGGTAATCAGTGTCTCTCTTTTCTAGATAACATACATTACCAAAAAATCTTGTGTGTGCAAATAGTTTGGAATTCAGGTAGCATGTACGATCCTAGTTTCTACAAAGTCTGATAACGCAGTATCAGCAAATAATTAGTATGTTGTATACCACCATATCTTACATTATGTAGTGTTCTCTGTTATTGCTGTAATTATAATTTCCTTTTCGTTGTTCTGCAATGAAAATTTTGCTTTTGGTAACTGATTTGAATTATGATCTAACTCAACTTTCATTTAAACTCTCTGCTCATTAATTCGTGAAGATAGAAGCATCGTAATCTCCAGTTCCATTTCCTTGTTTGAAATTTTATTTTGCATGGTAAATGTAACCTTTAATCTAAAGTCTTCTGAGAGGCTCAGTCTTCAGTGCCATATTGCCACCGTATCAAGGTTATCTATGTTTCACCCCTGTGGCAGAGAAATGGGTTATATCGTTTTGTGTATCAATTACTGACAGTTTATAATATCTAAAGGTCAAATCTTTGTTATTGCTATTTTCTTGTACAGCAAAGAATTTTTTTAAAAAAGAATAAAGAAACACGTAATTCTCTGAAGTGTTTGAAAAGATGACTCGTTGACGCAATTTCTTTACTGTTGCCTTTTTAAATAAATTCCAACTCTTCCTTCTTGTCTATGGAAGCACAGTGGTTATACAAGTACTTGGTATTAATGTAACAAATGTCTACAAATCCCAGCACTAAAAAATGAAATAAATATCAGAATATCTTGCAATTCATGTGGGAGATTTCAGCAGTCATTGTGAATCTCAGAAACTCTCCACCAATGATACTAATTACAGCAAGCTTGTAGAGTGGGGAAAGGAAACGATCCTCATTTTATCTTCTATTCCATGGATCAAGGCACAGTACACTTAGATCAGCCGACTAAGGAAGGAGTCAGATCTGTATCTCTATTTGATAAGATGCAATTAAAGTGTGTATCCCACGACTGGTTCAAGAAAACTGATTGGAAATTTCCCGCACACCCAACACAGACCTGACAGTTCCCATAATCCAGTCAACACCACACGACATTTGGAACGTCTAAAAAGCTGACTGAGTTACTTTCTCTGTCATAATTTGCTAAATGCATTTGATTAATCCCCACATTGTAGCGACAGCTAATGAATTCAAAGTGATGACACAAAGAATATATTTCTCAATTCTCTGAAGAAAGTGCTGTTCCGAAGATTCAAGCAAAGTGATATCCTGTAAGAATTATAACCCTCTTTCCGTCACAGCACTAATTAACAAGACGCTGTGTGGTAGGAAGTTTCAAGTCGTAGTGTCCAGCCTCTGCTGTCAGGGGGCATCCACAAATTACTTGAGATGTTTTTGCGGATATCTGGACCCCTCCCCCCCCCCCCTCTGGTGAGATCTGGTCTGTGAGATCCCCCCCTCCCCCTCAGAAATCGCACTCGCAACTTTTTGAGACCTTTTTTTAAGGTCTCATCCATACTTTTCGGCGAAATACCCCCCTTAAAATCGACTTTAGCATTTTTTTTTTTAGCTCTACAGTCCAACAAAAATTTCAAAAACCTCAAACCTCAAGTGAGATTTCCGTTGATCCCCCCTTCTCCCTTGGTGAGATATGGTGCGATTTCGCCGGACCTCCCCCCTATTTCACCTCACGTAATTTATGGACGCCCCCTCATTATTTCGTCGCCTCTCCATGTATTTGTGAGACATTTCGCCTAGCCGTTCTGTGAGACGGCGGAGAGTGGCATTCCTGTCTGGCGTCAGGTTGCCGCCGCGTGTCTGGGTCTATGTTTGAGGCAAGGAAAGAGACGGCGCGGCGCCAGGAGGGGGCGAGTGGTCAAGCTGCAGGGGCACGTGTGTGTGTGTGTGTGTGTGTATGCGGGGTTACCGGGTGGAACCCGGGAGTGTACGCAAGTGTGGTGTGTGCGTGAGACAACTACGCCATATTTTGTCACGGCATCTTTTTGTCGTGTTTGTGTTCTCCGTGTGGGGAACGTTGTGAGAAGCGCCTGTTTCGAAGGAAACAGATGGTCCAGAGGAGACCGTTGTTGTTGTTGTTGTTTTTGTGGCTTTAGGGCGCGTCGACAACGAGGTCATTAGCGCCCTAACAATTACCAGCAAAGGCTGTGATTAAAATTCATAATAAAAGTACCGTCTGCATGGTCGACTGTAAAGGGGTCGACCATACAGACAGCACATAAAACAAATCACAAAAATAAGATATAGCCCTAAAGGGGCCGCCTGGAACTAAGACCGTTGTACACCTGGATGGCTGTAGAGGAGCCAAACAGGTTCACAGAATACTTAAAAAAAAACACAGAGCTACCTCTGTGAATTAAAAAAGTACTAAAATACTGTCTGCATGGTCGACTGTAAAGGGGTCGGCCATACAGACAGCAAATAAAATACGTAATAAAATCAGAAGTGGCTTTAAAGCGACCACAATGACTTAAAACCTTACAACACCTGTAAGGCTGTAAAGGGGCCAAACAGGTTCAAAAGAGGATAAAAAACACTACATGTCTTGCTGGCTGTATATTGGCCAGACAGACATGAATAATAACCATACAAAAAATTAAAATCATGCATATGGATTGGGTGACTGTAAAGAGGTCACCCATCAGTCTTAAAACTGGACCGATCTGCCTAAAATTGGTTTCACCCGCCTCGGTTCGGGTGGGTCTTCGATCATTGCCTGCTGAGGAACGGGATCAGGCTCGTCCACCAGCATTTCTATTTCTTCTGGCTCCGAAGAGTCAGGCGACTCCGACTCAGTTGACTCCTGGCTGTTCTTCTTCTTCTTCTTCTTCTTCGCCCCTTTCCCCTTCTTCTCCCTACTACTTAGTAGTCTGGGAGGGGACGAAGAGGGGGATTTCACAAAGTGAGTCGGGTCCGTCATTCTAAACTTTGGGCCACGGATCTTCTGATTGCCTTCATTCTCACTTGTAGCAGTTGGCAATGCTACCACCGTGATAGCACGTGGTGGTATTGGAGGTGGCGTTGTTTTCGGTATCAGTGCTGGTGGATCCTTCTTCGCTGCTGCTGGTGTGGTCGAGGACGCAGACGTGTTGCTACCAACGTCCACGGTCGTAGATGTTGTGATCTTAGCGGATTTTGCACCGCATTTGCACTCACATGAGCACGCTGTGCTAGTGCTCATGTCTGCAACTGACGTCTGGGTAGCAACACTCTGCTTCCTGACGGGAGCTGAAGCCATCTTAGCAAAAGTAGTTCCGAAATTTGGAGCGGCGAGCGACTTGGCCCTCTTTTTAGCTTCCCCATAGGGAATCCGCTCTTTAGTCTTCAGCTCCTGTATCTTGCGCTCTTCAAGATACACTTGACACTCCCTACTCCAGGCAGGGTGCGACCCGGAGCAGTTGACGCACACCTGTGGGAGCGTGCAACCAACACCCGGCTCATGTGCGCCCGCAATTACCACAGGTTGGTTTTCCTTTACATGACGCCGTCGTATGTCCGAACCGCTGACACTGGAAACAGCGCATCGGGTCCGGAACATACGGACGGACGTTCAAATTAATGTACCCTGCTTTGATGTTCTTTGGCAGTACTGGAGTGTCAAACGTCAGGACGAAGGTGGCAGTCTTTTCAATACTGCCATTTACCCTTCGAGTGATCTGACGTACCTCGACCACTTTCTGTTCCTTCCACTCCTCAACAAGTTCCTCGGTCCCTATGTCAACTAAGTCACGGCAGGTGACAACGCCTTTGCTGCTGTTAAGGGATTTGTGGAGTTCGCAGGTAACGGCGAACTCCCCGAGCTTCTCACAGTTCAGGAGTTGGGTAGCTTGCCTACTGGAAGTTGTTTCCAGCAGCAGCGTCCCGTTCCTCAGCTTTTTTATGGTATTTAGGGTCCCTACCAGACCCTCTAAACCCTTAGAAATATAAAAAGGTGAAACTTTTTCTAAAGATCCTTCCACTCGTTGCATAACTATAAAAGCATTCGCAAGCGAACAAACTTTTCTGTTACTATTACTTTCAGAAGAGGGGGGGCTATCAACCCTCACCCTCTTCTTAGAATTGGGTGTATTTTGATTATTCTGCGGCACACCCGTACTGCAGGGTTTTTTGTTTTTATTGTGAGTCTTAATTTTGGTCCCACGAGTAAAAACAATATAGAAGGAAATGCTAATACAACAGGGGTGCGCAGGTGCCCCTGAGGTTGCACGTTAGCGGGTGATTTTCCTCATCACTCATTCGCCTCCTCGGCACGTGTCTGACCTTGAGGTTGAGGGTTTTTTTATAGAGGTTTGTTCCGTCCTCGCAATCCGGGCGATGAAGCCAAGATTCCCGTTCTCCTAGGCACACAACGTTCCACCGCCACGCCTTACGGTGGTCGTTGAAGCATGGTAGGAGCTTACGGTGTGGGAAACTTGCGGCGCTCACAAGTTTCCAGCTCGGGCACCGCGGGTTCGCCAAACCCGTACCTCGGAGACCGTCCAGCGTGTAGCCTGCAGCCACCGTCTCGACGAAGCCGATAAGTGGCAATTTAATTGGAGCCTATTTTTGCCCAGTTTTCATAGCCCTGAAACAAATATTGGACTGATCGACGCTAGCCAGGAACAATTTAAGCATTAAAAGTATTGCATTGACTGGCTGAATCCATTTTTGATGTACTGTTAAAATAAACATGTATTTCTTTCAATGATATATTCTATAACTTGATTATTTTATTAATTCTGCATTCGAGTACCTTTATATAATTAGAGCGTGTAAAGCTTAATTGCATCCTGTCCATGCGAACTAACAATATCCAAAAATACATTTTTTTTTAACTTTCTTACCAACACTTTTGATTACTTTGAAGTGTTAAAGCTCTTTATGGCCAGAAACATTCCCGTAACATGAGATGCACAGTCAGAGAACCATACCTCCTACAACTTCGTTTTGTACTGGCGATGCTTATATATTTCTGACCAGTAGTACCTATTTTTAATCTAATGCAAACTACTACAAATAATTTTTTACGAAGGTAAATTGGAAGGAATCTTTGGAAAAGAAAAATGCCAGTAAGAAAAACAGCGCATTGGCTTCAAGAGAACAACGACAAAACCTACAGTTCTTAAAAGTGCTGCTATCAACTTTAGGTAACCGTATGATGAACTGTAAAACTTCAATTTTTTGGTGATAATTGCACATTAAAAAAGAAGCATTTAATCATAAAAATTACCTCTCCCAGAGAATGAATCCATTGTCATCCAACGTAGGTATCGTGTGTTGCGGATTTATCTGTAAAAATACAAAGAGAAAACAAATTAAGATTAAATTAGGACCTACACACATGCTCAAAAATGTCCGTGGGTGCCATGGTAATGACGGAAGTAATTGTTTATCTCCGTATCCCAGAATATCATGTGGGAAAGCAAACAGTTTTTCCTATTATATGTTAGTTTGATATAGTCTCCTTTTTTTCATATTGTACGAAATGTTTAGGTAATACCTGCACATACTAAGAAATTAAAAGCAGGAAACAGTTAGTATTATGTAGAAAACACTCTCGGGATTCTAGCCGCGTCAAATAAAAGTCGACTGGCGACGTTTCAAGAGCCGGCACTGCTCCCATTGTCAAGCCCTGCTTAACTAACTAAAACTGATGATGATGATGATCATAGGAGGTTCGCGGCGTTGCGGGCATGCCCACAACGACGCTGGGCGCTTTAGGCGTCATGTGCGCCTCTACACCCTGCTTTATTAAAATTTGGCGTAGTTGTTCTTCATGTAGCTCATCTCTTTCTATCCGGTCGGGCAGGGGGTATATAGGGCTACCGGACGGGAGAGGAGGGGAACTCGCGCGGAGGCCGGGTCTGCTTGGTGACGTCATGTTCCGGTTGTTGTTATGCCCAAATATGGTCCGTTCCCGTGTGTTCCGTAATTGTCTAATAACTGGCCTCCATGTTTGACTTATGTTAAGTCCTTGATCCCGATTTATCACATTGTTATTAACTCTGATTTCAATGTGATAAATCTGGATCAAGGACTTAACATAAGTCAAACATGGAGGCCAGTTATTAGACAATTACGGAACACACGGGAACGGACCATATTTGGGCATAACAACAACCGGAACATGACGTCACCAAGCAGACCCGCCCTCCGCGCGAGTTCCCCTCCTCTCCCGTCCGGTAGCCCTATATAGAGACTACCGCTAGGCAGTTTTAGTTAGTTAAGCAGGGCTTGACAATGGGAGCAGTGCCGGCTCTCGAAACGTCGCCAGTCGACTTTTTATTTGAGGCGGCTAGAATCCCGAGAGTGTTTTCTACAGTGCTGCCGCCGCGAAAACGTTCACAGTTAGTATTATGTTCAGCGAGCATCCAAATTGAGCTACCTCACCACCATGCCGCCTTAGTGCTGCCCGTTGCTGCACTGACCTCTTGCGTGAATTATCCGCTATTATGACTAGTATAAAACTAGTACCAACTACTCACACAGTTCAGCTCTCGTAGGCAAAACACTCCAAACTTCATCAGCTTCGCAGTTAAAATGGTGCCTGAAAGAGTGGCAACGACACGGCTCCGATGTGAAAATATTCCAGTTCAGTAGATGGGAGGTGGAACATAGAGGTGGTGGTGCACCAAATTCCTGGGTTAAGCTTCTGCTCAACGCGTATGCAGTGACGGCACACGACTCTGTTGCTCGTACCTCTTTCCTTTATTCGGGTGATGAGCTTCGTTATGTTGATTTTCGATTGCGCAGCGTTTCCCCCGAACCTCAGTTTATTCATGAACAAATATATTGGCTGTCAACAAAAACAAACAAGCCAGCCAAATATTTATTTGAAGCTTTATTTAGCCTGTCAAGATTAGGGCTGTCAAGCCCTCTTTTACATAGTACCATTTGTTTGTAATAGATAATTTACACCTACCGCAAATTAACATAATACAACACTTATTTCACATTTGGCTTAAATTAAGTTCAGGAGTAAAATACTAACTAAAATCTTATACACGTATTCATGTTTAATATAATTATTTAATGGTATAAACTAATGCTAGTGAAATTTAAAGAAGTAAACGGTACGAACTCCATACCAGTAGGCTGAAGAAACAAGACAGAAACTAATAATAGGGAAGGCACGCGGACACAGTATAAATCAATATAATTCAAATCTAAAAATGAGTCATGCATGGAAGAAGAACTTGTTTAACAAGTGCTGGAATAAGTAATGCTTTCTTAAAAGAATTTTAAATGGGCCGATTGTTTTCGTAGTTCTAATTTTCAGGGGACGATCATTCCACAATCTAGCCGCTGAAATGAAGGAGGAATTGGTTAGGGTTTCCGAGCTGTGGGAGTGGATGGTTAGTATGTTTGAGTTCAGGGATTTGGTGTTAATATTATGTGAAAGTACTAAGTATGAGATGTTGTAACAAAGGTAGGCGAGAGTTTTCAGATGTATGAGGCGGCGAAGGAGACATAGTGTGTGCAATCGTCGTTGGGAGCAAACGCGCTACAACCGTAAGAGATCATATGGAGGTGAGACATGGTCGTACAGTCGCAGGTCACAGATGAACCTTACACCGGCCTTCAAGTTCCCTATGTCTTCCGAACTCAAATTTTGCTAAAAACGTCACAGTGAGATACCAGAGAGATTACTTTTTGAGGTCCGCATCATGGATTTTTTTTGTGGGAGGGGGAGGGGGTGGTTTTAGAGCTGCGCTTAGCAATGGATATATGAATGTATAAAGTTATTATTTCTGATACTCTTCCGATATTCTACCTTAATCAATGATGTCATCTCACGAAGTCAGCTAAAAGATAACTTTTAATTAAGTCAGTACAACCTTAGAATTCAGCTTGATCGTGTTTTCTAAGCTGGTTTCTTTTCTTTCTTTTTCTTTTTAGCTGTTCGAAACTCTCCCGAAATCAAGCGAGGAGTAGCCACATTTTACTGGCAGATATTTTATGAGGAATTCTCCAGGAATTTTCTTTGTTGTTGTTGTTATTTGGGTTTTAGGGCGCGTCGACGACGGGGTCATTAGCGCCCTAGCAACAACCAGGCGTGACAACGTGGCAAAATTGCCGTCTGTGTGGCCGACTGTAGAGGGGTCGGCCACAGAGACAGCACAATAAAATACTAAACTACTAACTAAAATACCGTCTGCGTGGCCGACTGTAAAAAGATCGGCCACACAGACGGCTACATAAGATATAAAACTGAAACAAGGCAATAAAATATAAAAATACATACATTAAATGGTTGGCTGTAAAAGGGCCAACCAGTATAAAATACAAGTTAGCTGGCTGGCTGTAAAAGGGCCAGGCATATAAACAGTGTCACAAGTAAGAACTATACTTGGTTTGGTGGTTGTAAATGGCCACCAATCCAATTAAAAAACCTAGGCCGGTCTGCCCAAAATTTTTGGGGCAAGACCGGCCAAGCAACAAAATTTTAAAACCTTAGCCACGTTGTCACGGTCATCGTTTAAAATAAGGGACAGAACGTTGGCTAAGCCAACGTCTGCCCTTAGATCTAAAAACAATACACATTCGGTTAAAATGTGGCGTACCGTCAAAGGTACGCCACAAGCATCACATTCCGGAGGGATCCTCCCGGCGGAGAAGAAAGCTGTGTGTCAGAGGACAGTGCCCTATGCGGAGGCGAGTAAGGAGAACCTCATCCCTCCTCGCCCGCTGGAAGGAGCTGCTCCACGGCTGAACGGTTGGTTTGATCAGCCGGAGCTTATTATGCTCGACCTCCAGCCACTGCCTCTGCCAAACGTCGAAAACCATTCTTTTCCCCGCCGAGGCAAGGTCAGACTTTGGGACCGGATCAAAGTCAATTCTGACCTTGTTGCAGGCTAACTTGGCAGCTTCATCAGCTGCCTCGTTCCCCCTGATTCCCACATGACCAGGTACCCAGCAGAATAGGACCTCCTTTCCACAGGACTGGAGGGCGTCCTGGATGTCCTGGACTAGACGGTCTGCTGGGTACATAGTTGCTAACGCCTGAATACAACTGAGGGAATCACAGCATATGAGGTACTTCATATGACGGCGTCCCTTCATATACTGGGACTTTAGTATGGCATAGCACTCCGCAGTGTACACGCTGCACCTGCTATCCAGCTTGTATTTGTAAGTCGCTCGAGGGAACACTACGGAGCAGCCTACTCCGTTAGCCTGCTTAGACCCATCCGTATATACCGGGGTAAAATCCTGATACTGGTTTAAAATGTCGTTAAAAACTCTGTTAAAAACACAGTCAGAGGTAGACAGCTTGTGGAACCTTGACATTTCTAAAATCGTTCTGGGCCTCTTTAAAAGCCAGGGAGGAGATTTACTCCATCCCTGGTGATAAAAAGTGGGAAAATCGAATCCGTATTGTTCAAAAATAGCCTTTTTACGGTAGCTGAACGGTTTTAGTGGCTCTATGCCGGTTGGTATAGAGCCGCTCGTAGTTGGGATGTAGCACTATGTCGTACACGGGACTGCCAGGAGATGTGGTAACATGTACATAGTGTCGCACCATGAGGAGATGCCGCCGGATGGAAAGTGGCGGCTCACCAGACTCAGCACAAATGCTGGGTATTGGGCTTGTGCGGTAGGCACCCGTGGCGAGTCGAATTCCAGCATGGTGGACACTATCCAACATCCGAAGATAGCTGTCCCGTGCCGAACTGTAAACAATACACCCGTATTCCAACCGCGACCGTACAAAGGCTCGATAAAACTGTAGCAGGCAGGAGCGGTCGGCACCCCACGACCTGCCACACAGACATTTTAAAACGTTTAAAGCTTTCAAGGCTCTGGCTTTTACATCTTTAAGATGTGGCAGCCAGCTTAGAATGAGGCCCAGAAACCGAACAGTATCAGTAAAATGTAAAACGGTGTTCCTCAGGGTAAGGTGGGGTTCAGCTAAAAGACTTCTGCTACGAGTAAAAAGTACACACCGGGTTTTCTCGGCAGAGAAACGAAAACCGGTGTGCACTGACCATTCATCCAGTCTGTTCAGCGCGAGCTGCAACTGCCGTTCCGCGCTTCTCAGACTGGACGATGCAATAAAAATTAAAAAGTCGTCCACATATAAGGATAGACCAATGGGACTCCTTATAATGGCTGCAATGCTATTAATAGCGATGGCAAAAAGTGTTATGCTTAAAACTGATCCCTGAGGGACACCATTTTCCTGTATAAAAAGATCCGACACTTCACTACCGACTCGGTACCGGAAGCAACGACCAGATAAAAATGATTTTAAAAAACGGGGTAGGTTACCCCTAAAGCCCCATTCATGTAACTGTTTTTAAAATCACATGCCGCCAGGTAGTATCGTAGGCCTTTTCAAGGTCGAAAAAAAACGCCCACAAGGTGTTGGCTGCGGATGAATGCATCTTGTATGGCCGCTTCCAGCAGGATCAGGTTATCCAAGGTGGAACGGAACTTCCTGAATCCACACTGAAAGCGGCTCAGAAGATTACGGGATTCAAGACACCAGACGAGGCGGCGATTTACCATCCTCTCCAGTGTCTTCCCCACGCAGCTAGTCAAGGCAATACTACGATAACTACCTGGCAACAATTTGTCTTTTCCAGGTTTTAAAATAGGTATGAGCGTTGCTTCTTTCCACGAGTCGGGGAAGTGTCCACCGGTCCAAATATCGTTAAAAATATCCAGAAGGTACTCTTTAGCATCATTATTAAGATGCCTCAGCATCTGGTACTGGATCAGATCAGGCCCTGGAGCAGTGTCTTTTGCGCTGTTCAGTGCAGACTCGAGCTCCCAAAATGTAAATGGCCTGTTGTAGGCTTCTGTATCCGACGAATCGAAACACAGCACACGTCTCTCGGCAGCAACCCTTCGTTGCTGGAACCGAGGATCGATACTGGCAGATGAAGTGATGGCAGCGAAATTCTCCGCCATCAGCTGCGCTATGCTTCGTTCGTCGGTAATTATACGTCCTTGATCCAGTAATCCAGATACTGGTGGGCGGGAGTACCTTCCAGATATACGGCGGATGGACTCCCATACTTTGGCTGATGGTGTGGAACGATTATTGTGCTCACAAAGGTCTGCCATGACCTTTTCTTGCTCTCCTTAATAACACGACGCGCCTTAGCTCTGGCTATACGGAACGCTGCCAGGTTGTCGGATGTAGGGTTCAACCTGAAACGCCGCAACGCCCGTCTGCGACCCTGAATGGCGGAACGACATTCATCGTTCCACCAGGGGACCGGCGTCCTTCGCAGCGTTCCGGAGCTTTTCGGCATTGAAACGTCAGCTGCCTGGTGAATCGCCTGTGTAAGGTGATTCACCTTCTCATCAATACTGTCATACTCCTTTAGAGTAAGGGAGCGGCGGTAGAGTTCCCAGTTGGCTTTGCTGACGTTCCATTTGCGTCGGTTATTACCTCTTCCACGGTCTAACTCAACGTGCATCCATATTGGGAAGTGGTCGCTCCCGTGAAGGTCCCGAACCACCTCCCAATGCACGGAGTCCGCGATTGAGGGGGAGCACAACGAAAGGTCAATGGCAGAGGACGATCCGTATGCAGTGGTGAAATGTGTCATTGCACCAGTATTGAGGATACATATTTCTTCTTGCTCTATTAATCTACCAACCATTCGGCCTCTGGGGCAATCGGAGTTTGAGCCCCACAACGCACTATGTGCGTTGAAATCTCCTAAGAGGAGGAATGGCCGTGAAAGCTGCCGCAAGATGTTGTATAGGTCGTCATAACTGACGGGCGTATTTGGTGGTAGATAAATAGAGCATATGGTCAATTTTATAGGACCATGAATCCTCACTGCCACTGCTTGTAAATCAGAGGTGAGAGCTACAGGTTCGGAGTGGACAGTGTTTCGGACAAACACCGCCACTCCACCCTTCGCTCGATCACCCTCGGTATCGTCCTTACGGTACACATCATATCCTCTTAGCACAGGTTGGTGTGATGGTCTGAAATGTGTCTCTTGCAGACAGAGACACAAAGGATCAGACCGTGCTAAGAGGTGTAACTCCTCTTTGTGAGCTGTAAATCCATTGATGTTCCACTGAAGTATGGGAGCCATCCTTACCTATTTAACCTCACCCGCCCCGGTTCGGGTGGGTCTTCGGTCATTTCCTGCTGAGGAACGGGACCAGACTCGTCCACCAGCATTTCCGTTTCTTCCTGCCCGGAAGCGGAGACAGACATCTCCGACCCAGAGGACTCCTCAAATTCCTCGTCGTTCTTGTTCTTCTTGTCTTCTTCTTCTTCTTCCCCTTACCCTCCCTACTGATGGACAGTCTGGGAGGAGACGAAGAAGGGGACTTGACAAACTGGGTCGGATCAGTCTGTCTAAACTTGGGACCTCTGATTTTCTGGTCACCTCTATTTCCACCGCTAGCCAATGGTATCGCTACCATTTCAATAGCACAGCGGTGGAATAGGAGGTGCCGTCAACTTAGATTGCTGGTGGAGTCTTTGATACTGCTGCTGGAATGGTCGAGGTTGCAGATGTGTTGCTAGCGACATCCGCGGTCCTCGGTGTCATGACCTTGTGGTTTTGCACCACACTTGCATTGACATGAGCACGTAGTGCTTGTGCCCATGTCTGCAAAGGATGTCTGCGTAGCAACACTTTCTTTCCTGACGGGAGTCGAGACCGTCTTGGCAAAGCTTGTTCCAAATATTGGAGCGGCGAGCGCTTTCGCCTTCTTCTTTGCCTCTATATAAGGTATCCGCTCTTTGGTCTTCAACTCCTGTATCTTGCGCTCTTCAAGATACACCTTGACACTCCCTGCTCCAGGCCGGGTGCGACCCGGAGCAGTTGACACACACCTGTGGGAGCGTGCAATTGGCACCAGGCTCATGTGCCCCCTTGCCGCATCTACCACAGGTGGGGTTGCCCTTGCATGACGCCGTCGTATGTCCGAACCTCTGGCACTGGAAGCAGCGCATTGGGTCCGGAACATACGGACGGACGTTCAAGTTAATGTAGCCAGCTTTAATACACTTGGGCAACACTGGAGTGTCAAACGTCAGGACGAAGGTGGCAGTCTTTTCAAGACTGCCATTTACCCTCCGTGTAATCTGACGCACCTCGACCACTTGCTGATCCTCCCACTCCTTAACGAGTTCCTCGGTTCCTAAATCCATGATGTCACGGCAGGTGACGACGGCTTTTGAAGAATTCAGGGATTTGTGGAGTTCGCATTTAACAGCGAACTCCCCGAGCTTCTGACAGTTAAGGAGCTGGGATGCCTGCCTACTGGTGGTTGTTTCCAGCAGCAGCGTCCCGTTCCTCAGCTTTTTAACTGATCTCAAGGTTCCAACCAGTCCTTCCAACCCTTTATTAATATAAAAAGGGGACACCTTTTCAAATGTCCCCTCTACCCTTTCCATTAAAACGAAAGCGTTCGGTATCGAACAGACTTTCCCGTGACTATGGCTTTCTGAAGCGGGAGGGCTATCAACCCTGGCTCGCTTCTTAGTACTGGGTGTATTGGGTTTAGCCTGCGGCACACCCGTACCGCAGGGTTTGGTGGTTTTTGTGGAAGACTTAATTTTGGTCCCACGAGTAAAACCAGTTTAAAAAGAAGCGCCAATACAACAGGGGTGCGCAGGTGCCCCTGAGGTTGTACGTTAGCAAGTGATCTGCCTCTCACCCATGCACCTCCTCGGCACGTATCCGACCTTGAGGTTAAGGGTTTTTTTTTATAGAGGTTTGTACCGTCCTCGCGATCCGGGCGATGAAGCCAAGATCCCCGTTCTCCTAGGCACACAACGTTCCACCGTCACGCCCTACGGTGGTCGTTGAAGCATGGTAGGAGTTTACGGTGTGGGAAACTTGCGGCGCTCACAAGTTTCCAGCTCGGGCACCGCGGGTTCGCCAAACCCGTACCTGGCACTTGCGTACCAGGCCCCTGCGGGGGAATTTTCTTTAACGTTCTCTTTAACGAAAACTTCTCGGCTCTTTGTTTGGTACATAAGATTTTCTTTTTGGATTCTGAAATTTTTGTTTACATTTCGCGAAAGAATATTGTGTTTCTGCACTCTTACGGTGGCTTTGATTGGATGTTATAGTCTTTAGTACGTTCGCTCTTACCCAGTGCTCCATAGTCTTGTGATCTATTTACTGTGCCCAACAAGTTTTTAAGGGCCACAGAACTTCGACTTGCCACCCAAATTACCAAAAATATGGCTGTGTCGTTCAAACGGATATATTCCTTTGGAACTACAAAAGCAGTCAGAGTTTACTTCATACTCAGTCACGGTGTTCAGTGATAAATTGAACTATATGTTATTGCAGTCACTTGTAGCAATGCTACCAACGTTATGTTTTTAATTCTCCATTGATGTAACCGACAGCTATTTTGGTGTTTTGCGCTTAATTTCGTTTGTACGACAAACAACATTAATGATTTTTTTTCTTATAGCATTATGTCTCGTCGACGTCGAGGTCATTAGAGGCGGGATGTGACTGGGGACAACGAACGGGAAGGAATTGGGCCATGGCTCATTCAAGGAAGCATCCTCGAATTCGTCTGGAGTGATGTGAGGAAACCATGGAAAACCCAAATCTAGAAGCGCGGACGGGGATTCGAACCGGCGTCCTCCGGAATGCAAGACCAGAGCGTTATCGTTCACCCACCACGTTCGGTGCATTCCTGCTGTTAAGATAACTTTTCGGCTAGTACACGCTGCTTTCACTTTATTTTTACCTTAACGCCCATAAAACTTCACCATAAACACTAGACATTTATGTTTTATGAACGAAATTGAAATAGGTGTCCACTAAATTATAACGATTACAGTCAACGTGTCGGGAGTTGTGCCTCTTGTAAGTTTTCAGATGCGCTGAAAAGATATGGCGGCGTGTCCATCTTGTTAAGTGACCTGGATCAAGCACATATTAAATTTTTTGATCGTTTGGCTATCGATTGGTATGTCGGGTGGAGACTATTGATTTTAGGTGTACTGTCAAACTCTACCCCTTGTTATCACTTGTCTTCCTGCTGTACTTCACAACATCGAAGCGAATTTGAAAACGTATTCACATCTAAATGCTTTAGTATAAAACATTGACACAAGGCAAATGGCTAATTTTTTTTTTTTTTTTTTTTTTTTTTTTTTTTTTTTTTTTAAATCAGTAATTAATTGATGAGAAGCATGGATAACTATAGCAGTTAATTCTATAACGCAAAAGAAGAAAACTGAGGTCGACTGATTAATACTGAACTAAAGTTTGCTGCTAATGGTGTGTAAACAAAGTAATTTATGGCACAGTATCAATAATTAATAAATAATAAAATACGATGTACAGTTATCAGCCAAAACATTAGGACCACCTGCATATTAGTGTGTTGGTACACCTTTGAAACACAATAAACAGGGATTCGAAAAATCCTTGTTAGGTTTCCGGAGTTATATGGCACCAGATCTCTACGCACAGGTCACGCAATTCCCTTAAATTACCGGCCGGTGGTTTGTGGGCGCGGTACCTCGGAACGAGCATCTCGGAAACGGCGATGTTGATCGGCTGTTGGCGTGCTACTGTAGTGAGCATCTATGCAGAGTGGTTGAAGGACGGTAAATCACGACTGGGCGACAAGGTGGTGGACGTCCACCCCTCATCACAGAACGTGGAGCTCGGAGGCTTACCCGCTCTGTAAAGGCCGCCACACACGTACGGGAAACCCACGGGATTTGGACGGAATGGTCACGGCCTTGCGGGATCCCGGCACGTGTGTGGGCACTTCCTTGAGGCCGTGGCCGCACCCCAGTGCGGCCAAATCCTCACCGAATAACAATTCTTATTTCCTCGAAGGCCGGGAGGGAGGGTGAGAACCTCAGCGTGTGTGTCCTGCGGTCAGTCGGCCTTCGAGGATTTCTTGTGCGTGCCTGCGTGTGTTGCGATTTTGTTTCTCCGTTTTGTTTGTAATGTTCCGTTTCGTGATGTTCCGTGTTTATAAAAATGTCTGATAGTGAGCCCTGTCTATAGGAATTTAAGTACCAGGAATACCACGACAGAAACAAACGAGAAGCTGCCTACGCTAAGCTGGCATCGCTAAGCTGGCATAAATATTGAAGGAGAATGAACCAAATGCAAAAAAAAAAAAAAAAAAAAAAGAACACTGGTCTACAGGGTATTTATAACATACATAAAAATACCATTTTTAATATCCGTTGGGCTTCCTAATAACGTATTAATAATTTAAAAAGTGCTACCACGTCACATTTGTATGTCATCACCCGACATTATATAGTTATTTTACTATATTTCTGTATTTACAACTCGAAAGTTGGCAACACTGCAGAAGAGTGGTGGAGGACTTTGAGTTTCTTTGTTTATTGTTTATTATTGTCAGTGAAGAGACAGACCTGTAAAGTGCGATTGTGTAGTGTTGTACATAGTTTAGTTTGAAAATGTTATCAAATAATCGAAGATTGTGTAAAAATTCACCAGATAAGTTTTGTTACATTTGTGGACGTTACGTATTGAAATCGCAAGGTAGGCCTATAACTGAAGACGTAAAAAAAGCATATTTCTTGTATTATGGTTGCAAATTGGGAGACCAAGATAGACACTGGGCGCCTCATATCTGTTGTGTGAGCTGTAATGTAACACTTATTCAATGGATGAACGGTAACCGAAGTTCTATGCCATTCGCTGTGCCTATGGTTTGGCGTGAACCCACTAACCACTTTAGTGATTGCTATTTTTGCCTTACGAATACTGAAGGATATTCCAAGAAGAAGAAGAACAAAATTGACTATCCTACTATACCTTCTGCCATTAGACCCGTTCCACACGTGGAAGGCTTACCGGTTCCAATTCCTCCTTTGAATAGGGGAAATGTCGTAATTTCAGAACTATATGACAATGAAGATTTGCATTCTGAAAATGGACATTTATTGGAAAACACAACTGACCCTACTTACGTTCCGTCGTCGAGTGAACCTCATCTCATTACGCTAAACAAACTAAATGATTTGGCCCGTGACTTAGGCTTATCAAAACAGAAAGCTGAACTTCTCGGTTCAAGATTACAAGAATGGAATCTTTTGGCCAAAGGCACAACCATAACTTCCTTTAGAAAGAGAAATGCTAACTTCTCTGTATTTCACAGAATTGATAGCCCGATGTGTGTATGTTTCGACATTCTGGGGTTAATGAAAGAACTTGGAATAACACATATTTCTACTGAGTAGCGCCTTTTTATTGATTCTTCCAAATCTAGCCTCAAGGCTGTTTTACTCCACAACGGAAATACAAAGCCATCAATTCCAGTTGCTTACTCAGTTTCAATGAAAGAGACGTATGAGACCATGGCTGCAATTCTAAGAGCAATCAAGTATGATGATTTTAAGTGGCAAATTTGCAGTGATTTAAAAGTGATTGCTATTGTAATGGGACTTCAAGGTGGCTATACAAAATATTGTTGTTTTTTATGCTTATGGGATAGCAGAGACAGTAAGAACCACTTTGTAAAAAATACATGGCCGTCAAGAAAATCTTACACTCCAGGAGAAAAAAAATGTATTGTTTGATCCTTTAGTTGACCCTAAACATGTGCTTCTTCCTCCTCTGCACATAAAGTTAGGGTTGATGAAGAATTTCGTAAAAGGTATGGATAGAGAGGGGCCAGGTTTCAAATACTTGTCGGAACTTTTCCCTAAACTTAGTGAGGCTAAGATAAAAGAAGGTGTTTTCACTGGACCTGACATCAGGAAGGTTATACGTGATCCTGAGTTTCAAGAGACGCTAAATAAAAAAGAACTGGCAGCATGGAAGGCATTTGTGAAGGTAATAAAAGGATTTCTTGGAAACAAAAAAGTAAGCAACTACAAAACTTTAGTTAACAACCTCTTGAAGACTTACCACGCCATGGGTTGCCGAATGTCTCTAAAAATTCACTTCCTTCACTCGCATATGGATTTTTTCCCTGAAAATCTTGGGACTGTAAGTGATGAGCAAGGAGAGAGATTCCACCAAGAAATAAAAACCATTGAAATAAGATACCAAGGACGGTGGGATCCTGCGATGCTTGGAGATTACTGCTGGTTTTTGAAAAAAGAAGATGCAACTCCGCATAAAAGGAAAAAGTGAAAAAACCGTGATAAAACCTTTACATTTATGTAATAATTCATTAATATACTTCATAAGTAAATATAATTCATTAATATGTAAATAAGGGTATATATTGATTAATAAATTTTACACCTTCTGTTTTCATAGAATTGATTGTGGTGTTCATTTTCCCTTTGTCATCACACTTTTGACAGTACCTGTAAAACAAAAACTAGACGTGGTACGGTTTTTTCATTGTCATTTTCGGATTTCGGAGTGAAAAATACATAGGAATTAGTGTAATTAATTTGTGTTACAGAAACAAATATTTTTTTTTGTAGGCCAGTGGAATCAGTAGTAAAAAAAATCAGCAACATTAAACCATCAGGAAATGAATCTTTGCGAAGTAATGTGCTAAAGAACATTAATGGAAGCCCCCTTATTCGATTACTTTAGGCGAAACTTGTGGCTGAAATTAACTGGCAGCTGGTAGAGGTTTACGAGGAGACTGTAATGTCTCGTCTGCATGTCGTAGAAAGCTGTCGAAAATGTACTACCGGTAGAGAAAATGTTACCAGCGGAGACTGCAGTGGACGACCCAATACGGCATTAATAGATTTAAACACAGCTCCAAATGACTTTCGCCTTCTTCTTCACTTGAAGCAGCATCTAGGAGGCCGACGATTAGTTTCAGACGAGAAGGTGAAACACTTTGCGGCATCGTGGCTGAACACGCAAGGAGAGGGTATTAACAAGGAAGGAATATTCAAACACATCCTACGAAGCGAAAAGTGTCTAAACCGTTACGGAGACTATGTCGCAAACTAATTTGTGTACTATCAATTGATTGTATGAAGTAAAATGCATACGTTGCACTGCAGGCTTTGTAACATTAGTTTTTGGTCACCCCTCGTATAATGCATTAAGTTTGGTATGTCTTGTGATAAGAAGTATCCAGCAAATTGTGTGTGTTGTTACTCGCCTTGATGAAGGCTGCGTCGAGATGCTCTCCCTTGAGAACGTTGACCTCCCTGAGTACCAGCTGCAGATCCAACGCTCTGGCCATCAGAAGCACAGCTCGGCAGGGCGGACTGGGAGCCAGGTAGTACAGGACTGGAGGAGACGTCGCCATCACCGGGTTCTTCGTCACCTCCCTGAAACAATACACAATCAACAGAGAACAGTAATTAAGAAAGGTTCTAATTTATACATATCAACCGCTCTTCGAATCCTGCGACCCCTCAATCGTCTGGACTATTTACAGCAAGGATTCTCAATGAGTAAATATTTGGCAATTTAATTTAAGGTAGTTTAATCTAAAATAATTTTTCTTTATACAGAATTTGCTCTGACATGAAATAGTCACACATTTATAGCATATTCAGTTAAATACGGGCAACAGACTACTTTGGTTACGATAACTTTGATAAGAATTGCGAGGATTATGATTACTGACAGTTTTGCGTGTTCGGTACATTTGTGGCCGGGACGGATTGTTCGCGAATGTTCCAGCTCGTTCTGCCCGATTAATTTTTAAACCTTTACACGAAACAACACTGCGCTCGGCCAGTTACACTAAGACGCATACATTTATTAATAACATTTTTCGTGTGTTCTGTCGATCATACTCGTCATACTATGCATGAGTATCTTTCTCTTTTAATCATGCGCAAATTGATTTAACTTATCAACTTTATAATGTAGTTACATTCTGATATTTATCAGAAGTCTTATCAACTAGTCACTATGTCACTGCACACTCTAGTAATCACAGGTCACCAATTATCTGTCTTCAAACTGTTTTAATCGCGTTAACAAGTAATTTCCATGTTCACCTGCAGACAAGAAATCTTCAAGATAGATCGCGCACGGAAATTTTAATTCTTTATTGAACACGAGACAAGAAAGTGACTCACGAATCTTTTTTCTTCGCCTTGGCTAGGGGTAACGCGGATCTGGAGACTATTCATTAGTGAAAGGTCTGGCTTACAACCAACTGGCGATCTTCCATTTTACTACAAGCGTTATTCAGCCGTGGTTAAAAACCTTTACGAGATGATTAAATATGATTGGAATCAACTTTACTGGGATGTCTTCTAGGAAAGCTTCTATCACTTATTTAAACTGATAATTAATTATTAAATAACCTTAACTTGCAAAATGCATGGGAGTGATCTTCAAGAATGGACTATAATATTCACAGAGAACTACAAGGTAAAGAGGTTTCTCAGCTTTGCAACTAAATAAGTGTTTATTTAACTGGCATTATAAGCAAAGACTCTCAGAGTTATAACAACGGGAAACACAAAAACCACTTAAGTGCTGTTCCATTAGTTCCCATTTGTGATTACTGTACAGAGAACTATAGTCGCCCAGAAGCTAAATTAGTTAGATAATATTAATTCCGTGTGGTCGTAATGACCTGGTGACAGGGTTTCTATTGGCTGAATATTCCGCCCCTGTTGTAGGGCGCCTTAATTTAATCGGGTCGTCCCAACGGATACAGGGGAGCTACAGTTCAACCTGGAATCCGAACCACGGAAGCGTTCTGCCGTACTTCACATTACACAGCAAGCTGTCCAGGGGTGAAGGTAGGGTTGAGAGACTATGAAAATCTCCTCAAGACAGGGATTAGAAACGGGGACCCTTCGGTCCCCTGTCAGACACCACAGCGAGCAATAAGACCGCTCGACTGTTAGATGAAACCCTTCAAGACTGATACGAGATTCAAGTGAACGCCCATCAGAGTCTGAGGATTATGCGCTTGGTGTACCTGTATTCCGGAAGGTCGTCCACCTTGTCTACGCACTGCCCCAGTGTGGCCGTTGTTCCTCGTCGCGCTACAGGTCAACTGCGGGCAGCACGCAGCGCCGTGGCCATGGAGACAACTCGACACAACAGCCTACCGCGTGTCGTGACGCTGCTTTTTACAGATATGTTCGCCGCTTCTTCCTAGTCTGGTCCCACGCTTAAATTTTTAACTAATGAACTCGGTCCGGAGACGTCACCTGTATCGAACCGACAGATGCAGTTTTAATGTAGGTGACTAATGTGGGTCAAACGCTTCACCCAAGACCTTTGTGTCGCTACTGTGAGAATACATTTCTGACTGAATGTAGTAGTTATATATTGTTTTATTCAGCCTACCGATTCAAACTGTGCCACCGAGCGAGGTGGGTGGGTTGTTAAGGATCTGGCCTCATATTCGGGAGGACGTCGGCTCGAATACCCGTGATAGCATCCAGATTTGGGTTTTCCATGGTTTCCCCAAAACTCTCCCTTCAAAAGTCCATGGCCGAATTTCTTCCCGTTCCTTTTTTCCAGTCCTTTCCCGCCTCTAATGACCTAGACATCGATTTTTTTTTTGGAACTGCTTTACGTCTCTTTTTAACATCGAGGTCTTTAGAGACGGGAAAGGATGGGGGGCAAGGATGGGGGCAAGGAATGGGAAGGAATTCGGCCATGGCCTTTTGAAGGAAGCATCCCGGCATTCGCCTGGAGTGATTTGGGGAAACCATGGAAAACCCAAATCTGGATGCCCGGACGGGGATTCGAACCGCCGTCCTCCCGAATGCGAGGCCAGGACGCTGTTGTTGTTGTTGTTGTTTGTGCTTTAGGGCGCGTCAACATCGGGGTTATTAGCGCCCTAACAAATACAGGACGTGACAATGTGACAAAATTGCCGTCTAAGTGGCCGACTGTAAAAGGTCGGCCACAGAGACAGCACAATAAAATATTAGAATACTGACTGGTATTCCGTCTGTATGACTGACTGTAGAGGGGTCAAGCCCACAGACGGAAAAAATAAAACATAATAATAATAATAATACGTTAGTACACAGGACACACAGAGTAAAACTACATACATTGACTGGTTGGATGTAAACGGGCCAACCAGTTTGAAACGAAGAACTACCTGGCTGGCTGTAAAGGGGCCAGCCAGGTAAACAAGGTCACAACTAAAAACAGTAATTGGATTGGTGGCTCTAAAAGGCCACCAATCCAATGTAAAACCTAGGCCGGTCTGCCCAAAATTTTTGGGACAAGACCGGCCATGCCACAAAACTTTAAAACCTTGGCCACATTGTCACTATCATTGTTTAAAATAAGGGACAGATCGTTGGCTAAGCCAACGTCTGCCCTTAGATCTACAAACAATACACATTCAGTTAAAATGTGGCGTACCGTCAAAGGTACGCCACAAGCATCACATTCCGGAGGGTCCTCTCGGCGGAGAAGAAAGCTGTGCGTCAGAGGACAGTGCCCTATTCGGAGGCGAGTAAGGAGAACCTCATCCCTCCTCGCCCGCTGGAAGGAGTTGCTCCACGGCTGAACTGTCGGTTTGACCAGCCCGAGCTTACTTTGCACAACTTCCAGCCACTGCCTCTGCCAAACATCAAAAATAAATCTCTTCGTCGCCGAGGCAAGGTCTGACTTTGGGACCGGTTCAAAGTCGGTTCTGACCTTGTCGCAGGCTAACTTGGCAGCTTGATCAGCTGCCTCGTTCCCTCTGATTCCCACATGGCCCGGTACCCAGCAGAATAACACCTCCTTTCCACGAGATTGAAGGGAAAGGAGGGCGTCCTGGATGTCCTGGACTAGACGATCTGCTGGATACATATTTCCTATGGCCTGAATACAACTGAGGGAATCACAGCATATGATGAACAACTTATCGCGCATTACTTTCATATGCTGGAGCGACTTTAGCACGGCGTGGCACTCGGCAGTAAAAACACTGCACCTGCCGTCAAGTTTATATGTGTAAGTCGCTCGAGGGAACACGACGGAGCAGCCAACTCCGTTAGCCTGCTTAGACCCATCCGTAAATACCGGGGTAAAATTATGATGCTCGTTTAAGACATCTCTAAAAATTCTGATAAAAACATTATCGGCGGTACACAGCTTGTTGTACCGCGATAATTCTAAAATCATTCTGGGCCTCTTTAAAAGCCAGGGAGGAGATTTACTCCAACCCTGGTGATAAAAAGAAGGAAGCTCGAATCCGCATTGTTCTAAAATAGCCTTTGTACGGTAGCTGAACGGTTTAGTGGCTCTATGCCGGTTGGTATAGAGCCGCTCGTAGTTAGGATGCAAAACTATGTCGTACACGGGACTGCCAGGTGTTATGGCAACATGGAGGTAGTGTCTCACCATGAGGAGTTGCCGACGGATGGTAAGCGGCGGCTCGCCCGAGTCAGCACAAATGCTGACAATAGGGCTGGTGCGATATGCACCTATGGCGAGCCGAATTCCTGCATGGTGGACACCATCCAATATACGCAGATAACTGTCCCGTGCCGAACCATAGACTATACAACCGTATTCCAACCGTGACCGTACAAAGGCTCTGTAAAATTGTAGCAGGCAGGAGCGGTCAGCGCCCCATGACCTGCCACACAGACATTTTAAAAGGTTAAGAGCTTTTAAGGCCCTGGCTCTCACATCTTTTAGATGCGCAAGCCAGTTAAGCCTTGTGTCAAAAATGAGGCCCAGAAATCGAACACTATCACTAAAACTTAAAACGGTGTTCCTCAGGGTAAGGTGAGGCTCTGGTAAAAGGCATCTGCTGCGAGTAAAAAGTACACACCGGGTTTTCTCAGCGGAGAAACGAAAACCGGTGTGCACTGACCATTCATCCAGCCTGTTCAGCGTGAGTTGCAACTGCCGCTCAGCGCTTCTCAGGCTGGACGCTACGATAAAAATTAAAAAGTCGTCCACATATAAGGAGTACCGTAGGGGACTCCTTATAATGGCTGCTATGCTATTGATAGCGATGGCAAAAAGTGTGACGCTTAAAACTGACCCCTGAGGGACACCGTTTTCCTGAATAAAAAGATCAGACACTTCACTACCGACTCGGTACCGGAAGCAACGACCAGATAAAAAAGATTTTAAAAAACGGGGAAGGTTACCCCTAAAACCCCATTCATGTAGCTGTTTTAAAATAACATACCGCCAGGTAGTATCGTAAGCCTTTTCAAGATCGAAAAAAACACCCACGAGGTGTTGGCTGCGGATGAACGCATCCTGTATTGCCGCCTCCAGGAGGATCAGGTTGTCCAAGGTGGAACGGAACTTCCTGAATCCACACTGAAAGCGGCTCAGGAGATTACGGGATTCAAGACACCAGACGAGGCGGCGATTCACCATCCTCTCCAGTGTCTTCCCCACGCAGCTAGTCAAGGCAATACTACGATAACTACCTGGCAACAATTTGTCCTTGCCAGGTTTTAAAATGGGAATTAATGTTGCTTCTTTCCACGAGTCGGGGAAGTGTCCTCCGGTCCAAATGTCGTTAAAAATATCTAGAAGGTACTTTTTAGCATCCTTACTGAGATGCCTCAGCATCTGGTACTGGATCAAATCAGGCCCTGGAGCAGTGTCATTTGCGCTGTTCAACGCACTCTCCAGCTCCCAAGATGTGAATGGGCAGTTGTAGGCCTCTGAATTCGACGAATCGAAGCACAGCGGGCGCCTCTCGGCAGCGACTCTACGTCGCTGAAACCGAGGGTCAAAGTTAGCGGACGAAGTGATGGCGGCGAAGTTCTCCGCCATCAGCTGCGCTATGCTTCGTTCGTCAGTAATTATCCGTCCGTGATCCAGTAACCCAGATACTGGTGGGCGGGAGTACCTTCCAGATATACGGCGAATGGACTCCCATACTTTCGACGAAGGCGTGGAACGATTTATATTGCTCACAAAGTTCTGCCATGACCTCTTCTTGCTCTCCTTAATAACTCGACGCGCCTTAGCTCTGGCAATACGGAACGCTGCTAGGTTGTCAGCTGTTGGGCACAGCTTAAAACGACGTAGCGCCCGTCTACGACCCTGGATGGCGGAACGACAATCGTCGTTCCACCAGGGGACGGGCGTCCTTCGCAGCGTTCCGGAGCCTTTCGGCATGGAGACGTCAGCTGCACGGTGAATCACTTCTGTGAAGTGATTCACCTTCTCCTGTATACTACCACAGGGTTGTAGCAGTACAGAACGGCAGAAGAGCTGCCAATCTGCACCGCTGACGTTCCATTTACGCCGGTTATTACCTCCTCCCCGCTCGCACTCAACGTGCATCCAAACAGGGAAGTGGTCGCTTCCATGTATGTCGCGATCCACCTCCCAATGCACGGAGTCCGCGATGGAGGGGGAGCACAAGGAAAGGTCAATGGCAGAAGACGTACCGGTAGCAGTGGTGAAATGAGTCATTTGCCCTGTATTCAGGATACAAATTTCCTCCTGCTCTATCAATCTACCAACCACTCGGCCCCTGGGGCAGTCGGTGGTGGAACCCCACAACGCACTGTGGGCGTTGAAATCTCCCAAAAGGAGAAAGGGCCGAGTGAGTTGTCGTATAATGCCAACCAGGTCGTCGTAGCCGACTGACACACTGGGTGGCAGATAGAAAGAGCATACGGTCAGTTGGATTGGACCGTGTATTTTCACCGCTACTGCTTGCAGATGAGAGGTGAGAGCAACGGGTTCGGAGTGGACAGTGTTCCGAACAAACACGGCCACTCCGCCCTTCGCTCGATCACCCTCGGTATCGTCCTTCCGGAATATGTCATAACCTCTTAGCACTGGCTGATGTTGTGGTCTAAAATGTGTCTCCTGTAGACAGAGACACAATGGATTAGACCGTGCTAAGAGTTGGACTTCCTCTTTGTGAGCCTGAAATCCGTTTACGTTCCACTGAAGTATGGGAGCCATTCTACCTATTTAAAACCACCCGCCCCGGGTCGGGTGGGTCAGGGTCTGGTGTCTGCTGAGGAACGGGACCAGGGTCTACGTCCACCAGCATAACGTCATCCTCGGGGTCCGAAGACGACTTTTGTTCTATGGCCTCGGCGTCTTGCGGATCTTTCTTCCGCCGAGGCCTTCCCCCCCTCTTCGCCCTACCAGTTGGGGAACTGGGTGGGGAAGTAGAAGGGGACTTCAAGAACACAGTGGGGTCCGTGTGTTTGAACTTCGGACCCCGAACTTTCTGCACTAACTGCCATCCGCTTCCGGCAGATGGCGTTTCTGCTGCTACTTTAGGTGGAGATGTAGCTTTTGCCGTGGGTGCTGCTTCTGCTGTTGCAGAGGCACCCACGGCTGCAGCTACTGGAGCCGATGGCCGTGCTTTGGATGGTGGACTTGATGACCCTGCTGCTGTTGTGGTCGGGTTAGCAGAAGCGCTACTACCGACGACCGCGGTCCTAGGTGTTAGGACCTTAGTGGGCTGCGCACCACACTTGCACTGGCAGGAGCATGGCATGCTCGTGCCCGTGTCCACAACGGTCGTCTGCGTAGCAACGCTCTCCTTCCTGACGGGAGTTGACAACGTTTTGGCGAAGCTAGTGGCGAAGACCGGTGGCGCAAGCGCCTTAAACCGTTTCTTCGCCTCGCCAAAGGATATTCTTTCCTTAGTCTTCAACTCCTGTACCTTCTTTTCTTCAAGGTACACTCGACACTCCCTGCTCCAGGCTGGATGTGACCCGGAGCAGTTAATGCACACTTGTGGGAGGGTGCAAGTTGCACCCGGTTCATGCGCCAATTTTCCACATTTGCCACAAGTGGCGTTGCCTTTACAGTTCGCCGTCGTATGCCCGAACCGCTGGCACTTAAAGCAGCGCATCGGGTCCGGAACATACGGGCGAACGTTTAGGTGTAGGTATCCGGCTTTAATGGATTTCGGCAACGTCGGAGTGTCGAACGTCAGGACGAAGGTGGCAGTCTTCTCAAGATTGCCGTTAACCCTTCGTTTGATCTGCCTAACCTCGACCACATTATCTGATGCCCACTCCTTAAGGAGTTCCTCGGACTCTATATCTATTAAGTCTCTGCAAGTAATGACTCCTTTGCTAGAGTTTAGAGTTTTATGGAGTTCGCATTTCACTGCGAACTCCCCGAGCTTCTCACACTTAAGGAGTGAAACAGCCTGCTTGTGGTTAGATGTTTCCAGAAGCAGGGTCCCATTCCTCAGCTTTTTCACACTCTTCAAGGTTCCTGCTATTCCCTCTAAACCTTTATTTATATAAAACGGAGAGACCTTCTCGAAGGATCCCTCCGTTCTAGCCATTATCACAAAGGCGTTGTCTATTAGACAAACCCTTCCGTTACTGTTGTCTTGTTCTGGGGGAGGGCTGTCAACCCTCGCCCGCTTGTTAGAACTGGGTGTATATTTTTTAACCTGCGGCACACCCGGGCCGCAGGGGTTTTGTTTTTGTTTGTGAGTCTTCGTTTTGATCCCACGAGCAAAAACATTTAAGAAGAAGCGCTAATACAACAGGGGTGCGCAGGTGCCCCTGAGGTTGTACGTTAGCGAGTGATCCGCCTCTCACCCATGCACCTCCTCGGCACGTATCCGACCTTGAGGTTGAGGGGTTTTTTATAGAGGTTTGTACCGTCCTCGCGATCCGGGCGATGAAGCCAAGATCCCCGTTCTCCTAGGCACACAACGTTCCACCGCCACGCCCTACGGTGGTCGTTGAAGCATGGTAGGAGTTTACGGTGTGGGAAACTTGCGGCGCTCACAAGTTTCCAGCTCGGGCACCGCGGGTTCGCCAAACCCGTACCTGGCACTTGCGTACCAGGCCCCTGCGGGGGTGTATTTTCTCCAATGTATGGACGCCACAGGACGGACAAGACATTCACACAGACACACAACACTTAACATCCATGCCCGCGGCCGGATTCGAACCGGCGGCCTTCGGCACGTGGAGCTAGCACTCTAGCCCCTACGCTACCGAGGCCGGCCCCCGAATGCGAGGCGAGAACGCTAACCGTTACACCGCCCCGCTCGGTCCTAGACATCGACGAGGATTTAGATACTGTGAAAGTTTAGTGTCATTGAGGTAGTTGATAGTATTAAAGCTGATAGAAATTACGAATGAACAACAGCAAGTTGGCACCGAGCGTGGTGGGTGAGCGGTTAACACTCTGGCGTCACATTTGGGAGGATGCAGGTTCGAATCTACGTCCGAGCATTCAGATTCATAACATGAATCTGGTAATTTATAAATCTCTATTTGTTTAATATAGTCTCCATTCCTTTCATTGTGTTAACGCCATGTTTTACTTACCTTACGCCATTGTTCTGAAAAAAATATTTTTATGATCAGTGTTCCAACAAATCAAGAACGTGATTCATTATCAACACGTTCGCGATGACCATTGTAGATTTTGCACTTATACACCAGTACTCTTTGATTAACTGGATTTGTAACACTTATTTGTGACACAATTTCTTCACCAAATTAACTTTCAAATCTTTAATGAATGTGAGGTTTTTTCATCTATTAACAATGAGTTATTCGACGTTAAGATTGTAGTTCTATATCACTCATTCCTGTTAAACAAGTTCCACAGGTCATTAGTTGGTGGATGATTGATACAGGTTAGCTTATGTTATCTCGTATTTGGCAGAACATCCTATAGCATCATTTGTCTATTTTACAAGGCGCAAGACTCAAATTATAATTTATATTTGAACACCACTCTCTCATCTTATAAGAAAGCAGAATAGAATCCAAAGCTGCCGCATATAGACGTATCACACGTTTCTCACAAAAAGGAAGAGACGACTTTAAACAAATTATAGGGAGGATCAGACCGAGCGTGGTGGGTGAGCAGTTAACGCTCCGGCCTCGCATTCGGGAGGACTCCGTTTCGAATCCCCGTCCGGGCATCCAGATTTGGGTTTTACATGGTTTCCCCAAATCACTCTATCACTAAGACCATACGAAAATATATACATCAAACATACGTTAATTATTTTACACGGTTCCCACTTAGTTAATTCCTCTTTGTCTAATGTTTCTCAAATGAATGGATTCCATCACTGAAATGCGGTAATAGAAAGTTAGAAAAATGTTAATTTACGGCTGCTTACCTCTTCGTTTCACTAAAAAAAAATCGTGCCAGAATTTTTTCACATTTTCAAATTTAGTAATTTTATATATATATATATATATATATATATATATATATATATATATATATATATATTCAAATAGTTATTATTCTGGAGTTTTCAACGAATCGTTAATTTTAACTTGTGCAGTATATTTGCCAAATTTTGTAAAAAAATCTCTTAGATACTTCGTAACACCGTTCAATTTCGAAAAATACTGAGGTATGGGGGACCAAAATCTTATGAACAGAGCGTACGCTCCGACAATTCGTAGCTTGTATCATTCAGTTTTCCCATTACCAAAGCACCTTACTGCACATATTCTTTGTTATGAAGAGATAATTTTTCTCTTATGTAATCCATGTTTCCTCTAAGAAATTATTTAATTTTGTTGGTCGAGGGGAATTGCGTATTATTGGCCAATTATTGATTTCCAGATTCCAAGGGACCAAACAAGAATTCCTTTTAATTCTCTGAAAACACTGGCCATGACCTTCCTGGCAGAGGAACTCTACTTCGCCTTTTTAATGCGGAGCCATTGGTTTCTGATTGCTGTCGAGTTTTGTTACGTGCGGTGGAGAACCAACACCTCTTCCACGGTAATAAACAGGCGCACAAAATTGTTAGGAACCTTCTTAACATGGTCCAAAAACTGTTGAACAAATATTTTCACATTTGTGTGCGTGGAGACTTTCCACTCACCACGCGGTGACTGCCAGCTTTCGTCAGCCTGTAGACACCGGACACCTGATGAAGACAGCCGAGCTGGTTGTCGAAACGTTGTGTTTCCAAAACACCATTCGGCTGCACACCCGTGAAGACTACATTATTTTCACATTTGTTATTGTTCAGCATTTAACAAATAAACTTTTGTTCCGACATACATATGGTTTTATCTAT
Organism: Vandiemenella viatica; assembly: GCA_031002005.1. NCBI lineage: Eukaryota > Metazoa > Arthropoda > Insecta > Orthoptera > Morabidae > Vandiemenella > Vandiemenella viatica. Next base: position 63,013,457 of record JARYHS010008074.1, read on the forward strand.
ATCATACACCTGGAATTGCCGATTTTCCAATATCGTATTGTACACCATCTTAACATTTTCTTTTCTAGATTCTATTAATATTGTTGGCTACTTTTAGTTTTCGAATAATGGGAATTCGATTTGATCTTTGTACTAGTCTGGCTAATTTACACGTACTTTTACGTAAATTTAGTTATTTACTTCTTCAGTTTCTTTTTAAATATTAATTCGTTAAAACGTCCTGAATACGTAAACCAAAACTTTCAGTGAGCTTCAGGAAACCCGCAATAAAAAGGAAAGGAAAGGTAGTCAGGAGGGAAGAGACACCTTACTCAATATCATTTGAGCAATATGCATATGTTAGACATCTGTCAATGTATCGTCTCTTTGTTTAGTGACAGTCAAGAGAAAATAAAAAAGCCAATAAAAAAATACAACGCTCAATAATTTAAGGTACGTCACGTCTTACGTTTGTTCGTTCAGATGCCCTGTTATAAAGATCTTCGATCTCTCGATGACTTCACAACATCCGTTGCTTGCACAGCGTCACCAATTTTTATAGCTTTCAGTTCACTATAGTCCGTACAAAATTTTCACTTCTTGGATTTTAGAAGAATGTTCCAGATACTAATAACTTAGAGATTCACTAAATGGGAATATTATTTAGATAAAGAATGGACCGAAGGCAGTTACAGCGATACGGACATTTAATAACAAGAATAACTTTGATGTCCGCTTGCGAGAAAATTTGAAAATGGGCATAATGGACATCTTTGAAAAACGGAATTGATTTTACAATGTAAGATAATGAACATGAGGGTGCTCACTGGAAGGATAGAAAGTGATGGAGGCCGAAATGGGGGAAGAGCCGAAAGCGCGTAAAAGCGCGCTTTGAGAGTGTCGACGCAAATAAAGTCCATTCGTGGAATAGCCTGACAGTGCCCGGCAGTCTCTCCGTCGCTGAACTGTCGGTGTTGACGCAATGCGTTATCACTTGCCCGAGCTGGCGCGGCAGTGAGAGAAAAGTCGAGGGCTGTCGCGCATCTCCAGCGCAGGTACTGTAACTCCCGCTCTAAGCACTAGCTGCTCACTTATAGAAATCACATTTGCGTCTATTGTACGTAAAACTGAGTTGCGAAGGGACTTACCTGACACCAGTTGTTTTCTGGGTGTGAAGCCTTAGAGACCGGTCGGTCCTCGTCACGTTAATACGAACCCCATCATGAGATAAGTTTCCCAATTACCATGTTTATTAAAAAGAGATATTTATTCGCAGTCTCACCAATTGAAATCAACGGATTCATACTTAAAGGAGTGTATGAAAAGAAAAGCACTATATCAATATTACAGGAGCTCTTGGTCTTCGAAATTTTCGTTTCAATCTGTCATTTAGGGAGCGTCCATAAACTACGTATCCCAATTTGGCCCCCTCAGAACCCCCCCCCCCCCCCAACAGCCTGATGTGACTTTTGCCTTTACCCCTCTTCCATGTGGCACGTAGCCATTTTTACTATTGATTCCAGAAGACATTTTGTACTGTCTTCTCTATACGGAGATAATTAAATGACGGAAATAAATATTCACATGCTGTTTAGTGTTCTGCACCTCATTTTGACTGTGACAAATAATACGAATGAATAGCTACGTGGTTTGGCTCGGAACCCTCCCCCCCCCCTCTCGTTGCTCAGCGTAGGTTTCTACCCAACCTCTTTTTCTCCCTTCACTTTTTCTCTAGACCGAACCACGTAGTTTATGGACGCTCCCTTAACGAATATTTCTGGAGGAAACAGGGTAGTTCGCTTGCAGTACGTTTGCCTGTATTTGTACGCCAATCAGACTAGATGAGCCATTATATAATGAAGTTTTGTCACGCTGCCGTCATGGAAATTTCAGAATCGACTGTAGGACTTCCATTATTAAATGGAAAATGATAACAGGGAAAGGGTGTTTAGTGCGACCTTTCTTCAAGAATCCTGTAAATCTTTTGAATTTTTAATGCAAAAGGGTGCAAATTTTTTAAAGAGAGCATCGTGTCAGGACTTCTCTCAGCTCTGTGTTGGAGTATACCTTTCCACCCACGAACAAAAAAAAAAAACAAAAATTGGGAAGCAACTAGTCGAGTTTACGGAAGAATTCCTGAAAAAGAAACCAAAATTAATAGCTGAGCATTTTGTCATCTAACAACCTGCCATCGGTGACCAAATATTCCGAAGGCAGCTCCCAAATACGCGAGAGACTGTTTTTTTATACTCTTGTTCACAGATCAGGAAGGTGTATGATTGTCATTTCTCGAAGTTCAAACCCGTGCTAAAAATACTCCAGCAGTGAGTGACATAATGCACCACAGATGCCCACCGCAACTTCGTCCTCATTCCAAAGCGTGCCTTCAGGTTGATTTTTATTTGTGTATGACCGGAAGGAAGTTTTCAGCACTGCTGGAAAGAAGCAATGTTAATCTACATGGAGAAGGTTAAAAAAGGTCAGAGGTAAGTAGTCGTTGTCATAAAGAAAGAGTCGGAATCATGGAGGCTCATCTCAGATAACGAAATCTCCTGAAATATTGTCACTGTGTTTGCAGAAAACATCTTTTTTCTTGGATAACCCGATGGAGTCGGCGATGTAAATACTGCAGTATCTGTTTGTGACTGTTCTCTCTGACATTTTGAAACTGCTAAACGAATTAGAATGTAGTGTCTATTTATTATCATAACATTGTTTGTAGTACCATATTCGTTCTAATATTGGGATCATTTTGTCCAGGAGAATGGTTTTCCTCCAGTGGCCGTTTTCAATATTGACATTTTTATGTTGTTGTCGACCCCATTTCTTCTCTACTAAACGTTGTCCTATCCTGTTCATGACTTTGAACAGTATCGTCTCCTGTCAGCTCCTTTGACTTTGATTTATTAAATGATATTATTCAGTTATATTCGAGAAGCTTATTATTTTTCGTATTGATTTCTGCGTAACCCCACATTTCTGTGTCTCACATGTTAGAAATTTGTGCGATTGTTTCGGCGCCATTGTATCTCTATAAATGCAAGCCTTTGTTACGTTGTGGCTTCCATAACCACCAGATCTTGCAATTCCAATTTCTACAGAGTTTTATTGCTTAAAACTCTATGTTAAATGGCTTCCCCGTTAAGACTGTGCCAACCATTATTTTACAACTTACTCCGTCTTCACCATTTGTTGTGATCGTGTATTTTTTTTACTCAGATATTAATTTTCAATTCACTTTTCATGTGAAATAGACAGAAATATTCTGTAAAGAAAACGAACATATTGCATTCACGCATAATCACTTAAGATCATTCTTCATCAAGAAGAAATAGTAAGGAACAAATATCATTTATGAGTTCTTTAATACGGCTACATTTTAAAAATATTTAAAATATCGTCATAAAATCCTCAGAGTATTTATGAAGCTTATCTAAGAACTGCGTAGTTGGCAAAGCACTAATTGTATTTACTGGCGTATTATTTGTGTTGCATCTCATCCACTCCCCAAAATTTAATTTCTATTACTCGCTGCAAACAAACGTAAATAACTTAAGGCACTGTGTAAATTTATTTGCAGTTTCCAATTACTGTCATCGTCGTATGTAGTTGAGGTGTAGACTTTTACAGTCCACCTTAGTACTTCAATTACGCTGTGTAAAATGGTATTACATAGAAGAAAATGGCGCATTGATCACCGAAGATTTAAATCATGTTTTCAGCGTCAATTGTACGAGCTGATACCTTGAAGCTTAACACATATTTATTATTAACGTCATATTACTGATGTACGCCCATGAAATTTGACCAACAAAAATATAGACGCTTACTTGCGGCATATTGCGAACTACGTAAGTTGTATTTAAAAGACAATAAAAGCAATTTACATCAGATAAATTACAAACATCATAGACAACTTGTAGAAGACAGCCTCCTTGAAGAGGAAAGATGAAAGTGGGCAAAAACAGAGTGGAGGCCAAGAGATAATCAGAGAAAAAGCGGAAGACCACGGGACCGATGGGACAAGGACACGCAGGGAGTTGGCTGGAGAGGACTATTCAAATTCTATCCGGACTCATAACCTAACAGACCACGCCATTTTACGATTAAGCTGGCGACTATAATTGAGCGGCGGAAAGATCGTCAGAGGCGGCTATTGCTAGCAAACCACGTACACATCCAAGCATCCGCTCACTGATAAACAACGCGGATGTGACGAAATGACAGAGCCACAAAGTCAATCTTTGTTTCTCAACCTCATCTTCCTCCACACTGAAACAAATAAACCACGTTTTCAATATACACGTAACACAATTTTGAAAATGGACCACTTTCCTCAGGCAATCAAAGGACTTATAAATAATAGGTTCCTCAAGTTGAAGAATTCTGGCAGAAATGTGCCTTGCAGGGCAACAGAGGGAAGGAAACTGAAGTCCAGCATAGCGCATTTAACTCTGTTTACTATTTATCTTGGCAATTAAAACTTCGTGATACTCTCTGGTGTGCAATATTTTCTCTGCACTAATGGACTATTTCACTATATTTTGAAAATGTTTTTAAATTTTTTATTCATACTCGTTATTTATTCACCTGATACTATTTATTTTTTGTCGAAAGCACTTATTTTACATAAAATTCGACGTTAAAATTTGAAGTAATTAAAAGCCAGCCAAAACGCTCCTTTGCTGCATGCTGCGAGCCAACGACGCGCGTGACGTCACGTGCCAGCAAGCGCTCCCTCCGGATAAGTAACGTCTGGTTCGTTTCTCTGAATCTGTGTATAAATTGTTGGAAATATTGTTTATAAATAGTGTGTAGCACATCAATCTACAACCACAAAATAAAAAGTCCCCAATAAAACCCAAGTGTTTCCACAATAGTTGAAATACGAAAACACTCACTGAAACTTGTTCGCAGACGACACTGCTACCAAGACACACACTACTTTCTTTGAAGATCATTTACTCTATAATTTCGTTGAGTTATTGTAGTACGTTGTTTAAGACGAATATCAGTAAGGAAAGGGTTCTTAGATCTGCCCTACAGAATATATATTGTTTTTTGTGCGCGTTTTCTTTGCATATTCTTTTTTCTCCATAACATTAATTTGGTTATCCTTCCGAAGGTTTCACAATTTTTAGGATAGTAAGCGAACTATATACACTTGAAACATAATCAACGTAGACTTCAAAACTGTTTTTTTACTTTAAGTTTTCTTGTTTCAAATGAAAACTACTTGCACGTTAAAAATAAATACAGCCTAAATAGATGCATTTACGTCAGAAAGGCAAAATGCAGTTGTATCGTTACATAAAAATTAAAACAAAAGGGATTCAAAGCGTTCCGAAACTGTTGCGAGATTAACGTGGAATTTCTTCAAGCGAATATTCACCGCCAGGCTCTTGTATTTTTTGCAATGATAATGTATCTCTGGAATGGTTCAAAACTAAAAGAGGAAGGCTATCTTTTGATAAAAGTTTTCTTGTATGGCAACAATTCATGTTTCAAAAGTTTGTATTACGGTTTATTAATTATTTGATTAAAAACATGATTCTGTAAAGCAACAAACACCAAACAGAAACGAAAAAAAATATTATCCTAACGAAGGTTCGAACGCGGGATCTTTTCAATTCCGCTAGCACTCTTTAACCCGCAGCTACCTGGACACCATGGCATCATTGCTTACCTTCTTGTTAATAGTGAACACTTAAACACCACAGTTTCTACGTGCGATGAAGTAAACACGGTCGGTAAATAAATAAGTAAACAATAAATTCAGTTTCGCTGGCAAAAATTAACATTTATCTATAATTATTTATCTGCAGTAAAGAAAAAAGGTCCACAATATCCAGTTATTAACTGTTATGCTTACCTTACACTACACTATAGCTTGTATTTTTCTCGTACATATCTTCTAAACAACTAACTTAATAAAAAAAATTAGTCATTCTTATTAACGATTTCTATTAAACTCTAACTTTCAATTTAAATATAAATGATTTTCAAACTGAAGTTGTTACATTTTTAAGCTCCGCAGAATTAAAGTCAAGGGTTGTTTATATAGATAGCCTAACAAATAAGGCGTCTATTTTACATATTTTTCCGCTGTAGGCTTCTACAAATTGCTCTCCATTCTGTATTCAACAAAAAATATTATTAATAACAAGAGAAAACCAGCACACAAACAATAAAAATAATTGAAAACTTGGATTGTAGGAAACGAACCATTCACAGCTGCAATGTTTACACACATGTGACGTCACTAAAGCGACAACAAATCCTAGAGCTTTTTCTGCCATGTGATCGGAGGTTAGAAAAATCTAATTTTTATTTCTATTTTTTTTTATTATTATTAAAAATAACCCACCTTTTTTTCAAATTTAACATAAAGAGCTTCCTTAAGCATTAATGTACGCAAATGACTACAATTTGTATTATATTTTCCATACTGTCGAATAGCCTATTGCGTGGAGGTAAATGAATATTGCTTCTCAAAGGAGGCAATAACCAACATCTACGAATAATTCATAATCGTGTTAACAGTTTTGCAGAGCTATCCCAGAAATTATCTAAATTATTTATTACTTATGGGACGATTCCAATTACTTGAGAACCCGAACAGAGTAAAGAACCATACGTGAATGCACTCGCCTCGGGGCCCTTTGATCTAAATGATTGTAGAAAATGTTTTAAGCTGTGGCAATAGACTAGTCAACGCTTCAAGATTTCACTCCAGAAGTTTCGGTTCAGTTTCTACGCTATCTACAGACTTGGCCTTCTTCATGTCCCCTATCAACAGCCGTATCTTATGACTATTACAATCTGTTCGTTTCTAATAAGGGGTTAAAGGTCATTCTGTTTCATCCCGTCTCCTACGCGCAGCGGTTTGGAGGCCCTGTGTTGAAGGCGTCTGACTGGAGATCGAAAGGTCCCCGCTTCGAATCCTAGTCTCGGTGGAAATTATCCTTCATCTCTGACACAGGATATCGTGTAATATGAAGCACGCCATAACATTTCACGGGTGAGTTGTAAAAACATGATATTTGAACGCCTAGTTGTGCCTTCTTATTGAGGACTGAAATCGTCTGTATTGTATAAAAACTTCTCGGTACTATCACGGGGGGAGAGTGTCAATGTGATTGCACGATGAGATGACCGAGAACTTTTTATACAATTGAGACAGCAGTGTTCCGTGGAATGTTGGGTCCGGTCAAAGGACTCACCTGCTCATCAAGCGGGAAAACCCGTATTGATCTGTTGACCGACGACAACTGAGACAGTTCAGGTTCCGAAACCCTCTTATAAAAGAAGGGGACGGCTACTGAGCACACTAGTACAGATGGTGTACGTGACTGACAATTACCTGGCATCCAAAGACCTTATAAGCATGAACTCTTCCGAAATCCGACACTTCGCCGGAAGATGGAGCCTGAGGCAGGCTCCGAAACGTCGCCTTGTACTTTTACTGACGCGCTATCCCGGTGGTAAGCTCGAGAAGACAAGTTTGAAACCATCGGTACTGCGTAAAAAGACGGCAAAGATAGCCGTGAAAATATTGCGTTTTTACAAAACCATCCAGTGGTATACCTGTGAAAATTTCATTGCAATCATACACCAATTATACTAAGGGGAGCAGACATTTTTAAATATATTTTTACCAAAAATTTACAAAAATAACTTGGAATAAAACGAAAAATCCATGCTTTTCAGTTCGGTGGGTTAACAGTTTAATTTGATCTGCTTTATGTATGTATGCCACTTTAGGTCAACTAGGACAAAGTTTAGCCTCTGTCTAGCTTGAATTTTCTGTGTATGTGTGCACATCGTGTTACAATCAGAGTTGTAAGCTCTAGAGGGGACCTACCGATTAAAGTGGAATACGAATACGAATACGAATCACGGACTGAGCGTGGTGGTGTAACGGTTAGCGTTCTCGCCTCGCATTCGGGAGAACGGCGGTTCGAATCCCCGTCCGGGCATCCAGATTTGGGTTTTCCATGGTTTCCCCAAATCATTGCAGGCAAATGCCGGGATGCTTCCTTCAAAAGGCCATGGCCGAATTCCTTCCCATTCCTTGCCCCCATCCTTGCCCCCCATCCTTTCCCGTCTCTAAAGACCTCGATGTTAAAAAGGGACGTAAAGCAGTTTAAAAAAAAAAAAAAAACGAATCACGGAACGTCATAGCATAGCTCATATAATCAAACACACCTTTTATCTTGCGAATTACCAAAATAAAAATTTTCCCTCACATGTCTATTAAACCGTACAATTATTTTCATCCGCCCTGATTTTATGTTATAATCGTCCTAAGGTAGTGCGCAATCGCAAATTTCAAAGTAAAAGTGTTCTGAAGTGTGTGACAAACTGACAGATTGGCAGACGGACAAATGAGTGAATACATAATGGATCAATATTTCAATAAGAAAGTAAGCCAAATGTACCTTAAAAACGGCAAATGTCGCTGCAACAAGCTGGCACGAGATAGATCACTGTGTGTAGACAGGAAATGAACGATTAGGGTGATTGTACACATTACAGAGCAGCAATAGTGGACTCGAAGGTGTAAAACTAGCACCTCGGACCTGACGTACACCGTTCTATTTATGGCGTTTAGGGAGTTCTCCGCAATCTTCCAGGCAAATGGTAGGACGATCTTCAAAATAAAAATAAAAATCACTCTAGACACAAATTGACGCTTCATGATAAACAAAGCAGATTCCTCTACTGACGGAAAGATGACAACCACCAAGCTCCATTGATGAACAGTTAATACTGGAGAGTGACATTGAACAGGACACAGATTTAAGATTTCGGTTATGCATGGTTTCCAGAAATCACACCAGGAGAATGTTGAGGAGGTTCCTTCGATAGTCCATGGCCTGATTCCTTCCTATTCCTCACCCACATATTCTAATGACCTCGAGGTCATGAAGCCTAAAGCCGTTACCGAACTAGCAAATGTTAAAGCGTACGTTCCATAATTAGGTTTTGTTTAGATTGGCGACCATGAAACAGGCGGAAATCGCGGTCGGAAGCTCTGTCACCAGGCTGCCGGAAACCCAGCAGATAAAACAACGAATCAGAGAAGTGGTCACCGGCGAATCTAGTAACACGTGACTAACAGTGAGTCCTAACGAAACAACGCACTGGGCCTGTGTGAGTCCAACATAGCTTCAATGCAGCATTTTCAGGTTTGCACTGAACGTCCTCTTTACGAGCTGAAAATCCCGCTATGAGTGAACATAAAAAAAGTACGATACCGGCCAAGTGCATATCGAGTCTGGTGTTCTTAGGGTTCCGCACAGCCATGCATATCAAAAGTCAGACAGCAGAAACTAGTCGCGAATATGAATGCTTAATGAACTTTCGGGTAAGTTTGCGGACCTCGCCCCACACCCTCTAACGCCGCGCCACGTTGCCGCTCGCACAACTAGCGTAATCATTCAATTCTAATCAAATTTATTATTTTTTTGCCTAGTAGTTGCTACCAATACTGTCTGTTAGTGTGTAATGCACACTGAAATAAGAACAACTTCAACAATTTAATATTTTATACGGCGAAAAAACAGCAAAATAAATTATTTTGCTTATTTGTAGCAATTTGCGAACTATACAAGATGTAAGATGTTTTAGTATTTGCAGTTTAAATGCGGGTTAGCGTCAATAGTGGAGACAAACTCCATGCCCATCAGGATTAGCGTTTTTAAAACAGACCTGACAACAAAAATTTCTGTAACAGACAGCTGTTTGCAACTTTATAGTCCTCTATTTCTTTCTGCTTGCCAAAGAAGTTCCACATACTGGGAAGGGGGGAAAAAAATCCCTCTTAGTAGTAGGGGAAGGCCGATTCAAGGAACAGCCAATCAGCGTTCAGGGATCGCATGACGTCACGAAGTGAGCAGCCAATCAGCGTTCAAGGTCGTATGACGTCACACGTTAGTTCTTTGGCCGGCCGCACAGATGGCGGCACCGGGCGTGCTTGCGCATACGTTAGTTCCTCAACCGGCCGCTAGGGTGGCAGCATCTCCCAAGGGCTTAATTTCTTTGGGCGCAGATATTCCACTCCCCCAGCTAGCGGGGAAATTCCGCAGCCCGGGGCGTGTTTACACAGGTGTGCTCGCCTGCAACCCTGTTCTGGAATGCGGACGTCAGACAAGTTGTATCGCGGCGACAAAACTATGGATTCGTCTATCACTTTAGTTCCTAGTGGCCATCGTCTGTTGCGTATACCAATTCCACCTTTACCGAGTAACTTAAATATAATTAAAGTCTTAGTTTAAATGGACCCATTGGTTTAAGTAGACAATGGACGATTAGTTCATCCATTAATCGGGAAATCGAGTATGATGGTCACGAATCCACTTCCTCTCAGATGTATACTGTTTGATACAGAAGTGGCTGTTGACGTCACTGCCGGAGTATAAAGGCCATCACACCAGCCAGCTAGCCCTCAGTTCCCGGTCGGCGATTGTCAAGTCCAGTTCACTATGGCTAGTGAGGTTCTCCTGTTTTCAACATGCTACAAGTTAAACAGCAGTGACACCAAGCGTATCACTGTTGGTTTGTCACCTAAACTGGAATTTAATCCAGTAGTTGTACTCGAAAAAGTTGGGTACAATAAAGTCACTCTCACACATGATGAGTGGGATGTACTGAGACAGATGGTCTATACAATTGGTGGCTTTTTCAACAACACTGAGCATCTACAAACGAGTGTTTCGCTCGGCAACCACACCATCTCTTCCCGAACAGTGGCTGGAGCGAAAACTATATGGTTTTACAACAATGCTGTGCCTGCCTATGGTGTGTTTCTCGGCGAATCAACATGGGACAACATGGTCGACGCCCTGCCAGCAGTGACCGGTGCCATCAACACCATGAAGCCCTGGAGTTATCAAGTTACCAAGTACTACAACGAGTTTGTGAATACGTTATCAGTGAAAGTGATTCGTGACTTCCCCCGTTGTTCTGTGAATGGCCTGATAGATTTGCATTTTGATAGTGTACATGTCAATGAAGTGTCATACAGCCCCTGTTCAACACTAGTCTATCAACGTTTAAAGTTAGAAATTAAAGCATATAAAAAACTGTTAGTGTATGACTATGTTAAACGCAAAGTTGAGCAAGATTTAAAAGGAACTGATGTATTTAGCAGAGGTGGTGATGACGTATGCGGTAATAATTAGTGTCCCTCAGTCCGCTGCGATGTGTCGTCCAGTAATGTTCTTCGCGTCTGTGTACCAGCTGAACGCCGGAGATTCCAAACGGCTGACTTTCGGTTTGTCACCGCAACGTGATTTCGAGCCTGTTGTGGTACTTAAGAGGGTGGGCTACAACAAAATCACCCTTTCATCCGAAGAATGGGACGTCCTCGCCATGGAGTCGGACGCAGTCTCCAAAATGCTCACCGGCAGCGGCCAGACCAGCATCCCGCTCGGTGAGCATGCTGTATCCTGCCTGACGGTGTCGGGGGTGAAAATGTTATGTTTTCACAACAGCACTGATCCTACCAGCGGCATTTTCCTCGCCAAGTCTACATGGCAGAACCTCATCGACGTGCAGCCTGCAGTGACCGCATCCTTGTCCGCCAGGAAAAAGTGGAGCTACAACGCATCAGTTTACTACAAGGTATTTGTGAATGAGTTGGCGGATAAAGTGATGAGTGACTACTACAAATGTACGGCTTCGGTGACAAAGTTAATCGATGTACACATCGGCGGGCGTTCACCCTAGTCATGTGTCTTACAGTTCTACAATTGACTATATGCAACTGAAAAATGAAATCATTGCATACAAAAATTTAATTGTACTTGATGATGTCAAAAAAATTGTAACCAGAGAATTTCAATGTGAGTAAATAAAATCATTTTACCAGATTTTTCTTTTATCATTTCACCTATCCTAATAAATAATCAGATAGAATATATATTTTTTAAAAATCTTTTTTATTTCGCCCACCAATTGGCGATTAAAAATACATTTTCAATTGCACACATATTATTACAAAATATATGTAAGTTACAAAGTTTTCTCAAATTATTTTTCTTGAGTTCTCGCAGTGGTGGACATCCTAAATCTTCTATATTGTAGCATACTTTCTTCCTGATAATTTTCTGTAACCATCGAGCCTTCTCCAGTCCTTTAACGTAAATGATTGAATCATCCTCATTGGTTATTGCATGTAGTATAGAGCACATCTTGCTGAAGGGAAACGCCATCAGAATCCCAAGGTATTCCATGGTAATTATGTGTTAGCCATCTAACTGATGGTTCATTACCTCCACGCGATGGTGATGATACAGAAATACAATTGTGTAGAGATAATTTTGTCAGACCGCGTTATACACACACAGCAACTTCTTTGGAAAAGAAACCACTCATCCCTTCTTCGTGAAGCCCTGTTGACGTCACAGGGAGAGTGGTCGGCATGGTAATGGTTGACAAGACTCTCTGCCTACTTGACTTTATGTCAGCTTACGCACGACACTTGTTAGAGGTACGTATTCCAACACGATCGTGCAAGATCAAGCAGTATGCAGCGGTGTAAGCAGGAAAATTCTCACTGCTATCAAACTCGACACGAATGTCAACAGGCCCCGTTTTAACAGACTCGTTTTGATGTGAACAGTCAATTACGGCGATAGGTGCAGTTTCTATAAATTCTTCACGTTTTAGTAGCGGTAAAGGATGGTCTCGTTCGTAGTAAGACTGTTGGAATCTTGCATACATATCATACAACAACGTGGTTCGGTTTTTCTTAAAGTCCAAATTCATGTTCTCATATGGATACGCCACATCATTTAGGAACACCTTGACATTGGTAAGATTGAAGTCGTCAAAGATGTCTGCACTTAATTCCGCATTCCGTTTCCTGTTTGTTTGAAATCCCAGAACCACGAACCTAGGTTTATCCAATTGTGTTGATGTTTTCAAAGACCAAATTGAGTCTTGCTGATTGGAAGCAACGGATACTCCAATAGATCCCAGCTTCTGAAATTAATGCGAAGTGGTTTCCCCACTGTCTACAATCTTAAGCAGCGCTTAGCTTTCCTCTTTCACCTATTTGCAAATGAGGCATCACCTATTTGCAAATGAGCATCACCCATGCCAGTTTGCTGATGGTGAATTTACTTTCCTGAGGATTTGGATTGGCGTGGTACATATGAATTTGTATCGTCCCTAGCTCGAATCAATAATTAGTTCTTGTTTACATTTGCAAGTATCTTTTTAAAGTCTTCGCAAAAACCCAAGAGCATACTCAACGGTATACATACATCAAA
>JARYHS010008074.1:63027715-63046693 GCA_031002005.1 Vandiemenella viatica
CAATCCGGGCGATGAAGCCAAGATTCCCGTTCTCCTAGGCACACAACGTTCCACCGCCACGCCTTACGGTGGTCGTTGAAGCATGGTGGGAGCTTACGGTGTGGGAAACTTGCGGCGCTCACAAGTTTCCAGCTCGGGCACCGCGGGTTCGCCAAACCCGTACCTGGCACTTGCGTACCAGGCCCCTGCGGGGTCTGTCGATCATACTCGTCTTACTATGTGCGAGTATCTTTCTCTTTTAATCATGCGCAAATTGATTTAACTTATCAACTTTAAAATGTAGTTACATTCTGATATTGATCACAAGTCTTATCAACCAGTCACTATGACACTGCACACTCTAGTAATCACAGGTCACCAATTCTCTTTCCTCAAACTGCTTTAATCGCGTTAACAAGTAATTTCCATGTTCACCTGCAGACAAGAAATCTTCAAAATAGATCGCGCACGGAAATTTTAATTCTTTATTGAACACGACATAAGAAAGTGACTCACGAATCTTTTTTCTTCGCCTTGGGTAGGAGTAACGCGGATCTGGAGACTATTCAGTAGTGAAAGGTCTGGCTTACAACCAATTGGCGATCTTCCATTTTACTACAAGCGTTATTCAGCCGTGGCTAAAAACGTTTACGAGATGATTAAATATGATTGGAATCAACTTTACTGGGATGTCTTCTAGGAAAGCCTCTATCACTTATTTAAACTGATAATTTTAGTAAATAACCTTAACTTCCAAAATGCATGGGAGTGATCTTCAAGAATGGACTATAATATTCACAGAGAACTACAAGGTAAAGAGGTTTCTCAGCTTCGCAACTAAATAAGCGTTCATTTAACTAGAATTAGAAGCAAAGAAACTCTGAATTATAACTACGGGAAACACAAAAACCACTTAAGTGTGTTCCATTAGTTCTCATTTGTGATTACTGTACAGAGAACTATAGTCGCCAGAAGCTAAATTAGTTAGATAATATTTTTTCGTTTAGTCGTAATGACCTGGTGACAGGGTTTCTATTGGCTGCGTATTCCGCTCCTGTTGTAGGGCGCCTTAAGGGGGCATCCATAAATTACGTGAGGTGTTTTTCCAGATTTCCGGACCCCCCCTCCCTCTGGTGAGATCTGGTGAGATCTGGTCCGTGAGAACCCCTTCCCCCCCTAGATATAGCCCTTGAAACTTTTTAAGACCTTTTTGTTTTTAGGTCTCACCCTTCAAAATTCGGTTTTTCGACGAAATTTCTCCGTAAAATCGCTTTTCGCTCAATTTGTAGACTTTTTTTTTTTAGCTCTACTATCCGAAATTTTTTTTCAAAACCTTACGTGAGATTTCTGAAGAACCCCCCCCCCCTGGGTGAGATTTTGCCGGACCTCCCCCCCTCCCCCATTTGACCTCACGTAATTTATGGATGCCCCCAACTTAATCGGGTCGTCCTAACGGATACAGGGGAGCTGCAGTTCAACCTGGAATCCGAACCACGGAAGCGTTCTGCCGTACTTCACATTACACAGCGAGCTGTCAAGGGGTGAAGGTAGGGTTGAGAGACTATGACAATCTCCTCCAAGACAGGGATTAGAAACGGGGACCCTTCGGTTCCCAGTCAGCCACCACAGCGAGCAATCAGACCGCTCGACAGTTAGGTAAAACCGTTCAATCCTGATACAAGATTCAAGTGAACGCCCATCAGAGTCTGAGGATTATGCGCTTGGCGTACCTGTAGTCCGGAAGGTCGTCCACCTTGTCTACGCACTGCCCCAGTGTGGCCGTTGTTCCTCGTCGCGCTACAGGTCAACTGTGGGCAGCACGCAGCTCCGTGTCCATGGAGACAACTCGACACAACAGCCTACCGCGTGTCGTGACGCTGCTTTTTACAGATATGTTCGCCGCTTCTTCCTAGTCTGGTCTCACGCTTAAATTTTTAACTTATGAACTCGATCCGGAGACGTCACCTATATAGAACCTACAGATGCAGTTTTAATGTAGGTGACTAATGTGGGTCAAACGCTCCACCCAAGACCTTTGTGTCGCTACTGTGAGAATACATTTCTGACTGAATGTAGTAGTTATATATTGTTTTATTCAGCCTACCGAGTCAAACTGTGCCACCGAGCGTGGTGGGTGGGTTGTTAAGGATCTGGTCTCATATTCGGGAGGACGTCGGCTCGAATACCCGTGATAGCATCCAGATTTGAGTTTTACATGGTTTCCCCAAAACTCTCCCTTCAAAAGTCCATGGCCGAATTTCTTCCCGTTCCTTTTTTCCAGTCCTTTCCCGCCTCTAATGACCTAGACATTGATTTTTTTTTTTTTTTTTTGAAACTGCTTTACGTCTCTTTTTAACATCGAGGTCTTTAGAGACGGGAAAGGATGGGGGGCAAGGATGGGGGCAAGGAATGGGAAGGAATTCGGCCATGGCCTTTTGAAGGAAGCATCCCGGCATTTGCCTGGATTGATTTGGGGAAACCATGGAAAACCCAAATCTGGATGCCCGGACGGGGATTCGAACCGCCGTCCTCCCGAATGCGAGGCGAGAACGCTAACCGTTACACCGCCCCGCTCGGTCCTAGACATCGACGAGGATTTAGATACTGTGAAAGTTTAGTGTCATTGAGGTAGTTGATAGTATTAAAGCTGATAGAAATTACGAATGAACAACAGCAAGTTGGCACCGAGCGTGGTGGGTGAGCGGTTAACACTCTGGCGTCACATTCGGGAGGACGCCGTTTCGAATCCCCGTCCGGGCATCCAGATTTGGGTTTTACATGGTTTCCCCAAATCACTCTATCACTAAGACCATACGAAAATATATACATCAAACATACGTTAATTATTTTACACGGTTCCCACTTAGTTAATTCCTCTTTGTCTAATGTTTCTCAAATTAATGGATTCCATCACTGAAATGCGGTACTAGAAAGTTAGAAAAATGTTAATTTACGGCTGCTTATCTCTTCGTTTCACTAAAAAAAGAATTTCGTACCAGATTTTTTTTTCAGATTTTCAAATTTAGTAATTTTTTATATATATATTCAAATAGTTATTATTCTGGAGTTTTCAACGAATCGTTAATTTTAACTTGTGCAGTATATTTGCCAAAGTTTGTAAAAAAATCTCTTACATACTTCGTAACACCGTTCAATTTTGAAAAATATTGAGGTATGGGGGACCCAAATCTTATGAACACAGCGTACGCTCCGACAATTCGTAGTTTGTATCATTCAGTTTTCCCATTACCAAAGCACCTTACTGCACGTATTCTTTGTTACGAAGAGATAATTTTTCTCTTATGTAATCCATGTTTCCTCTAAGAAATTATTTAATTTTGTTGGTCGAGGGGACTTGCGTATTATTGGCCAATTATTGATTTCCAGATTTCAAGGGACCAAACAATAATTCCTTTTAATTCTCTGAAAACACTGGTCATGATCTTCCTGGTAGAGGAACTCTACTTCGTCTTTTTAATACGGATCCATTGGTTTTTGATTGCTGTCGAGTTTTGTTACGTGCGGTGGCGAACCAACACCTCTTCCACGGTAACAAACAGGCGCACAAAAATTGTTAGGAACCTTCTTAACATGGCCCAAAAACTGTTGAACAAATATGTTCACATTTGTGTGCGTGGAGACTTTCCACTCACCACGCGGTGACTGCCAGCTTTCGTCAGCCTGTAGACACCGGACACCTGATGAAGACAGCCGAGCTGGTTGTCGAAACGTTGTGTTTCCAAAACACCATCCGGCTGCACACCCGTGAAGACTACATTATTTTTACATTTGTTATTGTTCAGCATTTAACAAATACACTTTTGTTCCGACATACATATGGTTTTATCTATATCGTACACCTGGAATTGCCGATTTTCCAATATCGTATTGTACACCATCTTAACATTTTCTTTTCTAGATTCTATTAATATTGTTGGCTACTTTTAGTTTTCGAATAATGGGAATTCGATTTGCTCTTTGTACTAGTCTGGCTAATTTACACGTACTTTTACGTAAATTTAGTTATTTACTTCTTCAGTTTCTTTTTAAATATTAATTCGTTAAAACGTCCTGAATACGTAAACCAAAACTTTCAGTGAGCTCAGGAAACCCGCAATAAAAAGGAAAGGTAGCCAGGAGGGAAGAGACACCTTACTCAATATCATTTGAGCAATATTCATATGTTAGACATCTGTCAATGTATCGTCTCTTTGTTTAATGACAGTCAAGAGAAAATACAACGCTCAATAATTTAAGGTACGTCACGTCTTACGTTTGTTCGTTCAGATGCTCTGTTATAAAGATCTTCGATCTCTCGATGATTTCACAACATCCGTTGCATGTACAGCGTCACCAATTTTTATAGCTTTCAGTTCACTATAGTCCGTACAAAATTTTCACTTCTTGAATTTTAGAAGAATGTTCGAGATACTAATAACTTAGAGACTTAAGGAAGACAAGATGAAGATTCACTAAATGGGAATATTATTTAGATAAAGAATGGGCCGAAGGCAGGTACAGCGATACGGACATTTAATGAAAATGGTTGGTCAAGAATAACTTTGATGTTCGCTTACAGGGCATAATGGACATCTTTGAAAAACGGAATAGATTTTACAGTGTAAGATAATGAACATGAGGGTGATCACTGGAAGGATAGAAAGTGATGGAGGCCGAAATGGGGGAAGAGCTGAAAGCGGGTATAAACGCGCTTTGACAGTGTCGACGCAAATAAAGTCCATTCCTGGAATAGCCTGACGGTGCCCGGCAGTCTCTCCGTAGCTGAACCGTCGGTGTTGACGCAATGCGTTATCACTTGCCCGAGCTGGCGCGGCAGTGAGAGAAAAGTCGAGGGCTGTCGCGCATCTCCAGCACAGGTACTGTAACTCTCGCTCTGAGCACTAGCTGCTCACTTACAGAAATCACATTTGCGTCTATTGTACGTAAAACTGAGTTGCGAAGCGACTTACCTGACACCTGTTGTTTTCTGGGTGTGAAGCCTTAGAGACCGGTCGGTCCTCGTCACGTTAATACGAACCCCATCATGAGATAAGTTTCCCAATTACCATGTTTATTAAAAAGAGATATTTATTCGCAGTCTCACCAATTGAAATCAACGGATTCATACTTAAAGGAGAGTATGAAAAGAAAATCACTGTATCAATATTACAGGATCTCGTGGTCTTCGGAATTTTCTTTTCAAACTGTCATTTAGGGGAGCGTCCATAAACTACGTAGCCTCTCAGAAATACTATCCCCCCCCCCCCCCCGCTCGTAGCCTGACGTGGCTTTTGCTTCTACCGCTCTCCCAGGTGGCACGTAGCCTTTTTCACTATTGATTCTAGAAGACATTTTGTACTGTCTTCTCTCGTCAAACTATTGTAAATTGTATACGGAGATAAATAAATGACGGAAATAAATATTCACATGCTGTTGTGTGTTCTGTACCTCATTTTGACTGTGACAAATGATATGAATGAAAAGCTACGCGGTTTGGCTCGGTGACCCCCCCCCCCACCCCTCTTGTTGTTGAGCTTAGCTTTCTACCAAACATTCCCCCCCTCCCCATTTCTAGACCGAACCAATCAGTTTATGGACGCTCCCTTAGCGAATATTGTTGGAGGAAACGGGGTAGTTCTCTTGCAGTACGTTTGCCTGTATTTGTACGCCAATTAGACGAGATGAGTCATTATATAATGAAGTTTTGTCACGCTGCCATCATGGAAATTTCAGAATCGACTTTAGGACTTCCATTATTAAATGGAAAATGATAACAGGGAAAGGGTGTTAAGTGTGACCTTTCCTCAAAGAGCCTGTAAATCTTTTGAATTTTTAACGCAAAAGAATGCAATTTTTTTAAAGAGAGTGTCAGGTTAGGACTTCTCTCAGCTCTGTGTTGGAGTATACCTTTCCACTCACGAACAAACAAACAAAAGCCATCGGTAATCATATATTCCGAAGGCAGCTCCTAAATACGCGAAAGGGCTAATTCTTTTATAATTATTATTATTATTGCTTTACGCCTCGTTGACGGCTAAGGTCATTAGAGGCGGGATGGGACTGGGGACAAGGAACGGGAAGGTATTCGGCCATAGAATTTTTGAAGGAAGCCTCCTGGCATTCACCTGGAGTGATTTGGGGAAACCATGGAAAACCCAAATCTGGCTGCCCGGACGGGGATTCGAACCCGCGTCCTCCCGAATGCGAGGCCAGAACGTTAACCGTTCACCCACCACGCTGGGTAGGCTGTTTCTAATTTCTTGTTCACAGAACAGGAAGGTGTATCATTGTCATTTCTCGAAGTTCAAACCCGTGCTAAAGATACTCCAGCAGTGAGTGACACAATGCACCACAGACGCCGACCGCAACTTCGTCCTCATTCCAAATACTGCAGTATCTGTTTGTGACTGTTCTCTCTGACATTTTGAAACTGCTAACCGAATTAGAATGTAGTATCTATTTATTATCATAACATTGTTTGTAGTACCATATTCATTCTAATATTGGGATCATTTTGTCCAGGAGAATGGTTTTCCTCCAATGACCGTTTTCATACTGAAATTTTTATGTTGTTGTTGTCGACACCATTTTTTCTCTACTAAACGTTGTCCTATCCTGTTCATGACTTTGAAAAGTAACGTACACTGTCTCCTGTCAGCTCCTTTGATTTATTAAATGATATTATTCAGTTATATTCGAGAAGCTTATTATTTTTCGTATTGATTTCTGCGTAACCCCACTTTTCTGTGTCTCACATGTCAGAAATTAGTGCGATTGTTTCGGCGCCTTTGTTACGTTGTGGCTTCCATAAGCACCAGATCTTGCAATTCCAATTTCTACAGAGTTTTATTGCTTAGAACTCTATGTTCAATGGCCTCCCCGTTAAGGGGCTCCGGTAGGATGAAAAATGATGAATTTTGTCATTTTAGTTTTTTTTTAAGTTTATTGATCTTTGGAATGTCCTCATTAATTTGGTGTATATTTCTAACCTAGAAATACTTTAAAAAAGGCTTTGTTGGCGTGGCAGTCTTCGCAGCGTCAGACTGGAAGCGGTGAAAAGGATATTTGAGAGGTCAGCAGCTGACGGGGGATAGTATATAAATTACCTGGGGGATAGAGATTCAAAGGCATTCAAGGCAAATGAAGAGCTGAAACCTTATGGACCAGATGTGACAATTAATAAGCTAGAATGTATTGCACATGGGCAAAAACGCATGGGTACCCGCTTGCGACGCTTGGTATCAGGATGGATGACGGTAAAGGGTTGCAGGGGAAGGCATAATTAATAAATTACAAAAGTATTGTGGAATGGCCATTAAACATAGCAACAACAGTGTCGAAGAAATGAAACGATATGTTTGGGCTGTCGTATTTCATGTTGCTTCAACTGATTCTGCTCCCAACCATGGACTTTGCCCCAAAGGAATTGATACATGGTGCAAGTACAACAAAGCACAAGCAACAGGCCAAACATTTGTGCACTAGGATGGTTTACCATATGCAGTCATTGAGGAACTTAAGCCTATATTCAGGGATCTATCTGATGTACAGCTACTGAAGTAGTGTTTACATGGTCGTACCCAAAATCCAAATGAGTGCATCAACAGTGTTATTTGGTCAAGAATTCTAAAAATTGATTTTGTATCAATTAATTATCTTAATTTTGGTGTTTATGATGCTGTAATGAATTTAAAAAATGGCAATTTGTCAAGGTGTGGGGGCATTGAAGAAACTGAGTATTAGCGTTGGGTACCACACCATACGAGCTATGTACAGGCTTGACCAGGAAAGGGTTAGAGCATAAGAGAAAGCATTGAGGGAAGTGGAAGAAAAGGCACGAGAGAATAGAAGAAGACTAAAAAGAAGGCTGGAAGAAAGCTATCAGGACGATCCAGATCACCCTAGTTATGGTTCTGGAATGCACTGAAACTTTGACAGCATTTTCCCATAAGTTTACTTTTTGATAGATTTAGGGTACCTTTTTTTGGAGACTACCTGCAAGAACTTCCTGAAACTTTTGCAGCCTTAATTATGTTTCTGTGAGTATTTTAACACAGCGATATTGTATTAAACCTTATAGTTTGTAAATTATTGACTGGACAGCAACTCCAAATGTAGTAATATTTTTTAAAAAAAATTAATTCTGCCGAACCAATCGGAACTTTGGGAAATCCCTGTGTTAAAGTATTGGAAAACCATCATAGATTCACCCTATTTTGTTTCAGATATGTATCACAATTAGTTGTTGAGAAAAGGTACAATGAAGTTCCCAAGAAATACATGGGAAAGATAACCCTACCGGAGTCCCTTAAACCTGTGCCAACCATTATTTTACAACGTATTCCGTCTTCACCATTTGTTGTGATCGTGTATTTTTTTTTCTCAGATATTAATTTTCAATTCACTTTTAAAGTGAAATAGACAGAAATATTCTGTGAAGAAAACGAACATATTGCATTCACGCATAATCACTTAAGATCATTCTTCATCAAGACAAATAGTAAGGAACAAATATCATTTATGAGTTCGTTAATATGGCTACATTTTAAAAATATTTAAAATATCGTCATAAAATCCTCAGAGTAGGGCCTATTTATGAAGCTTATCTAAGAACTGCGTAGTTGGCAAAGCACTAATTTTCTTTACTGGCGTATTATGTGTGTTGCATCTCTACCACTCCCCAAAATTTAATTTCTGTAACTCGCTGCAAACAAACGTAAATAACTTAAGGCACTGTGTAAATTTATTTGTAGTTTCCAACTACTGTCATCGTCGTATGTAGTTGAGGTGGAGACTTTTACAGTCCACCCTAGTACTTCAATGTCGTTGTGTACCATGGTATTACATAGAAGCAAATGGCGTATGGATCAACGAAGATTTAAATCATGTTTCCATACTAAATTGTACGAGCTGATACCGTGAATCTTAACACACATTTATTAGTATCGTCATATTACTAATGTATGCCCATGAAATTTGACCAGTAAAAATATAGATGCTTACTTGCGGCATATTGAGAATTACATTTAGATAAGTTGTAAAGGCTTAACCTGAAAAGACAATAAAAGCAATTTACATCAGATAAATTACAAAGATCACAGACAACCTGCAGAAGACAGCCTCGTTGAAGAGGAAAGATGAAAGTGGGCAAAAACTGAGTGGAGGCCAAGAGATAATCAGAGCAAAAGCGGAAGACCACGGGACCGATGCGACAAGGACACGCAGGGAGTTAGCTGGAGAGGACTATTCAAATTCTATCCGGACTCATAACCTAACAGGTCACGCCATTTTACGATTTAACTTGCGACAATAATTGAGCGGCGGAGAGATCGTCAGAGGCGGCTATTGCTAGCAGACCACGCACACACCCAAGCATCCGCTCACTGATAAACAACGCGGATGTGACGAAATGACAGAGCCACAAAGTTAATCTTTTTTCTCAGCCTCATCTTCCTCCCCACTGAAACGAATAAACCACGTTTTCAATATACACGTAACACAATTTTGAAAATGGACCGCTTTCCTCAGGCAATCAAAGAACTTATAAATAATAGATTCCTCAAGTGGAAGAATTCTGGCAGAAATGTGCCTTGCAGGGCAAAAGAGGGAAGGAAATTGAAGTCCAGCATAACACATTTAACTCTGTTTACTATTTATCTTGGCAATTAAAACTTCGTGATACTCTCTGGTGTGCAATATTTTCTCTGCACTAATGGGCTATTTGACTATATTTTGAAAATGTTTTTAAACTGTTTATTGATACTCGTTATTTATTCACCTGATACTATTTATTTTTTGTCGAAAGCACTTATTTTACATGAAATTCGACATTAAAATTTAATGTAATTAAAAGCCCACCAAAACGCTCCTTTGCTGCATGGTGTGAGCCAACGACGCGCGTGACGTCACGTGCCAGCAAGCGCTCCCTCCGGATAAGTAACGTCTGGTTCGTTTCTCTGAATTTGTGTACAAATTGTTCGAAATATTGTCTATAAATAGTGTGTAGCTCATCAAGCTATGTACAACCACAACAATAAAAGGTCCTCAATAAAACCCAAGTGTTTCCACAATACCTTAAATACGAAAAAAGTCGCTGAAACTTGTTCGTAGACGATACTGCGACTAAGTCACATACTATTTTGTGTGAAGATCATTTACTCTAAATTTCGTTGAGATAATGGAGTACGTTGTTTAAGACGAGTATCAGTAAGGGCAGGGCTCTTAGCTTTGATCCTCTCTTCGGAATATGTATTGTTTTTTGTGTGCATTTTATTTGGATACTAGTTGCATATTCTTTTTCCTTCATAACATTAATTTGTTTTTCTTTCCGAAGGTTTCACAATTTTTTGGACTGTAAGCGAATTATAAACACTTCATACATAATCAAAATAGACTTCAAAACTGAAACTTTACGTTTTTTGTTTTAAATGAAAACTACTTGCACATTAAAAATAAATACCGCCTAAATACATGCATTTATGTCACAAAGGCAACATGCAGTCGTATCGTTACATCAAAATTCCAACAAAAGCGATTCAAAGCGTTCCGAAACTGTTGCGAGATTAACGCTGAATTTCTTCAAGCGAATATTCACTCTCCGGGCTCTTGTATTTTTTGCAATGATAATGTATCTCTGGTATGGTTCAAAATTAAAAGAGGAAGGTTATCTTTTCAAAAAAGTTTTCTTGTAAGGCAGCAATTCATGTTTCAAAAGTTTTCATGACGGTTTATGAATTATTTGATTAAAAACATGATTCTGTAAAGCAACAAACAGCAAACAGAAACAAAAAAATGTACACACGAAAAAAAATATTATCCTAACCAATGTTCGAACGTGGGACCTTTTCAAGTCCGTTAGCACTCTTTAACCCGCAGCTACCTGGACACCATGGCATCATTACTTATCTTTTTGTTAATAGTGAACACTTAAACACCACAGTTTCTAGGTGCGATGAAGTGAACACGGTCGGTAAATAAATAAATAAACAATAAATTCAGTTTCGTGGGCAAAAAATTAACATTTGTCTATAATGTTTAATCTGCAGTTAAAAAAAATGGTCCACAACATCCATTTATTAATTGTTGTGCTTACTTTATACTACACTATAGCTTGCATTTTTCTCGTAAATATCTCCTAAACAATTAACTTAATTTAAATTTTTAGTCATTCTTATTAACGATCTCTGTTAATCTCTAACATTAAATTTAAATATAAATGATTCTAAAATTTAAGTTGTTACATTTTAAGGCTCCGCAGAATAAAAGTAAAGGGTTGTTTATACAGATAGCCCAACAAATAAGGCGTCTATTTTCCATATTTTTCCGCTGTAGGCTTCTACAAATTGCTCTCCATTCTGTATTCAACAAAAAATATCATTAATAACAAGAGAAAACCAGCACAAAAAAAAAATAAAAATAATTGAAAACTTGGATAATTGGAAACGAACCATTCGTAGCTGCAATGTTTACACACACGTGACGTCACTAAAG
Source organism: Vandiemenella viatica (assembly GCA_031002005.1). Taxonomy (NCBI): domain Eukaryota; kingdom Metazoa; phylum Arthropoda; class Insecta; order Orthoptera; family Morabidae; genus Vandiemenella; species Vandiemenella viatica. Next base: position 63,039,185 of record JARYHS010008074.1, read on the forward strand.
CGACCACCAATCCTAGAGCTTTTTCTGTCATGTGACCGGAGGTTAGAAAAATCTAATTTTTATTTCGTTTTTTATAATTATTAAAAATAACCCAGCTTTCTTTTCAAATTTAACATAAACAGCTTCTTTAAGCATTAATCTACGCAAATGACTACAATTTATATTATACTTTCCATACTGTCGTATAGCCTATTGCGTGGAGATAAATGAGTATTGCTTCTCATAGGAGGCAATAACCAACACCTAGGAATAATTCATAATCGTGTTAACAGTTTTGCAGAGCTATCCCAGGAATTACCTAAATTACTTATGGGGCGATTCCCATTACTTGAGAACCCGAACAGAGTAAAGAAACATACGTAAATGCACTCGCTTCGGGGTCCTGTGATCTAAATGATTGTAGAAAATGTTTTGAGCTGTGGCAATCGACTAGTCAACGCTTCAAGATTTCGCTTCAGAAGTTTCGGTTCAGTTTCTATGCTATCTGCAGACTTCGCCTTCTTCATGTCCCCTACTAACAGTCGTATCATATGATCTGTTCGTTTAAATAAGGGGTTAAAGGTCATTCTGTTTCATCCCGTCTCCTACGCTCAGCGGTTTGGAGGCCCAGTGCTGAAGGCGTCTGACTGGAGATAGAAAGGTCCCCGATTCGAATCCTAATCTCCGTGGAAATTATTCTTCACCTATGACACAGGATATCGTGTAATATGAAGCATGAAAGAACGCTTCACGGATGCGTTGTAAAAACATGATATTTGAACGCCTAGTTGTGCCTTCTTATCGTTTGTATTGTATAAAAAGATCTCGGTACTATCACCTGGGGAGCGCGTCAATGTGATTGCACGATGAGATGACCGAGAACTTTTGATACAATTGATACAGCAGTGTTCCGTGGAATGTTGGGTCCGGTCAAAGGACTCACCTGTTCATCAAGCGGGAAAACCCGTATTGATCTGTTGACCGTCGACAACTGAGACAGCTCAGGCTCCGAAACCCGCTTATAAAAGAAGGGGACGGCTCCTGAGCACACCAGTACAGATGGTGTACGTGACTGACATTATCTGGCAACCAAAGACCTTATAAGCGTGGACTCTTCCGAAATCCGACACTTCGCCGGAAGATGGAGCCTGAGGCAGGCTCCGAAACGTCGCCTTGTATTTTTACTGACCCGCTATCCCGGTGGTAAGCTCGAGAAGACTTTACGCAGTACCGATGGTTTCAAACTTGAAAAGACGGCAAAGATAGCAGTGAAAATATTGCGTTTTTATAACACAATCCAGTGGTATACCTGTGAAAATTTCATTGCAATCATCCGCCAATTATACTAAGGGGAGCAGACATTTTTAAATATATTTTTATCAAAAATTTACAAAAATAACTTGGAATAAAACGAAAAATCCATGCTTTTGAGTTCGGTGGGTTAACAGTTTAATTTGATCTGCTTTATGTATGTATGCCACTTTAGGTCAACTAGGACAACGTTAAGCCTCTGTCTGGCTTGAATTTTCTGTGTATGTGTACACATCGTGTTACAATTAGAGTTGTAAGCTCTAGAGGGGATGCCGGCCTCGGTAGCGTAGGGGCTAGAGTGCTAGCTCCACGTGCCGAAGGTCGCCGGTTCGAATCCGGCCGCGGGCATGGATGTTAAGTGTTGTGTGTCTGTGTGAATGTCCTGTCCGTCCTGTGGTGTCCATACATAGAAAGATACGATGTACACTGGATGACTAATTGTTCACTGGAAGCTAAAATATGATCACATTGAGCTGGCTGAATGGCCTTAGCCGCCGAAAGCCATTTTTCCCTCACATGTCTATTAAAACGTACAATTATTTTCATCCGCCCTGGTTTTATGTTATAATCGTGCTAAGGTAGTGCGCAATCGCAAATTTCAAAGTAAAAGTGTTCTGAAGTGTGTGACAAACTGACAGACTGGCAGACGGACAAATGAGTGAATCCATAATGGATCAACATTTCAATAAGAAAGTAAGCCAAATGTACCTTAAAAACGGCAAATATCGCTGCAACAAGCTGGCACGAGATAGATCACTGTGTGTAGACAGGAAATGAACGATTAGGGTGATTGTGCACATTACAGAGCAGATATAGTGGACTAGAGGTGTAAAACTAGCACCTCGGACTTGACGTACACCATTCTATTTATGGCGTTTAGGGAGTTCTCCGTTATCTTCCAGGCGAATGGTAGGACGATCTTCAAAATATAAATAAAAATCTAGACACAAATTGACGCTTCATGGTAAACAAAGCAGATTCCTCTACTGACGGAAAGATGACAACCACCAAGCTTCACTGATGAACAGTTAACACTAGAGAGTGACATTGAGGAGGACACAGAATTAAGATTTCGGTTAGGTCTGGTTTCCAGAAATGACACCAGCAGAATGTTGAGGAGGTTCCTTCGATAGTCCATGGCCTGATTCCTTCCTATTCCTCACCCACATATTCTAATGACCTCGACGTCATGAGGCCTACAGCCGTAACCGAACTAGCAAATGTTAAAGCGTACGTTCCATAATTAGGTTTTGTTTAGATTGGCGACCATGAAACAGGCGGAAATCGCGGTCGGAAGCTCTGTCACCAGGCTGCCGGAAACCTAGCAGATAAAACAACGAATCAGAGAAGTGGTCACCGGCGAATCTAGTAACACGTGACTAACAGTGAGTCTAACGAAACAACGCTCTGGGCCTGTGGTGAGTCCAACATAGCTTCAATGCAGCGTTTTCAGGTTTCCACTGAACGTCCTCTTTACGAGCTCAAAATCGCGCTATGAGTGAACATAAAAAAAAGTACGGTACCGGCCAAATGCATATCGAGTCTAGTGTTCTTAGGTTTCCACATATTACTTATTTAAACAGCCATGCATATTAAAAGTCAGACAGCAGAAACTAGGCGTGAATGTGAATGCTTAATGAATTTTCGGTTAAGTTTGTGGACTCCGCTCCACACTACCTAACGCCGCGCCACGTTGCAGCTCGCACAACTAGCGTAATCATTAAATTCTAATATTATTTATTATTTTGTTACCTAGTAGAAGCTACCACTACTGTCTGTTAGTGTGTAATGCACTCTGAAATAACAGCATCTTCAATACATTAATATTTTGTACGGCGAAAAGACAGCAAAATAAATTATTTTGCTTATTTGTAGCAACTTGCAAACTATACAAGATGTAAGATGTTTTAGTATTTGCAGTTTAAATGCGGGTTAGCGTCAATAGTGGAGACGAATTCCATGTCCATCAGGATTAGCGTTTTTAAAACAGACCTGACAACAAAAATTTCTGTAACAGACAGTTGTTTGCTACTTTATGGTCCTCTATTTCTTTCTGCTTGCCAAAGAAGTTCCACATACTGGGAAGGAGAAAAAAAAATCCCTCTTAATTTGTATGGAATCTCACAAAAATAATAATATTTTACAAAATTTTAAATATAATTTAATATATACCAAAATTTTAAATTCGGTTTTGAATGATTGTAACGAATACCATGTGCAAAGTTGATGACTGTAACATATAGTTTAGCGGCTACGAGGTAAATAAAAGTCTACAGTAAATAAATAGATCGCTTGGCAGTAATAGGGCTCCGTTTCTACTCGTAAACTAAACTTTAAAGGTTAAAAAAAAAGATCTGCGCACGCCGCATTCATTTGCAGACGGCATTTTCTTTCCTGTTTCTTGCAGATGGCACTGACATTATCCGTTAGTGAACCATTCACATTAATGAACGATTACGGATACTTTTAAAGAAACCAAAATAATTTTTGCGATGTGAAGCGATCATTAGCTGGAACCAATAATAATAATTTCCTGTGTTTGTACTACAGAGCTACTTACCGGATCCTTACCGCTTGACCTAACCCCGTAATCACACACAGAAGAGGGAACATCCAGTTAAGCGGTCTTCTCGTTGACAAAGCAAAGATTTCCTTATTATTCATCTCTTCAGTAAGTGTTCCAAATATTTTCTGTTAACTCTTCCCACCTTATGTAAAGTTAAAGTACTATCATAGATTGAGGGAATCTATCGACTGCTATATCTGCAATAGGGAGCCGGCTGCGCCTGGGTTCGTTTATTTAGGAAGCAGCCTTGTAACTTTTCCGCGACACAGACCATAACAAGACCTGAAACGATTCAATTGCTTCCAGTATTTTTTCTTTAGACCTACAAGCGGTCGCTTGTTAACAGGTTCGGTGACTAGACATCCATGTAGTAGTGGCACCCGATTAGAATTCCTGCAAGTCAGTTTACCATGGTATAGGGAGCGTGCACAAACTACGTGGCGCGGTCCAGGGGGGGGGGGGGGAAGGGTGGCTGGAAGGCTACGTTGGGATACGTGGGGGGAGGGGTGGGGGCGGTTCCGAGCCAGGCCACGGTACCTTTCCTTTCATAACATTTTTCACAGTTAAAATGAGGAACAGAACACACAACAGCATGTAAATATTTATTTCCTTCATTTAATTATCTCCGTATGTAATTTACATTAGTCTGACAGGAGAAAACAGAACAAAAAGTCTTCTTGAATCAAATGGGAAAAAAGCTGCGTGGTACGTGAAAGGGGGGGGGGGGTAGAGGCAAAGCCACGTAGGGCTACGTGGTCTGGTGGGGGGGGGGGGAGGGAGGGGGGTTCACAAGAGGCCAAAATGGAACTACGTGGGTTACGCACGCTCCCATATCAAGGAATCCTATACATATAGAACCCGGTGGGAGAACGGTAATGCTATTGCCTGGTATTCAGAGGGAAGTGGGTTTGAATCCTATCCGGCCATTCAAGGTTCGATTTATCATGGTTTCCCGATATCACTCCTGGCGAATACCGTGATAGTTCCTTCAAAATGCTATAGCCGAATTCCTACCCGTTTGTTGTCTCAAGTACTTTCCTGCTTTCTCTAATCAAGCCGAAGAGGCGTAAAGACCCAAGCAAATTTGTGTACCGTATATATTATAGACAATTTCGTATTGGAGCAACCGGAAGTCAAGGCGGATGGGGAGGGATGGGAGGAAGCTTAACGTAAATAGTTATTAGTATTCTTATCTGTTTCATTGCTGTTTCTTCGGAACGCTAGAACGCAGCCAGCATCACCTTCTGATTGATTCATTCTTCGTCGTCTTCCGATCTGTGAGAACCCTCTCACTGAATCACATTTGTTGTTAGGCTAAAACTTTAACTTTATACTTGAATGTATCGTAACTTACGTGTGGCGGTTATCAAGAATCTTTTTTCTTTTTTTTTTTTGCAAAGCTTTGTATGTCGTAAACTAATGCTCTCTTTAATTGTAATTTGATACATTTAAATATTCTCTACGAAATTTCAGCTACTTGAGAACTGTCTATAATAAGCGATAGATTCTCTGACTACGGATCAAAAGTGCATCTTTAGGAATTCTGTTCACAAGGTTTTGAAAAGCCAGTAACGCATTCTTTGAGTATGTAAATTGTTAGAATCCTGTGTGATTCTGATTCAACTTTAAACAGTGCTTCAAATTAATCCGACAGGATTAACGGTGATACAATTGATGTATTAGATTAAGCTTTATCACCAATAATGATACACGTACAATAAGTGTTTACTAAACCTGATGCTTCAAAAAAAAAAAAAAAAACCTTGTAAATTTGAAGGCAAATAGAATTTAAAAAAATTATTCAGGTATATTGCAGAAATGATTAAACTGTCATTTTGTTTCAAATCACCTCAACTTTTGCAAGTGCGATGTTCGTATTATGTAATTGCTATTGCTGCTGCTGCAGACATCCCACTGGAAATCAAATTCTAACTGAACTCTGTCCAGAATATTCAGCGTCACTTCTGCGACTGTGGAATAGATCCGACTTATCAGCTCAGCGGCGTTTGCAGTCATAAGTGTAACTTAAAGTGGATCTTAAATAAAACCGTATAGAAAGAATCTTGATGCGTACAGTCTGGGAAGAAATGTGTTCGTGAAATTAACATCGCACTCCGAATCCGCTAACTTTGGAAAGTACAGTACACCAAGTACATTCCGAACTTTTGCGAGGTACGTGGTGCACCATTTTACTGGTAGTAAAGAGGATTCTTCACCTAATTGGCGAAAAAGGAAATCTTCGTATATAAGCATTTACACTATAATATTAACAGCAGTCTATATAAAGAGGAAGATCTGTGAACATTTTTGCTAATAACACAAAATAAATTCTGATAAGAACGTGTTCCAAGGATTTATGTGAATTTTTGTTGCCCATATTCTACACTTACAGTTGTTCAACTTGACACTGCTGATTAGTAGTGATGTTCCTCTAACCGAATCAACATTCTAACAGAAGTATCCATAAGTCACCTCGTATGCACAGTGATCACTTGCACCATACCAAATCTTTAAAATCTAGAGCCATCGCTTACGTAAGGCGCGTTAAGCGGTCGAGCTTGGAATGTCAGTATCATGAGACGAATTTCGCCTAAATTTCTTTCGACAATGGTCAAAGGCCTTTCTAACCTGCTCAGCAACATCACGGCCCACATGGTGACTTCTCATGCCGGACAGAGTATCCATTCCCAATAAATTTCTGATGCCAAGAGTGAATTTTCTACCAGCTATTAAGATCTTTACTACACTTTGTCCTAAAATTAGACCAAACGATACGGAGAGCACGGTCCAGTGAAAGCAGTCCTTTTAAGTGACCATATCGTTAGTCCTTCAGGTGACTTAATTTGATGCTATGGCACTAAGTGCGTAAGCCTTCAAATGATTTTCTATATAATACTTGAACCTCTTCTTCAATTTTTATATGCTTTCAAAGTTCGTAAGTTCTTTTTGAAGTGCTATGTATAAAACCACCCTGCCATTTTTGATAAATATACAAACAAACAAAGTACTCAGCGTTAAATACTCCCTCTTCTTGTACTGCAGGGCTAAACCGTAGAATGCAAAAAAGAAATAATAATATTTGTTTTAAATACTAAGCACAAGACGATACGAAATTTATGTTGCCTTCTAGGAATCTTTTCCTTTCTAGCCACCACATAATGTGTTATTAAGAACGTACGTTAATTAAAAATGATGTTTACAAATGGAAAGAAACAGGTTTTCCTATTTGTTCACTCTGTTTAATATTTGGTATGTTATTATAATTTTGTGACGAATACTTTTCACAAAGTTACGATATAAGGTCTCATCTTTCAATGCCTACAAAGTCGCATAATTGGAATAAACTCCTATCATCTCATTCTAATTCGACTTTGATTTCTTTCTTAAAGGGGTGAGACGACTATGTACTCAAAGTCGCAATCTTCATTTAGTTTCATGTGATAGCAGATGCTGGCGTTAACTCACAACTTAAAATGCTTACTGCTTGAGAACCATTATACAATTCTATTAACCTAATACAAGCGACATGTGCAGTGAAATAAAACAAATACAAGCATTACATTCAAGTTGTAATGGTGCCCATTTAGATACTCAAACGTTCAGATCGACGCTTCAAACCTTCCCACATTTCTTGAATTTTCCGAATAGAATGT
>JARYHS010008074.1:63047693-63065715 GCA_031002005.1 Vandiemenella viatica
TGCTGGTTGGGATCATGTTCAGGGCAATCTGTGGGAAAAAAAATCATCTTTTTTACTGCACAGCCAAAAAGGTTTAAAGTAATTCAGTTAAGAATTTTTTTTTTAACTTACAATTGGCAAAATACCTCGCCAGCTCTGATGATGCATTAACACAGCTAGCTGAAGCATTTACAGGCTCTACAACAGAAAAAAAATTTTTTTAGTTGGTTACAGAAAATAATCAAACAAGAATATTATCCACAGCAACAAATATTATATATATATATATATATATATATATAGTACTTACCCCTTGCAAAATCATTGCCAGAAACATCACTAGCATTCACAGGCTCTGCAACAAAAAAAAAATTTTAGTTGGTTACAGAAAATAATCAAACAAGAATATTATCCACAGCAAGAAATATATAAATATATATATATATATATATATAGTACTTACCCCTTGCAAAATCATTGCCAGAAACATCACTAGCATTCACAGGCTCTGCAACAAAAAAAAAATTTTTAGTTGGTTACAGAAAATAATCAAACAAGAATATTATCTACAGCAAGAAATATATATATATATTACTTACCCCTTGCAAAATCATTGCCAGAAACATCACTAGCATTCACAGGCTCTGCAACAGAACAAATTAATTTACTTAGTATCAACACACGCACGAGAAATTAAAAAAAATTAATTACAGTCAAATACATACCTCCAGCAAAACTGTATAGCAACACCAGCTCAGGAGTTGAGACAACTCGTGGTTCTATAATAGAAAAAAAATATAGTATGCAACAAGTAAACATCTACAGCAAAAATATTCCAGTTTAGATGCAAAAACTTACCATTATCTAAATCATCGCTAAAAAGCGGTGAGATCTGTTGTAGATCTGAAACAGGGAAAAAGAAAAATTAGTCTTAATAATAATAATTTAAACTAATACTACTAACAATAAGGAAATTAGCTTACTGTTAGCGAGGTACTCTTCTGCATCAGCAGCAGATAGAACTGGGAGCTCTGTAAAAGAAAATTCATCTTTAGTATCACTGATACACACACAAACACACACATATAATAATAATAATTATTATTATTATAACTTATTACCTTCATAAGACTGAGACATTGTGTTGGACTACAATTGAACACTGCGAGAAACACACACTGCGAGGTTCACAACGGTCACTGCTAGAAGCAACGGTACAGAGCAAGAGCTAGACACGGGCGCTCCTTTTATAGCGTCGCATGGAGCATTTCACTCCGCGCTTACACAAGAGATACCGCTTGCACAACTGGTAGCCTACGCGAAGAGTACACATTTCGCAACGCTTAACAGATAAGCAAACATAGATAACAGTCGAGTGGGAATTTCTGTAGGTATGTTGAAACAGTGTACACATTTCACAGAGCGCGCATTCCAGAACAGAAATAGCCATTGCCTCAGGGCTTGGGTGGGTGGTGTGGAATGTCTGCGCCCAAAGAAATTAAGCCCTTGGGAGATGCTGCTCCCTAGCGGCCGGTTGAGGAACTAACGTATGCGCAAGCACGCCCGGTGCCGCCATCTGTGCGGCCGGCCAAAGAACTAACGTGTGACGTCATACGACCTTGAACACTGATTGGCTGCTCACTTCGTGACGTCATGCGATCCCTGAACGCTGATTGGCTGTTTCCAGAATCGGCCTTCCCCTACTACTCCTCTTAATTTGTATGGAATCTCACAAAAATAATAATATTTTACAAAATTTTAAATATAATTTAATATATTCCAAAATTTTAAATTCGGTTTTGAATGATTGTAACGAATACCATGTACAAAGTTGATGACTGTAACATATAGTTTAGCGGCTACGAGGTAAATAAAAGTCTACAGTAAATAAATAGATCGCTTGGCAGTAATAGGGCTCCGTTTCTACTCGTAAACTAAACTTTAAAGGTTAAAAAAAAAGATCTGCGCACGCCGCATTCATTTGCAGACGGCATTTTCTTTCCCGTTTCTTGCAGATTGCACTGACATTATCCGTTAGCGAACCATTCACATTAATGAACGATTACGGATACTTTTAAAGAAACCAAAATAATTTTTGCGATGTGATGCGATCATTAGCTGGAACCAATAATAATAATTCCCTATGTTTGTACTACAGAGCTACTTACCGGATCCTTACCGCTTGAACTAACCCCGTAATCATATACAGAAGAGGGAACATCCAGTTAAGCGGTCTTTACGTTGACAAAGCAAAGATTTCCTTATTATTCCTCTCTTCAGTAAGTGTTCCAAATATTTTCTGTTAACTCTTCCCACCTTACGTGAAGTCAAAGTACTATCATAGATTGAGGGAATCTATCGACTGCTATATCTGCAATAGGGAGCTGGCTGCGCCTGGGTTCGTTTATTTAGGAAGCAGCCTTGTAACTTTTCCGCGACACAGACCATAACAAGACCTGAAACGATTCAATTGCTTCCAGTATCTTTGCTTTAGACCTACAAGCGGTAGCTTGTTAACAGGTTCGGTGACTAGACATCCATGTAGTAGTGGCACCCGATTAGAATTCCTGCAAGTCAGTTTACCATGGTATAGGGAGCGTGCACAAACTACGTGGCGCGGTCCAGGGGGGGGGGGAAGGGTGGCTGGAAGGCTACGTTGGGATACGTGGGGGGTGGGGTGGGGGCGGTTCCGAGCCAGGCCACGGTACCTTTCCTTTCATAACATTTTTCACAGTTAAAATGAGGAACAGAACACACAACAGCATGTAAATATTTATTTCCTTCATTTAATTATCTCCGTATGTAATTTACATTAGTCTGACAGGAGAAAACAGAACAAAAAGTCTTCTTGAATCAAAAGGAAAAAAAGCTACGTGGTAGGTGAAAAGGGGGGGGGGAGGTAGAGCCAAAGCCACGTAGGGCTACGTGGGGGGGGGGGGGGAGGGAGGAGGGTTTACAAGAGGCCAAAATGGAGCTACGTGGGTTATGCACGCTCCCGTATCAAGGAATCCTATCCATATAGAACCCGGTGGGAGAACGGTAATGCTGTTGCCTGGTATTCAGAGGGAAGTGGGTTTGAATCCTATCCGGCCATTCAAGGTTCGATTTATCATGGTTTCCCGATATCGCTCCAGGCGAATACCGTGATGGTTCCTTCAAAATGCTATAGCCGAATTCCTACCCGTTTGTTGTCTCAAGTACTTTCCTGCTTTCTCTAATCAAGCCGAAGAGGCGTAAAGACCCAAGCAAATTTGTGTAGACCCTACCGTATATATTATAGACAATTTCGTATTGGAGCAACCGGAAGTCAAGGCGGTTGGGGAGAGATGGGAGGAAGCTTAACGTAAATAGTTATTAGTATTCTTATCTGTTTCATTGCTGTTTCTTCGGAACGGTAGAACGCACCCAGCATCACCTTCAGATTGATTCATTCTTCGTCATCTTCCGATATGTGAGAACCCTCTCACTGAATCACATTTGTTGTTAGGCTAAAACTTTATACTCGAATGTTCGTAACTTACGTGTGGCGGTTATCAAGAATCTTTTTTTTTTTTTTTTTTTGCAAAGCTCTGTGTGTCGTAAACTAACGCTCTCTTTAATTATAATTTGATACATTTAAATATTCTCTACGATATTTCAGCTACTTGAGAACTGTCTATAATAGGCGATAGATTCTCTGACTACGGATCAAAAGTGCATCTTTTGGAATTCTGTTCTCAAGGTTTTGAAAAGCCAGTAACGCATTCTTTGAGTATGTAAATTGTTATAATCCTGTGTGATTCTGATTCAACTTTGAACAGTGCTTCAAATTAATCCGACAGGATTAACGGTGATACAATTGATGTATTAGATTAAGCTTTATCACCAATAATGATACACGTACAATTACTGTTTACTAAACCTGATGCTTTAAAAAAAAAAAAATTGTAAATTTGAAGGCAAATAGAATTAAAAAAAAATTATTCAGGTATATTGCAGAAATGATTAAACTGTCATTTTGTTTCAAATCACCTCAACTTTTGCAAGTGCGATGTTCGTAGTATGTAATTGCTATTGCTGCTGCTGCAGACATACCACTGGAAATCAAATTCTAACTGAACTCTGTCCAGAATATTCAGCGTCACTTCTGCGACTGTGGAATAGATCCGACTTATCAGCTTAGCGGCATTTGCAGTCATAAGTGTAACTTAAAGTGGATCTTAAATAAAACCGTATAGAATGAATCTTGATGCGTACAGTCTAGGAAGAAATGTGTTCATGAAATTAACATCGCACTCTGAATCCGCTAACTTTGGAAAGTACAGTACACCAAGTACACTCCGAACTTTTGTGAGCTAGGTTGTGCACCATTTTACTGGTAGTAAAGAGGATTCTTCATCTAATTGGGGAAAAAGGAAATCTTCGTATATAAGCATTTACACGATAATATTAACAGCAGTCTATATAAAGAGGAAGATAACACAAAATAAATTCTGATAAGAACGTGCTCCAAGGATTTATGTGAATTTTTGCTGCCCATATTCTACACTTACAGGTGTTCAACTTGACACTGCTGATTAATAGTGATGTTCCTCTAACCGAATCAACATTCTAACAGAAGTCTCCATGAGTCACCTCGTATGCACAGTGATCACTTGCACCATTCCAAATCTTTAAAATCTAGAGCCATCGCTTACGTAAGGCGCGTTAAGTGGTCGAGCTTGGAATGTCAGTATCATGAGACGAATTTCGCCTTGATTTCTTTCGGCAATGGTCAAAGGCCTTTCTAACCTGCTCAGCAACACCACGGCCCACATGGAGACTTCTCATGGCGGACAGAGTATCCATTCCCAATAAATTCCTGATGCCAAGAGTGAATTTTCTACCAGCTATTAAGATCTTTACTACACTTTGTCCTAAAATTAGACCAAACGATACAGAGAGCACGGTCCAGTGAAAGCAGTCCTTTTAAGTGACCATTTCATTAGTCCTTCAGGTGACTTCATTTGATGCTATGGCACTAAGTGCGTAAGCCTTCAAATGATTTTCTATATAATACTTGAACCTCTTCTTCAATTTTTATATGCTTTCAAAGTTCGTAAGTTCTTTTTGAAGTGCTATGTATAAAACCACCCTGCCATTTTTGATAAATATACAAACAAACAAAGTACTCAGCGTTTAATACTCCCTCTTCTTGTACTGCAGGGCTAAGCCGTAGAATGCAAAAAAGAAAGAATAATATTTGTTTCAAATACTAAGCACAAGATTTAAGCACAAGACGATACGAAATTTATGTTGCCTTCTAGGAATCTTTTCCTTTCTAGCCACCATGTAATGTGTTATTAAGAACGTAGGTTAATTAAAAATGATGTTTACTAATGGAAAGAAACAGGTTTTCCAATTTGTTCACTCTGTTTAATATTTGGTATGTTATTATACTTTTGTGGCGAATACTTTTCACATAGTTACGATATAAGGTCTCATCTTTCAATGCCTACAAAGCCGCATAATTGGAATAATCTCCTATCATCTCATTCTAATTCGACTTTGATTTCTTTCTTAAAGGGGTGAGACGACTATGTACTCAAAGTCGCAATCTTCATTTAGTTTCATGTGATAGCAGATGCTGGCGTTAACTCACAACTTAAAATGCTTACTGCTTGAGAACCATTATACAATTCTATTAACCTAATACAAACGACATGTGCAGTAAAATAAAACAGATACAAGCATTACATTCAAGTTTTAATGGTCCCCATTTAGATACTCAAACGTTGTTTAGATCGACGCTTCAAACCTTCCCACATTTCTTGAATTTTCCGAATAGAATGTTAATCTTCTTCACGTTACCACAAAGTTCTATTGTGATTGTACTTTGCCGGCACTCCTCAAATTCGTCAAAGCAGTAATTCCCGCACTGTGTAATCCGTAGGCCTTTCGCCGCAGATACGTTCTTTATCTAAAAGTAAACAACGACAAACGGATCCAGCCGCAATGTGTCAGACCACGTATCAACACAAGAAACAAATGTCACGAGCCTCGAAGGTTTTGCCGCGCCCTGGTAGTACCATTACCATATTCAACGTTACCGGATACATCACAGAATCACCTTGCATTATAGGTGCTATGAAGAGCACTATGTCAGTTTTGTTGTTGTTGCATATCTCGCTGGCTGCAAAAGGCCAGCGCGAAATGAATTAAAACAAAATAAAAATTAGAACAGAGCACATAGATGGTTGGCTGTAAAGGGACCTGCCATCCATTCTAAAACTAGGCCGACCTGCCTAAAATTTTAGATATCAGAAACACAGAACTTTAAAACTTTGGCCACATTGCTGGTCTCATTATTTAAAATCAGGGCCAGATCGTTGGCCAGCCCAACGTTTGCCCTCAAGTCTAAAAACGAAGCACAATCAACTAAAATGTGGCGCACCGTCAAAGGTAGGCCACAAGTATTACATTCGGGTGGGTCCTCCCGGCGGAAAAGAAAGCTGTGACTCAGAGGACAGTGCCCTATACGGAGGCGAGTAAGGAGAACCTCATCCCTCCTCGCCCGCTGGAAGGAGCTGCTCCACGGCTGAACGGTCGGTTTGACCAGCCAGAGCTTATTATGCTCTACCTCCAGCCACTGCCTTTGCCAAACGTCGGAAACAAATCTTTTCCCCGCCGAGGCAAGGTCAGACTTTGGGACCGGATCAAAGTCAATTCTGATCTTGTTGTTGTTGTTGTTGTTTTTTTTAGGGTTATAGGGCGTGTCGACAACTGGGTCATTAGCGCCCTAACAAAAACATTGAATGACAATGTGGCTAAAACGTACCTCAATGGCCGCCTGCATGGCCGACTGTAAAGGGGTCGACCATACAGACAGCAGAATAAAATAGTAAAGAACAAATTGGAAAACCGCCCGAATAACCGACTGTAAAGAGGTCGGCCATGCGGACGGTGAAATAATTAAAAAAATAAAACACTAAAAGGATGGCTGTAAAATGACCATAAAAAATTAAAAATCACAATTCTTGCTGGTTGGCTGTAAAAGGGCCAACCAGCTTTGAAATATCATGCTTAAAAGCAACATTTAACAATACTTTATACGGATTGGTGGTTAGAGAGACCACCAATCCGTTATAAAACCTAGGCCGACCCGCCCAAAATTTTGGTGGCAAGCCGGCCATATTACAAAATTTTAAAACCTTTACCACATTGTCATTATTTAAAATTACGGGCAGATCGTTAGCTAGGCCAACGTATGCCATTACGTTTAAAAACTTTACACAGTCAGTTAAAATGTGGCGCACCGTCAGAGGTACGCCACAGGTATTACATTCCGGAGGGTCCTCCCGGCGGAGAAGGCAACCATGAGTCAGAGGACAGTGCCCTATACGGAAGCGAGTAAGGAGAACCTCATCCCCCCTCCACAGCTGAACGGTCGGCTTGACCTGACGGAGCTTATTGTGCTCGACTTCCAGCCACTGCCTCTCCCAAATATCAAAAATAAATCTCTTCGCTGCCGAGGCAAGGTCTGACTTTGGGACTGGATCAAAGTCGATTCGGACCTTGTCACAGGCTAACTTGGCAGCTTCATCAGCTGCCTCGTTCCCCCTGATTCCCACATGGCCCGGTACCCAGCAGAATAAAACCTCCTTTCCGTGAGATTGGAGGGAAATGAGGGCGTCCTGGATGTCCTGGGCTAGACGATCTGCTGGATACATTATTACTAACGCCTGAATACAGCTGAAGGAATCACAGCATATGACGTATTTTTTTTTTTTTTTTTATTGGTATTTGGTCGTAAGACCATTTCACCAGCCCACATACAAAATTTTTCCTGTTACAGTTATTCTGACGTTTTCTCTTAACTTATTTTACATATATATGATATTTTACATGCTACATGATTTACACGAGGGATTTTACATGATTCAGATTTGATGTCTGACATAATTCAAATTGACATTTTACAGACAAGTTTATATATACATCTATATACGTACCTACACACATACATACATACACATACACACATATATACATACACCCATGAACATACAAATATATATATTTATACACACACATATATACGCACATATATATATATATATATATTGCGTCCATTTGCTTATATTGTTTTCTTCAGATGTTGATCTGCCCATCTCTCAGAAAGTCTATAAGTTTTATGTATATCTTCGCGTGTCTCGACGCTAGAAGAGTGGTTATCGATGTGGGCAGAGGCACCTGGAGTGATAACAAGCTGTTTAACAGTTTTTGGCTGTGGGTGTGGTATTTGCTGCATGCAAAAAATATGTGGTTTAAGTCTGCTTCTTCCTCCACGTCCGCGTCGCATTGTGGAGTGTCAACCACGCCTATTCTATACAAGTGGCTGGGGTAAGTACCGTGTCCTAGTCTCATTCGTATTATAGATGTTATATATTGTCTTTTTGCTCTGAAGTCTTGAAACCAAGCCTTTTTTGGGATTGTTGGTTGTATGGTAGCATAGTGTTTACCTTTGTGATACGATGTTGAAGTCCAGAATTCTTGGAGGTCTTGTTTCAACTTCTGTTTCACTCTGGGGAGGAAGTCTATGTAAGGTAGGGGCAAGAATAGAGGCGTGCCTTCTGTAGCTCCGCTTTTAGCGAGGGCGTCTACCAATTCATTGTATATGAGACCCGAGTGTCCTTTCACCCCACATGAATCTTATATCTGGAACTTGGGTTGATACTGCGCACTCGATGATGTCCATAATGTAGCTGTTGCTGCTGAGGTTCCACTGTGGGTTCTGGAGCCGCTGTAGTGTACTTCTGGAGTCAGTTAGGATCAGAATTTTTTCAAAATTTTGTTCCATCCCATAATTGATGGCTTCCTTAATGGCTAGTATTTCAGCAGTGTAGATTGAGGTCTCCGGTGGGAGTAAAAAGGATGCTCCGTAGTTGTTATCTGGGCAGTAGTAAGCGCATCCTACACTGTGATCTATTTTCGAACCATCCGTGTAGATGTGGGTGAATTCCCCCCAAATCGCCGATAAAAGGAGGGAGGCAGATTTCGGATTTAGTTGGGGTGGTAGAATATAGGTTTGCAGGGTTGGAACAGAGCATTCATAAGGTTTCGAGAAGACTGGTAAGGCGGGTTCCTTCGTTATAAGCGGCTCTGTGAGTCTGAGGTTGAAGTAACTGTACACCAGGAGCGGGCATCGTGGAGGGCGTTTTTTCTCCGAAGGTTCCCATGCTGTTAGTTAAGAGTTGGAGTTTCGGGAGTAAAGGATGTTGTGTGAAGGAGAGCCTTTGGAGTAAGTATTTGTCCGCGAGGTATTGACGGCGGAGTTCGAGTGGAAGCTCGCTGGTTTCTATGAGTAACGCGTTCGTGGGGGAGCTTTTCATGGCTCCTATGCAGATGCGAAGAGCGCGATACTGTAGTGATCTAGTTTCCTTATGTGCTGTTGCGGTGCATTGCCATACACGATGCTTCCATAGTCTATTCGTGATCTAATTAATGACCTGTAGAGTAGTAGGCAGGTTGCAGGATCTGCACCCCACAATGTGTGAGCTGCTGCGCGAAGTATATTTAAGGCGCTGCTCGTTCTGGTTGTTATATCCTTTACATGTGCGATCCAGGAAAGTCTGCTATCCAAGATGAGTCCAAGGAATTTTACTGTTGATCGTACAGGAAAATCGTATTGTCCCAAGTGAATGTGTTCCAGCGAGAGTGGGCATCTTTTACGACGTGAACACAACTACTGATGACTTTTGTGGAGATAGGGATAGGCCTTGTTGCAAAATCCATTTGGTGACTTTTGTTACTGCTTCTTAGATCCTCCGGAGTATCATCCAAAAACACATGGAGTAGACATAGATGCAGATGTCGTCAGCATACTGAAGGATCTTGATATGTAACCCCAACAATGTCTCTAGATCACTGGTGTATATAGTATACAAAAGTGGGCTTAGTATGGAACCCTGCGGTATGCCTCGATTTATTGTGAATAGAGCGTTGTTCTTCTTACGAATATAGATGGTGCGTTGATGCAGGGAAGAGTATATACCTTGCAATAGATGTTTCGGGAGGCCCACCTTTTGTAATTTTCTCATGAGGATCGGTAGATGTACGTTGTCATAAGCACTCGAGATATCAAGAAACAGTCCCAGTAAGTATCCGTGTTATTTATTGCGCGTTCGATATCTGTCGTGAGTATGACTAGGCTGTCCATGGTACTACGGGCTTTTCGGAAACCAAATTGTGATGCTGGAAATTGTTTGTTGCGTTCCATCCACCATTCAATGCGATGTTTCCAGAGACGTTCTGCTACTTTATAGACGCATGAAAGCAACACGATTGGGCGGTATGAAGATGGATCCTTGGGGTCCTATCCGGGCTTGAGAATTGGAACGATTACTTGAGTAGTCCATGTATCTGGGAGTTTGTTTGTTGACCACAGCTGTTTGTGTCAGCTGTAGCAGGTAAATTCTTGCTCTTGGGGACAAATGACGCAACATGGCGTAATGTATGTTATCATATCCTGGGGCGGTGTCGCTGCATGAGGCTAATACCCTGTCTAATTCGTGCAGTGAGAAGGGTCTTCGGAATATGTTATGATCGATGTCTTTTTCCTCTGGGTTGATCATACTCTCGAAAGGAGGTAAGGTGACCGATGGAGGGGCAAGGTCTTCGACATCGCAGGTGATTGTTGAGGTAGGCGATGGTTTCTTCTTCATTTTTCTGATCATGTTCCATATTTCCTTTGTTGGCGTGTCCTTAGATATTTTCGAGCAGTAGGTTTTGCAGCTGTTCCGTTTTCTGCTGCTTAAGGAAACGTTTAACTTCCGCGTCTATTTTCTTATATTCCGTGTATGTCTCCATGTGGATTGTTGTTTGTATTTTTTAAATACTAAACGTCTCCTGGCAATCATTTTTGAAGCTTCTGGGGACCACCATGGAGCAGGTGTAGCTGGTTTCCTCACATACGAGCGGTTTTGGGGGATCGATATGTTTGCTGCTTGATTGATTAAGGACATGAAAGAGTTGTAATTTTCCTCCGGTGAGGGCATTTTGTACACAAGTGTGGAGCAATGAGTCTACAATTTTGGAATATCGACACCAGTCTGCTTTATGTATGTCCCATTTGTTTTTCGGAAGCTTACAGTCTGTTTTATTGGGGTTAGATAGGAAATTATAATGGCCAAATGATCCGATCCCAGCGTGTACGGTACGATACTCCATTGGAAGTCACTTGAGATGGATGGAGAGATTAAAGTTAGGTCCACTGCTGAAGGTCGGTGTCCTGGTCTTGGATAAGAGTGGGTGAACCGTCATTGAGGATTATCAGGTCGTGGTCGTCCAATAATTCTTTAACTGCTTGGCCCGGTAGGTCTTCATATACGCATCCCCAAGATGTGCTGTGTGCGTTGAAATCACCGCAGACGATATAGGGAGGCTCTAGTTGTCTGAGTAGGTGGTGCGATTCCTGTAGATCTACCTGCGTGCGTGGGGACGGTAAATAGAAATAACAGTGAGATTGTAAACTGGCAATACGATCTGGGTAGCGACGGCGTGGAAACTGATGAATATTGGTTAAGTCTAGTTCGATCTTTCGGAAATCTAGAGTAGTTTTAATCAGTAGTGCCACACCGCTGTGGCCGTCTATACGATCTTCTTGGAGAGTTGAATATCCCCGAAACTTAGTTGCTTGGCGAAACCAGGTTTCGCTGATTGCAGCTACTGATATTTTTTGAGAGACTAACTCTTATTGAAGGGTTTCTTTATTTGAGATCGCTGATCTGGCGTTCCACTGTAGTATCTTAAATTCCTCCATTTGTTGCGAATAAGTTTGTTAGAAGCTGACGGATGACACCAGTTGGAAGTGATCGGTCGGGTGCGGAGAGAGCTTCGGATATAAAATATGTAATTAACTGCAGGAGTTGTTCAACTAATCCTTCATGTCTTGCATGGTTGGTTGTATTATGATATAGAGGGGGATATGGATTTTGGATCATCGGAGTGATGGGTAGTTGTGCTGGGATATACGGCTTTTGTTGCCAAGGTGGGGTGGCATAGATGTGTTGTGAATTTGTGGAAGGGGTAACAGAAGGTCTGTCAACTGTAGGTTGTATGGGTTTGCCGGGAGGTGGTGAGATTGGATTGAGATTTGGGGTGGATGCTGCTGCGTTTTCCTGTTGAGGTATAGGCTGATGTGGAGGCCTCTGGGTAATAGGTGGAAATTCCTCTTCGTTCTTATGGGAGGGTGTTGCTGTAGCCATATGTGCATAGCTGTGGAGTCTTGGAGAAGAGATTGTTTGGAGACATGGATCGTTATGAGATGCGTTATATTTTAACTGTTTTTGTTGTTGATATGCCGGGCATGTTATATCTGTGGCGTAATGGGGGCCGTGACTGTTAACGCATCTGATGGTGGTAATGTCGGAGCAGCCTTCCATGGGGTGGGGTCCTCCGCACTTATTACATCTAACAGAGCTCCGGCATTGCTGTATCTTATGTCCAAAGCGTAAGCATTTTTTGCACATGATCACTGGTGAGATGTAGGGTTCTACTGGACAACGCATACCGAGGATGTAAACATAGCTTGGTAGACACTGAGAGCGGAATGATAACAGACACACCGGTATGGCTACGCGTTCTTCGCTTTCCTGGTGCGAGCGTTTCCTCGTGAAGCGTTTAAACTGATATCACGGGATAGGCTGACTGGATTTCCTCCTTAATTTCATTTTCGCTCAATGATGTGTCGACATTTCTGATGATTCCAAGTTTATGCACAAGAAAATTAGGAATATAGGCTTCCAAATTTTTGGAAGTCATTATGGGTAGTTGAACCAGTAGGTTCGCTGCAGCCGCTGATTTCATTTCGATTCTTATTCTGTTTTTCCCTAATGAATTGATGTTTATTACATCCTGCTTGATTTGAGGGTTATGTTGGAAAAGCAACTTCCCGACTGCCATTGGATGGAGCATGCCAACATTTTTCTCCATGCTCTCGACAAAGACGTAAAAAGGTCCTATGTCTGTATCATTATACCTATTGTTTTTACTTGGATGTTTTTTAATTAGGGTTGCTGGAGGTATGTTCACTGGAGGAGAGGACCGACTATTTTCACCTTGGTAAAGGGGATTGGAAATGCTTTCCTCTATCACTACGTTATTCGTCACTGCTGTACGTAATCTTTTACTTGGTTGCCCGCCGTTATCTAAGATATTTGCTCTGCTTTCGTCTACTGGGGGAGTAGCCATGGCTGGAGGTGTACCTGTTGTCCTGTGTTGCAGGTGAGAGCTGAGCTGGATAGCACTGCTGTTTTCTTCCCCAGTTGAGAAGTCCATCTGGTCGTTCTCGTCTGGTGGAAGCCCTTGCTGGTAGGGCGTCTGTGTTGAATTTGGTATTAGGGCTGCACACATCTGGTTGTCATCCCCGTTGTGGCAGGCCTCCAGAGCTTGGCGAATGGATTGGCCCGTGTCCCGGACCGTCTCCATTGGGGATTGCCTCCCTACCCTGCTTTTCCCGGCACACGACACTAATTCTTTTGTTGACGTTAGAACGGTACTTTATAATTATGTCACATTCAGATAAAGTCTGCTATTCACAGGTAAACACGATGACTGCACTGCACGTACGAGGAAGTTAACTCCGCGAGCGCTCGCGCTAGACTGCGTGTATTTCTTGTAACGACTTACTTTCATATGCCTGAGCGACTTTGGTATGGCGTAGCATTCGGCAGTGTAAACGCTGCACCTGCTATACAGCTTGTATTTGTAAGTCGCTCGAGGGAACACTACGGAGCAGCCTACACTGATAGCCTGCTTAGACCCATCAGTATATACCGCGGTAAAATCGTGATGCGAGTTTAAAATATCTGTAAAGACTCTTATAAAAACGTTGTCAGCGATAAACAGTTTGTTGTACCGTGACAGGTCTAAAATCGTTCTGGGTCTCTTTAAAAGCCAGGGAGGAGATTTACTCCAACCCTGGTGATAAAAAGAAGGTGTATCAAACCGATATTCTTCTAAAATAGCCTTTGTACGGTAGCTAAACGGTCTGGTTACTCTTAAACGGTTGGCATAAAGCCGTTCGTAATTTGGGTTCATTACTATGTCGTACCACGGGACTGCCAGGTGTTGAGGCAATATGCGTATAGTGTCCACCATGAGAAGATGCCGGCGGATAAAAAGCGGTGGCTCGCCAGACTCAGCACAGATGCTGGGAATCGGGCTGGTGCGGTAAGCACCCGTGGCGAGCCGAATTCCTGCATGGTGGACAATATCCAGTATCCGTAGATAACTGTCCCGTGCCGAACCATATACTATGGAACCGTACTCCAAACGCGACCGTACAAAGGCTCTATAAAATTGAAGCAGGCAGGAGCGATCAGCGCCCCATGACCTGCCACATAAACATTTTAAGACATTTAAAGCTTACTCATACTCACTAGCTTTCCTATCTCCATTGGTTGCATCTTTGCTACATGGCTGTGTTTAATTTATGTAAAAGCTTAAAGTGTTCACGTTTACCTTCGAGAAATGCTTAAAAAGACACTGCGCACGATAGTTTATATTTCATTCACACAGACTGGTTGTTGATTTTGGTGATTTCTTACTGCTGTATTACCATCGATTTCAGCAACAGTTTCTTTGCTTTTATCAGTGGTAACATCAAAGTTTAAATTTGTTTCACCTTGTTTCAGTTTTAATGCTTTACGTTTTCGGTTCCCTGTTTTTTCCCTTCCTGGTGTGTTTTCATTCCTGGTTTTCCGTCACAATCACATCTATCTTAGCTCGAATAGTATTAGTATTTAGGAACCCCATCTTTGCTTCCTAGAGCACTGCGATACCGATATTTCGGATGTTAAAAATGAAGATTAATGATCTTGAGACTCTTGGAATGCATTTATCTTCCATGTTTTACTTTGTATGTCTTCCATATCGATGATGCTACTGTGTGTTGCAGCTATGAGCAGACTGCAGCTGCAGGTTGTGTTGTCGGTGGTGGCCGCTGTGGCAGCCAGCCAGTGGTGCACGCAGACGTGTCCGCGCTTGACGGAGCGTCTCGACACGTTGAAGGTGTGGTGCGTCACGGACCGACAACCCGGACACATCGTCAACACGGTGCTGCACTGCCTCGAGAGGCGAATCCTCTGGAAGAACCCACCTCGAGTCACGGAGAAACCTGGCGACGGGAAGTTCGTTGTCGGTTTGTCGGACAGTTATGATACACGAAGAGTGGAAGAGAGCAAATGGGAAGTGTGCAGTGCCGAGGGATCGGACCAGCTTGCCTACTTTGGAATCATCCGCCCAGAGGGTAGTGTTGCACCCTGCTGGCAAGACTACGTGCTATGGTACGCAACAAATGTCACCAACCCGTGCTGGTTCGGCAGAACTGCAAAAAAACTTCCGGAAAAAACGTATAGCAGAACCAATGTAAGTACTATTTTGCTGCAACTGCTAGAAATTAGTTATTCCCTTAATAATTTTATAAGAGCTATGTCGTTTTAGATAACTATACATTATTTATTTAATAATACATTGTTTCGTCCTGCATGCACAAAATTTAGCAGCGGTCAAATAATAAAATCTCTCATACCTTTCACCTTCCGAAACAACGACATTATTTTGTAATTGCTAACAAACCATAACGCTGCCACAACTTGTAAATGGAAGCAAAAAGTAGTTAGTCAAAGATCTACAAAATATGTGACTGCAAATTTTGATTGTAAGGAAACAAGGTTCTTGCAGCGTAGTTATCTTTATTTCTGGCGTACATTAGCCATATATAAAAAAATCACTGTGCCTTAGGCGACTACCGTGTACATTTTCACTCCTAAGGTAACTGGAATAACTTCCCTTTGCCTACAGCATTATTAGTAAGTACAGTAAAAGTCCGGTTATCCGAGTTCTGATTATCCGAGCCGGCGGGTTAACCGAGGCAAATTTTTGAAATATGATAGAGAGCTTTTACGAAGATATGGAATATTTTTCCAACTAAAGTGTGTACGATATTAAGCGTGGTACTGTAGCGCTTGCGTGTATCGCCTGTTGCTGTGTCGAGTATGACTCACGTCTCCTGGCTGTTGTTACGAAGAGCAATCAAGAGAATGGATAAAGGGGAAAGTATTGAAAAGATTGCCGCTGATTTGGGTGTTGGAGAAGTTAAAGTTGGCGATTGGAAGATAAAGAGAAAAGAAATAGAATAGTGGGTTATGGAAAGTGCTAGTGTTGGTGTTATTGATGAGAAAAGGAAAACTATGAAAAAAAGGAGAATATGAAAAGACATCTGAGGCATTATTTCTTTGTTTTTGTCAAATGAGAAATATGGGGAGTCCAATTAGTGGTCCAATGCTGCAATCTAAAGCTCTACAACTTCACAAACTGTTGAGGGACGGCGAAGAATACTGCTAGCGATGGATGGATAAATCGTTGGAAAAATAAATATGGTGTCATACAGTTAAACATAAAAGCTTTCTGCAGATTTCAGTTTATAAATTAACAATGAAGATATACAAGAGAGGTTGTTGGATGACGATCAAAATCAGCTTAACGATGATGAAATTGTTAATATGGTTGTCAGCAAACAAGGAGAAGAAGACGAAGAAGATAAAAATGAGACTGTTCCAAAAATTTCTCATGCTGAAGGTTTAAAAAGAACAGAAACAGCACTTGAGTATATTGAGCAACAGAAAGAAAGCGCAGTAGCCGACATAATGAAGCTAGAGCGTCGGCGCTATACTTCCGCTAAGAAGAGAAACAAAATTATGACAAAGAAGACAAAGACTTTTGTGGCAAGTGATCGTAATTAATGAACAAAAACAACTTTATTGCTTCACAAATTAGTTTTACACTATAAATAAATTGTATTACGTATTTCAGTTTCAATACGTTTTTTGATTCATTGTAACCTCTTTCGGGGGCATCCATAAATTACGTGAGGTGTTTTTCCGGATTTCCGGACCCCCCCCCCTCCCCTCTGGTGAGATTTCGTGAGATATGGCCGGACCCCCCCCCCCTCTGGTGAGATCTGGTCCGTGAGAACCCCCCCATTTGTTTTAGGTCTCACCCTTCAAAATCCGTTTTTTCGACAAAATTCCTCCCTAAAATCGCTTTTCGCGCAATTTGTAGACCTTTATTTGTTTAGCTCTACTATGTGAAAAAAAATTTCAAAACCTCACGTGAGATGTCCGTAGACCCCCCCCCCCCCCCTGGGTGAGATTTCGCCGGACCTCCCCCTCCCCCATTTGACCTCACGTAATTTATGGATGCCCCCTTTCCTTGACCTCCGGTTATCCGAGTTTTTCGTTATCCGAGGTGGTCCCGGTCCTGTTTACCTCGGATAATCGGACTTGTAAATACAAGGTGGCCAGTGGCAAAATTTCGGGATTGATATACGGTGAATGGCGAGGTTGGTGGTTTTACTAGGAAGAAAGAAGAACCAGCTCCTTTGCAGAAATTGTTTATTCATGAACTGAAATAGGTACGCAGCAAAACATTTACAACGTCTCACGAAACAATTATAAATGATGAACAAAAATAACCGAAAAGCTCTTTACTCTAGAAAACGCACACAGTGCATCAATATCTCCGTGATACAGGAGCTTCTATCTAGCGGCAACGCGATCATTCCTCAACGACGTCAGCGAAGACTAGCATCTCGACTTTAAACTGTCGCATAATCGTTACCTTTCATGTTCATCATTTTTTCATTTACAGCTTGAATTTCGAATAAAATCCTTTCCTGAATAATGATGTCACCAAAGCGGAGAAGTTAATATTTACAATGATACCTCATTTATCGATTTTGGTAAAGTATGAAGGAAGAAAGAAGGCTTGTCACAAAAACGACAACACACACACATTTAGAAATAACTTATGACGTGGGAATGGATTTTAGCTATGTTAAGCATAATATTTTGTTTGTGTGCTAGATGAGGCATGAAATAAGGGAGAGATTTAAACTAGGTGGCCACTCGTCCAGGCCACTATCCGAAAGGACACCTCAAGGTTGAAGTCCCATTCCACAAACAGAATCATCTACTTCAAACGCAATGCGCCAAGGTTTGGAATTTAGCCTATTAAATTAATA
>JARYHS010008074.1:63066715-63125089 GCA_031002005.1 Vandiemenella viatica
TTAAGAAACAAGTCCTGAAAATATCTCGTCTCTGAGGAGTCCGCGTTATAGTTTTTTTCTGGTCAAAAGGGCTTAAGTGTGGCTTAAATGCTTTAATCATTATGAATGTCTTGTAGTACTTAAACTATCGGCATTAGTTTAATTTTACAGCACTCGAAGTATTTGGAGAGGCTAACCATTAAATGAATTTGTAGTTTTTCACGTAATTATTGTAAAAAAGTAAAACGAAATTCACATTTTATCGTGAAGTAGATACGACAAATGACTTATTATATAATTAATCCGAGTTTTCTGAAAAGCTATCAAGTTATCAAGTCCTGTTATCAACGTTGTGGAACGCATTCTCAGTGTTAGAATGGTACTACCATGCACATATGTATGCGAACGACCTAAATTGCACATCACTACATTTCCTCCTGGGACTTATTCAACCCAATATACACATCTTCCAAGACAGTACTAAACGAAATACATTTCCGCTTTTTTGTTTCATAAACCGAAATAGTGATTCCATTTCGGCAATAAAAGAGTTATGTGAACATCGAATAAGTTTACTTTTTTTAAAGATTTTTATAGTTAGTAAGTTTCAATATAAAAAACACAAAATTATCACATTCAAACAAAATGCTGGTTTTGAAAAAGTACTGGATAACAACAAAATACAGCTTTTATATCCCACTACAACAACGTAAAATGACTAGAAATTTACGTTAATATTCGACGTTTGCTCTTTAATACAATTACTGGAAACAGTACAGAGTTTTCTAAGAGTCCTGTCAAATATATAACATGTAACAAGATTTCAGATTCAGTAATTTTGGCAGTCAGCTTGTGAATATGCTTGCCTGCAAAAAGCAATTCATTTAGTTCTGTCGTTTCTTGAACATACAAAGCGTGGAAAAATTTAATAGAGACATAACGTTAATGTTTTGGCTAACATGAGACAGTGTCAGCGCACCGTGCATTAATATGAATTGAGAGACAGTTTTACGATAAAATTTAACTTAACGATAACGATTTCTTTCACTAAACATTCACCATTTTTCTAGTGCTGATGTCAAAGGCGGGACATTGATAATTGATGTGATACGTAATGATGGCTATTTAAAAATAAACTAGGAACTAAATCAAACTAATGTGCCTATTGTGCGAAAACGTTTTTTTAGCTAATGTCTCCATTGTGCGATAACGATATTTACCATTGATGCGCAGTTTCCTTAATGACACGATAATATTATTTCCGAAACTTAAAATGCCAAGAAATTTTCAGGAGCGAAGAAAGATAATGCCAGGCTGGTGATGCATTGTTGCTACCGCAGCTCCCGTCTCTGGTAAGCCTGACGCGATGGTACTGTAATTGGCTCAGATTGGGGGATGCGGATACCGGAAACTAGTGCCTTGTTTCGCAGTTCCACGGTTCGAGTCAGGCCGCGGGTAAAAGTGGTTTAATGAAATGTAACCTATTGAGCAATCCAAATTAATGAGTGACAGTTTTTGTTAGTGCATGGACGTCCAAGGTCTAATGCCAAGCCTGCGGGGTGGAAAACAGCATTGAAGAATGGCGACTGTTCATTGATCCGTCAAATACAAGTTTAAAGATAGTATTATTACACAAAAGATATGCATCAGTACCAGTTGGTTATTCCATCGACTTGAAAGAGTCGTACGAAACCATGTCGCTACTTCTTGACAAAATACGCTGTCGCGACTATAACTGGCATATCTGTGGTGATTTAAAAGTTATCACTATTCTTAACGGAATGCAGACTGGGTACACAAAGCACTGCTGCTACATCTGCGAATGGGACAGCAAAGATAGGAAGCACCACTGTATGAAGAAGAATTGGCCCATCGGATATAAAATGCAGCCAGGAAGTAAGAAAATCCTTCGTGTGCCGTTGGTTGAGCGTGAAAAAGTTATCATGCCTCCACTTCATATAAATCTGTGGCTCATGAAGAACTTCGTGAAGGCACTGGATATCTCAGATGCTTTTCGGTACCTGTGCAACAAGTTTCCGGAGTTGAATTATGCAAAAGTGAAAGAAGAATAAGACTTACTTGGTGATACTGAAAGAGATGCATGGATGGCATTCAAATATTTGTAGCGAATTTCCTTGGATATTATAAGTCTCTTGACTATGTGAATGTTGTGCAGAAGTACATTAGTGCATACAGCCTGCTGGGTTGCAAGATGTTAATTCGACTCACATCTCGATTTCTTTCCCGAGAAACTAGGTTCTGTCAGCAACGAACTTACTGAACGGTTTCATCAGGACATCACGGTGATAGAGTCATGCTATCAGGGTCGATGGAGTGTAGCAATGTTGGCTGATTACTCCTGGACGCTTCAGCATGAGATGCCAAATGCTCAGCAGAAACGCAACTCTACAATCAAGATATTCAAACCGAACTCACTGTAAAATATGGATGTTTATTTTATATGTATGTGTTTTATATATTATTATACCTTCAGCTAGACTGATATATATATATATATATATATAGTATGTGTTCATTAGTACTACATGAAGTAGTAAGTGCTCTTCTGAAACTTCCGTCTGTGAGTTGTTTGCCGTGATACTATGCTAAACATCTATAATTGTTTAATGTCTTATCTCTCAAGAACGTTGGGTGATAGAGACAAACGGTTTGCATATTCTGAATCAGCATGTCTCAATTGTCTTCCGCCGATAGATTTTTTTTGTTTATCAGTGTAATTTATGTAAGAATCTTACTTACTGAGTAACAAAATTGCCTTGGAAACACACTCGATTTAATTACAAAAGGTTGTAGAAGCTTTTCTTGATTCTATTAATCCGACATCGACTGATTTATATTTAATTCCGTTTTTCAGAATTTGCTCGCTTGGCTGAAATGGTTATTACAATCGTGCATACGAAAATATACAACAATTATAAAATATAAATTTGTCAACAACCTTTCGCGTTTAGGTTATAATACAGCCTGGACCACATTAATAATGATAGATACTATATGATAATTGGAAATCCGCAATATCGTGTGGTTACGTTTCACTATGGTCCAGGCTGCATTACGACTAAACGCATATTTGTAAAATATAATTTCGTCAATAGTCGTTCGAGTTTATATTGTAATGCTGCTTGGACTATAGTAGTACCGATAGACACGACATGGAAATTTGGTGTTCGCAATATCTTGTGCGATGGTTGTTTCACTGTGGTCCAGGCTGCATTAAAGCCTAAACGCTAACGAATTCATGCTGTCCATGGTTCATTTCAACCTGAAGTCAATGCACTTAGGTTGAAATGCAGCCTGGACCACATTGAGTACATGCCAGAGGACATGGCAATAGTGAATCCCTTTTTTATGACTCACCCTATGTTGGAATTATGGTAGAGGGTGCATTCTGACAGTGTACTTAAGTTGAAATGCACCCTGGACTATCTTCAAAAGAGAACGTAGGACCTCACAATAATGCAGAAGTATTTTTATTATTTAGTATAGAGTGAAAATCGTAAATACTACCCCGCAGGGGCCTGGTACGCAAGTGCCAGGTACGGGTTTGGCGAACCCGCGGTGCCCGAGCTGGAAACTTGTGAGCGCCGCAAGTTTCCCACACCGTAAACTCCTACCATGCTTCAACGACCACCGTAGGGCGTGGCGGTGGAACGTTGTGTGCCTAGGAGAACGGGGATCTTGGCTTCATCGCCCGGATCGTGAGGACGGTACAAACCTCTATAAAAAAACCCTTAACCTCAAGGTCGGACACGTGCCGAGGAGGTGCATGGGTGAGAGGCAGATCACTTGCTAACGTGCAACCTCAGGGGCACCTGCGCACCCCTGTTGTATTAGCGCTTCTTTTTAAACTGGTTTTACTCGTGGGACCAAAACGAAGTCTTCCAATAAAACCACAAAACCCTGCGGTACGGGTGTGCCGCAGGCAAATATAAATACACCCAGTTCTAAGAAGCGGGTGAGGGTTGATAGCCCCCCCGCTTCTGACGGTGAAAGTCACAGAAAAGAATGTTCGTTAGCGAACGCTTTTGTTATAATGGAAAGAGTAGAAGGAACATTTGAGAAGGTGTCACCCTTCTATATTTCAAAGGGTCTAGAGGGTTTAGTTGGTACCCTAAATAATGTAAAAAACTGAGGAATGGGACGCTGCTGCTGGAAACAACCACCAGTAAGCAGGCTACCAAACTGCTGAATTGTCAGAAGCTCGGGGAGTTCGCCGTAAAATGCGAACTCCATAAGTCCCTAAATTCCAGTAAAGGTGTAGTCACCTGTCGTGATGTCATGGATTTAGGGACAGACGAGCTTCTGAATGAGTGGAAAACGGAGAAAGTGGTCGAGGTACGTCAGATCACGCGAAGGGTGAATGGCAGTGTTGAAAAAACTGCCACCTTCGTCCTGACGTTTGACACTCCAGTATTGCCCAAGAATATTAAGGCCGGATATCTAAACCTGAATGTCCGCCCGTATGTTCCGGACCCGATGCGCTGTTTTCAGTGTCAGCGGTTCGGACATACGACGGCGTCATGTAAGGGCAGCCCCACCTGTGGAAATTGCGGCAAGGGGGCACATGAGCCGGGTGTCAGTTGTACGCTACCACAGGTGTGCGTCAACTGCTCCGGATCGCACCCGGCCTGGAGTAGAGAGTGTCAAGTGTATCTTGAAGAGCGCAAGATACAGGAGCTGAAGACCAAAGAGCGGATTCCCTACGGGGAAGCTAAAAAGAAGGCCAAGTCGCTCGCCGCTCCAATTTTTGGAACTAGTTTTGCTAAGATGGCTTCAGCTCCCGTCAGGAAGCAGAGTGTTGCTACCCAGACGTCCGTTGCAGACATGGGCACAAGCACTACGTGCTCATGTCAGTGCAGATGCGGTGCCAAACCCGCTAAGGTCGTTACGCCTAAGACCGTGGACGTCGGTAGCAGCACGTCTGCTACCTCGACCACACCAGCAGCAGCAGTAAATGTTCCACCAGCAACAGCAACAGTTAAAGCCACTCCACCTCCAATTCCTCCACGTGCAGTGCCCGGAAACGCAACAACATCTGCTTCCAATGCAAATGGAGGTGATCAAAAGATTCGGGGCCCGAAGTTTCGGCAGACGGACCCGACTCAGTTCGTGAAATCCCCCTCTTCATCCCCTCCCAGGTTACCTGGTAGTAGGGAAAACAAGGGAAAGAGGACGAGGAAGAAGAAAGCCATAGAGGTGTTTGGCGAGTTTGCTGAGTACGGAGATGTGTGTTTCTTCGGAGCCAGAAGAAACTGAAATGCTGGTGGACGAGCCCAGGTCTCATTCCTCAGCAGGCAGAGACCAAAGACCCACCCGAACCGGGGCGGGTGAAACTAAACCGGTAGGATGATGGATGGGTGGCCTCTTTACAGCCACCCATCCATATGCATTCGATTTTATTTTTTACACTGTTACAACTCATGTCTCGCTTGCCACTATACAGCCTGTGAGACATGTAGTTTTTTTAAATAATCTTTTGAACCTGTCTGGCCTCTTTAGAGCCATCCAGGTGTTGTACCGTTAAGTCCTGGTGGCTCCTTTAAGCCACGTCAGATTTTATGATTTGTTTTATTTGCTGTCTGTATGGCCGACCCCTTTACAGTCGACCATGCAGATGGTATTTTAGTTCATTCTTTAGCCACGATAAAAACTGGTAATTTTTAGGGAGCTATTGACCCCGCTGTGGGTTATCCTAAAGCAACAACATCAACGTTTTTAGACTTAAGGGCAGGCGTCGGCCTGGCCGACGATCTGTCTCTTATTTAACAACGAGATCAACAGTGTGGCGAGTGTTTTAATGTTTTGTGTATTGGCCGGTCTAGTGTCTAAAATTTTTAGGCAGATCGGCCTCAGTTTTAAGATGTATGGGTGGCCTCTTTACAGCCACCCATCCATTTGCATTGGTTTTTTATTTTTTATACCTCTTATAATTCCTGTCTCGCTGGCCACTATACAGCCAGCGAGACATGTAGTGTTTTTAATTATCTTGTGTACTTGTTCGGCCGCATTACAGCCATCCAGGTGTTTTTTGGTCTTAGGTCCTGGTGGCCCTTTTAAAGCCATGTATTATTTTTGTGAACTATTTTATTTGCTGTCTGTATGGCCGACCCTTTTACAGTCGACCATGCAGATGGCATTTTAGTACTCTTTTTAGCTAAGTGTTAGCTGGTCATTGTTAGGGCGCTAATGACCTCGCTGTCGACGCGCCCTAAAGCCACAAAACAACAACAACAACGTAAATACTAAAGGCATTCAGATTTTTACAGATCGCAATACCATCCACTATGACAACCATGTAATAGTATAAAAAGTAGGAACTAAAATTTTTAATCTAATGAAGGTATTTGAAGCTAAACTTATTTAGTACAAAAATAAATTAAAAAAACGAAAAATTTAAATGGAAACATTTGTCTTGGAATTGCGATTTCCAGTAGTGCCATGTTAGCTACAGAGTTGTGTAGAAATCAAATTCTCCGAGCGTGGTGGGTGAGCGGTTTGCGCTCTGACCTCGCATTTGGAGGACACGGATTCGAATCCCCATCCGGGCATCGAAATTTTGGTATTCCGTGGTTTCCCGAAATCACTCCAGGTGAATGCTGGGATATTTCCTTCAAAACACCAAGGCCGGATTCCTTTAACCTCTCATCCCGCTTTTAATGACCTCGACTAGGCGTAAAGCCATAAGTTAAAAAAAAAGAAGTTGTTTTACAGGATATAGGATATTAATGACGTTAGGACAAAATAATTTGTAATGAATTTTAATTAATTTTTGTCACATAAATTCCTGAGCCTCCCCTCAACTATATCAAAATATGTTCTCCTCCTAAAAACATCCAGTCTTTTATCCTCCACACATTTATCCAGCCACCTTCAAACTCCGATGAAAGCATAATTTTTTTTTTTTATTTATGATGTTCGTCTTACAAAGATGGATGAATTCAATAAACAAATGCAGAGGACATCCATTGCCAAAAAAGAATGCTACAATTGGTAAGCGGTCTCTATATTTCAGTTGATTTCTCCATATTAAATTTCGAATGTACAGTGGCCATTTCATTTTATCTCCAATTAATTCTTGTACATCCATGTATACTTTAAAAACGACGCCTTGATCTTGCAGCCATGATAAATAGGTATAGGTATGAGTATGTTTTGCCGTCGACAAAGATATTGATTACAATACCCGGCTGTGACATATGACAGCCAGCCATTATCGATGATTGGTTACCTGTGTATACGTTCTACATGGCGGCTTTTTAAATGTGGTGTAGCATATTCATTTTGAACGATATCTGATACTTTATCAGTAAGGCCATTGCAATGTAGTATTAATGTTTGGAGATAGTAGTTTATTGTTTGCGGGTAGATTATACTGATTAGTGAATCACTGACGGTCGGTTTGGATTTTATCTGTGGCGATTTGTTATATTTGCGGAGGAGGGGAAAGTTTAAGGTGGGAAAAAAAAGAATAGCAGGGTGTAGTTACTATTTTGGTTATTTGGCCCGTTGTATGGTGGCGTTAATTAATGCTTAGTACAGTATCTTCTTTTATTTCGAGTATTTATCTTTCTGTTCTTCCCGAATTATGAAGGTTGAAGTGTTGGAAGACATTTATGACTTTTTCCGTAGGGAGAATTCGAAAAATTTGGCGTGACTTGCTAAGATTTGGTTTGCTCAGAAGTTCGGCCAAGTGCAAAACAAGATCATGCCGTGGAACATTGTGTGGTGTTTCGAAGGATGAACATAGGTTTTTGGGACACTGTTTCCGACGTTGGAAATGCCATAAAACCATCTGTATTCAAGAGGGGTCTTTTTTTTTTCTGTAGGGATCTGTTTGCCATTGAAAGAAGTGTTTGTGCTGCTATGGTTGTGGTGTTCAAGGAACCCCGTTGGATCCTACAAAGACCACCCGACCACTGGAACTTGCAAAAATTTGGTAGAAAACCTTTGGTGCACACTTAAACAGTTCATGCGGCGGCGTAATGTCCTTGCGTTTAAATTATTGCCGGAACTCATAGATCATTTCATGTGGCGCCAGGTTTGTGGCCACACCACCCAGTATGCATTTCAGCAGATGTTAATGCAGATTAGTGAGAAATATAGTAAGTATTAACTTAGATACGATTTTAATTGCTTCCTAGTAACTACACCTATGTGTTAAATTCCTTTCGTTTGAATTAACGGCTCTTGTTTTCTTAAAATATTAAAACTGCTATCTTTCATTACAGCGTTCTAACATGCGAAGAATGGCAGCTGGATTCATGCTATTCGGACCTCCCATCGGGGAATCGATCTACCTCATAAAAACTTTGTTTCCTTACGTTTTAATGATACGGCAAATTTTTTTTGTGGGATTCATACGCTCCTCCGATGGAAGGCCCTACAATTCTTTTTTTTTTTTAGCTTTCCATACATGAGACTTTTTTTAAGTGAGAAGGATAATAGTTCTACTTAATTACAACGAATAACAACAGTTGACAGTTTCACAGGTAAGAAAATTTTTTTTAGTTATTCTGTGTCTGTTAGAATTTCAGTTTTGCATGAAAGATAGTCGTAGTTTTGAAGTACACGTAAAATTTGGACGCTGCATTAAAATCTTTATAACGCCATAGCAGTATATTCAAATTGCATTTATCATAGTTGCTAGTGATTCTACAGTCTTATGACAATATGAAGTTATATGGCGATTTTCTGTAACGTTAATCCGTAACTTCAATTTGGCTTCCCGTCTAAATTAAGTGTGATTTTGCTTTCATGTACACTTTTTCTCGGAAAGTATGACCACAGGAACATATGTGGTAAATTTCAAGCGAATTCCACAAGTCCTTATTACTCCATTATTATTTAATCACCAAATTTCCCTTTGAAAGGGCTATTTGAATCCACTGGTAGCATTAAAGAAAATTAGCTAGCGGATCAACACACTTTCATCACGAATAACTGTTCGTAGGGTTGGTGCACCAAGTGGACTACGTGTCAAAACCGGTGGTCCGCGGACACTACTGGTCCGTGAAGTTGTTCGCAGTTATAATAATACAGACCTTGTATTTGTATTGTGTAAGGATTTAAGTGAGTAGTATATGCTGTAAGTGACGAATATTTCAATAACCAGGCAAAAATCTAGCTTTTCGAGGATGAGGATCGGACAACATTCTCAGTAGGCGACAAGTGAGCGCATTTCGTCTAGGGATTAAATGAAATAAAGTTACACATACCCCCGTACAAAGGACTCTACCGCCGGAAAGGTTGCGCACCTCTGCTGCAAACACTGTATGTCCAACCCGCGCTTATTTCCGCGCCTTTGAAGATACCGACTGACAACGCGAGACGCGCCACCACGGGCGGCTCTATTCCCACGGCCCTGTGGTTACGAACTGGCCCAGCACGGTCCACAAAATCACGCGTCGTGAGAAGCCACTTTATTGTGTGTCTTCCTGTTACTTACCGCATACAGCGCATTTTAGTTGAGGAATGGTGATATTATACTGCCAGACTTCTTAGTTTAACATACGGTACGAATGGTGAGGCCATCGTACTAGCCAACCAGCAGTGTGCAACAGCCAGAGAAAACAGGTTCGCTGATGAAATTTGTCGTACAAGCGTAATAGTAAAACAAATACCAGTACAGACGGTGGCCTGATTACACACACGACTTCCTATGGAAAACTAACTTTTCTTTTAGTACGTATACTGATTGCTTTAGCCAGATTAGGTTATAAATACTATACCGCCAAATTATGTTGGTCAGTTTTCTCTAAAATTAGTAATAAATAACACGTTAAATATGTTTCAAACATATATTCTCAGACATTCAGTTACAAGTTTCAGTTTAAATTTGTTTACAACATTGATAGGTCGGAATCGGAATGAAGACCAGTGAATAATTTCTTTCGAAGTCACGTGTAAATAGCGACTGCCTGCAGTGATCTTAACCGTAATAAATTGGTGAGCGATTTTCACTCCCGTCCGCCAGCCGCAGCACCCGAACTCTACAGCATGAACCGGCCAGTAATAGCGCACTCGCCTGTAAATGCACCACAGATGTGGGCATGGCAGAGGCTGATACACTCCACAAGATCTTCTTACAGTTCATATCCACGAGATGTGCAAGGTTTAAAATGTAAAACACTACATTCATAGACTTATTTGCTTATCACAGGTTCCATGATTATGGCATAGCTCGCCGATATTTAAAAAGTATATGTCTTAACCCTCCTAGAGAAGACCAACGAACATATCTGTCCCGAAGCGAGAATGTAACAGCAATTGCCACACACACAAAAAAGAGACATAATTTTCTGTGGGTTGTAGGTTGCCAATATTCTTTCCTAATCCGTCTACATATATGTAATACGGTATTGCGGACATAGAAGCTAGGCGGAACCCGTTTTCCGTCAAGCGCGGGCCGTATGCTACTCTGGTGAGTACTTTTTCTAGCCGCGTGTCATTTATCTTGACTTCTACGGACGACAGGGTTGGAGTTTCTAAACTATATAAACTGCGTTATCTCCATACATTGCCTTAACTACAGCGTTTTATGTTGGCTTACTCACATTAGATGATGCCAAGGCTTTCCGCTTGTCGTTGCTTCCGTTGTTTTCTTCCTTGCGTATCTTGTGGTTCTCAGATTTACATATCTCCATGTCGAGGTCTGATGTGTTGGTGTGGAGAACAGTAAAGCACCGCCTGCAACGTTTCTGCTGGTGCTTCTTGATGGTCGACGGGCAGGCTGTACGATGGATCACCACCCTCCCCGTACATTCCGCTTTCCATGTCGCTCACTGTTCACTTCCACTACTTAGTAGATATTATTATATCACTCAGTTGTATACGGTCTAAACATAGCACTAGATACTACTCGCTGGTCTGCTTGCGCTACACTATCGCCTAAGGAAAACTATATTGCTTCCTAGATTGCTCGAGCGGAACTGGGGGAAGACAAGTTTTTTTTTTCCTTTTAAAGGTGGCATTTGGCTACGCGGTCATACAGCCAGCACTATGTAAGTTTGTAGTTTGCAACGATGTATTGTATCATTCAATGTATTATAGATTCTACCTGGTATAGACGACACAAGACAAACACAACACTTAATTAAAACCACCCATGCCCTCGGCCGGACTCGAACCGGCGACCCCTGCAACGCGAGGCTAGCACGCTATCCCCTACGCTGCCGGGGTCGGCGGAAGACAAGTTTCGTCCGAGGAAACACTGACCGGTTTAATACTGTATGTAAACAACAAAATTTCCGCTTTCGATCACAAATTCCGTTTCACACACCACTTGTGAAGAATAAGAGTGATACATCATAGAATTGTATTATGGTTTATTGCTCCACATAGTGTTGTCTTATCATCTGACACGTTATCTTTACTGAATTACACAGTATTGTTTTTTTTTTAAACTCAAAACTTCAAATGAAACAAGATTCATTGTTTTAATATGTTCTCTTACCATTCTTTCTTTTTACCTTAGGGCTAAATCTTTTTGTAATTTGGTAACCGACAAAAATTTGCTCCAGATGAATTGAACTTAAGATTCGTATACAATTGCTCCTCTATTTTCAAAAGTTAATTGGTTGTTATGACTACGGTGCATTAAATTTCGATCTTCCGAGACGATGAAAAACAAACTTTTTAATGTTTAGTTTAGGTAAATGAATACCAATCAATAATTTACTTCCAGTCTGACTCTTACTTCTTTCAATGTATCTAATACATATTAAGCAGATGATCACTGATATTACAAATCTTCGCTAGGTGACTTTTATGATAAGTTCAAAAGTTTTATAAATTTCAGGGTTATGAAAATAATTTGGCTTTTGATTGTGGCTTTAACATTACGTCACCATACACAGGAATCAATATAATAAAATCTACAGATACAAGGATGTCTGAATTGTATAATATTCAACAAATGCTAAGCAGACGAGTTTGAAATTGTATCTAAACATTTTCTAGCATTCCTCAATTAAAAGACTGAGTTCTGCCTTCCATGGAACCATTCTGTGTTTTCATGGTTCTATTATCATAAAAAATTCAGAGATCCACTTGTAAACCAATTACAGGAACGAAAATCCGAACGTAGTTGGTGATTAGTAACAATTTGCAACGAAGTTAAGTAGTAACTATTTTAAATTCACGGTCCAGCCATCGAGACTTCGAATTTCCTATTTAAACAGTGAGACCTAACTTTGTTCTTACACAGCTAATATTTTCCGTGTCATTGCAAAAGATTTATTAAGGCTCAAGTGAAATAATAACGGCAAAAAGGAGTTTGGATTATTTAATCCATTCAGGCAACAAATTTGTTATTTTAACTTCCCAATTAGTGAATCATGTGCTGTTAGTGTCCCGATGAATGGGCAACACGAGAAGAACGTAACACGTCATTAAACTACTCGTGCCCGATTCGAACCGCGTACCCTTCTTCCGCGAGACAGGGTGGTTCCTAGCTACTATCTTCCTGCTCGGCATCCGCCAATCTGAGCGACCAACAGCGCTAGAAACTTACCGGTTACCAGCTAATAACCACTTGGTCGGTAACATTTTTCCGCGTTGCAGAACTGCCCTATTACTTCCTTGGAGCATTAAATTTCATAAACAATACGTAGACGTTAAAAAAAAAACTGTACATCATTAAACGATGTATTAGAATCAACTTGTGATCTTTCTGCCATCCACTATTGATGTTTAGTTTTTTTTGTCTTTAGCTCTAGGTTACAGTTTCATTTTTTTACTCCAGAGATTTATTCCCATCTAATGGCTGGAGGAGTCAGAGTAGTATTAGCATAAGATCAGGCTAAGAGGTTGGCCTACAAGAATAACTTGATGCCACAAATAAAACACAATATATGATATACATCATTGACTCACTCGTGACCCCAAATAGTAGCAGTAGGCCTATGTTGTTAATTACGGAAGCTTCCAGTCCATCAGTTTTTGATAAACCTTCCACCTTTACATCCGCAGCCGAATACGAAACTTCAGTGTGTGACATTTTGCCATATTCACTAATGAAGTCGATTTTCAATCTAATTCGGAAAAAGCTGGACTAGAAATTTCTCTCTTTTTTTTTTTACTATTTTCTTATTGTTTAAAAGAAAGCATGAATGTTCAGTGTTTTAAGCTGCTTTTCTCAGTTGTAGTGAAAGAAAATAATTTTTCCTACGTTAAAATATATCCACAAAGTTTCTTTACTAACGCATACCTAACTGAGTCTGTCCCATGCTACCGACAACATTGTTTTAATTTCCCTTTTTTTGTTTTTCTACATTTTGTATGTTCAAAAACAACTTATGAGTAGTTCCATATCTCAGAACGTTAGGGCAAGCAGATTCGTGAAATTAATGCTATAGTAATGAGTTTTGTAATTGTGTTATGTGCTACATAGCAGACAAATGCTTCTGGCCACTGTATCATTTTCACAGATTTTAATCCAGTGCAAACATCACGTTTTATATTAAATTTCTTGTTATTTTATGATCTTGAAGACCAATGTAACAGCTAAACTGTTTAGTGTCGTACCTTTTGTTCAAAATTAACACTTTGTTTGAAAGTAGTAACTTCTTCACTACGTATTGACACTAAATAATTCTCAAATGTATTAAAAAAGTACAAATCGACTGATTTTTCGTTTTTTTTTGTGAGTCGAGCATGTGACAATTTTGGACAATCTCGTGATTATACCATCTATAGGACATAAGACTGTCTTTGCAATTGTGTATAAAAGTTTGAATAATTTCCAGGAGGAAATTTAGCGATGTTCGTTTCAGGTCGTTCGGAAACTTACGAGCATGGTAGTACATCGGTCATGTTTTTTTATAAACGGTTGGCGAGAAACGCATCGAAACATTCAGAAACAGTGCGCAGATCTCAGCTTAAGGCTACGGCCACACTTGCGTTTTTTTCACGCCGAGACGCAGCGGGAAAAAAACGTGAAGTGGCAATCCCGCAGACTATGTCACACTTGCGTGTTTTTCCCGCGCGTGAAAAACACGCAGCCTATCCCGCGCGTGCACATACCAGCAGTTTTTATAGGCTCAGCTGCTTGTCAACTAGACTGCTCTCGAAATTGCCGTGGCAAAATAGTTATGTTAACCTCCCCGACTATCTTAATTCAGAGTGAACCATTGCATAATTCTGTATAATATCATGCACAATATGAGTAAACTTACCTAAATTTGCTTTTGTTTCTTCATCAAAACCTTCCCACATGCCATCCAAAAGGGCAGAAGTCACTGCTGTCCATGAAATCCTCTTGATATCCAAACCGAGCGTGGCGGTGTAACGGATAGCGTTCTCGCCTCGCATTCGGGAGGACGGCGGTTCGATCCCCGTCCGGGCATCCAGATTTGGGTTTTCCATGGTTTCCCAAATCAGTCCAGGCAAATGCCGGGATGCTTCCTTCAAAAGGCCATGGCCGAATTCCTTCCCATTCCTTGCCCCCTTCCTTGCCCCCCATCCTTTCCCGTCTCTAAAGACCTCGCTGTTGAGAGACGTAAATACAAATAAAAAAAAAAAAATTGATATCCAATCCATAATGAGAACAAACAATGATAACGCAACAAACAAGAGTCAGTCACCGCGGCCTGTTTTTCACGCAAGTGTGGCCACTCACTGCAGCGTGAAATCCCGCTGAAAAATGGGCCGGGGCGCGTTCTCCTGCGGGCGACCTTGAACACGCGGCTCTCTCCCACTTCCCGCTGCGTGAAATCACGCCAGTGTGGCTGGCCTCATATACTTCAATGTACACAGACGGAAAAAAAAATCCCAACACCAAGAAAGACTTGTGTTAGATAAACGAAATTTGGTAGGCGTGTTTATACATCTGAAAGATGACATCGATTCAAATTTCGCGCTTCGCGCATAAGTGTGGCGCTAGTAGCGCTACTCAGAGCTTTCAAATCAGGTTTGCTTTAAATACGCGCTGTAAAGTTTGTGAACGTTATTTACCGCTGAGATTTGACATAGTGAGTTGATGTTAGCCAAGAATGCCTTTAAGAAGACGAAGAAGCCATTATCAACAGCTCACCGAGTTTGAACGAGGTCGTGTAATAGGGCTACGAGAAGGTGGATTTTCTTTTCGCGATATTGCAGAAAGACTTGGCCGGAATGTATCCACTGTGCATGATTGTTGGGTGCAGTGGTCAAGGGATGGTACTGCCTCAAGAAGACCGGGTTCCGGGAGGCCACGTGGCACTACTGAGAGGGAAGACCGCCGTATTCGGCGTACAGCTGTGGCGCATCGTACTGCGTCTGCGGCAGAAATTCGAGCTGCAGTTGGTACCACAGTGACACAACGAACTGTTAGAAATCGGTTACTTCAAGGACAGCTCCAAGCCAGGCGCCCTGTAGCGTGCATTCCACTGACTACAAGCCATCGCCGTTTGCGACTCCAGTGGTGTCAAGCCAGAGCTCATTGGAGGACGGAGTGGAGATCTGTTGTGTTTTCTGATGAAAGCAGGTTCTGCCTTGGTGCCAGTGATGGCCGAGTGTTGGTCAGAAGGAGGCCAGGGGAACGCCTGCAACCAAACTGTCTGCGGCCTAGACACACTGGACCTACACCTGGAGTCATGGTCTGGGGAGCAATTTCCTATGACAGCAGGAGCACTCTTGTGGTTATACCAAACACACTGACTGCAAATTTGTACGTCAGTCTGGTAATTCAACCTGTAGTGCTGCCATTCATGAACAGCATTCAAGGGGGAGTTTTTCAACAGGATAACGCTCGCCCTCATACCGCTGTTGTCTCGCAACGTGCTCTACAGAGTGTCGACATGTTACCTTGGCCTGCGAGATCACCAGATCTGTCTCCAATTGAACACGTATGGGATATCATTGGACGACAACTCCAGCATCATCCACAGCCAGCACTGACCGTCCCAGTATTGACAGCACAAGTACAACAAGCATGGAACTCCATACCACAAAGTGACATTCGAAACCTGTATGACACAATGCATTCACGTTTGCAGGCTTGCATTCAAAATTCTGGAGGTTACACCGGCTATTAATTTAACAGTATTTCACATTTGAAATGCATTTTCTTGAGCTTAAATTAACCTGTGATCTTGAAAATTTAATCAATTAAACATGTTAACTTGACAAATGCATTGTCCAAATTTCATTACTCTACAATAATTTTTTCTTGGTGTTGGGATTTTTTTTTCCGTCTGTGTAGTTCATATTGTCGCGGGATTTCACGTTCAAATCCTGCGTGAAAAAAACGTAAGTGTGGCCGTAGCCTAAAGCGCCGTTCCACGCCCTTCTCCACTCTGTCTGCATCATTTTGCCCGTTTGGAAGAATGCCCTGCGATTTTATGTTCTTGGAATTGCATATAACTGACAGAAATAAACAACGATAACGACGAAACTATTTGCAGAGCGATAAATAAGTGAAACAATAAACATTTTTTATTACTGAACTCGTTGACGAAATTTAATGTTCAGTCTTCGAGTCAGAACGTTACAGAATAATTAAAGTCACCGTCTAAGAGAAAATGTATGTCTGGAGCGCAGGGCCGTAGCTAAGGGGGGGCATCGTAGGGCAATGCCCTACCTTAAAATTCCAATGCCCTACCTTAAAAGATACCATCAACTAAGATAATATGCTAATTACCTAAACTGTTGCTTCATAGTATGAAATGATGGAAAAAATTAATTTACTACTAACACAGCGACGTGTAAAAATTCCGAATTAACTCCCCGCAGGGGCCTGGTACGCAAGTGCCAGGTACGGGTTTGACGAACCCGCGGTGCCCGAGCTGGAAACTTGTGAGCGCCGCAAATTTCCCACACCGTAAGCTCCTACCATGCTTCAAAGACCACCGTAGGGCGTGGCGGTGGAACGTTATGTGCCTAGGACAATGGGGATCTTGGCTTCATCGCCCGGATCGCGAGGACGGTAGAAACCTCTATAAAAAACCCGTAACCTCAAGGTCGGACACACCTAGTTCTAAGAAGCGGGTGAGGGTCGAGAGCCCCCCCCCCCCCCCGGTTCAGAATGTAACAGTGACAGAAAAGTTTGTTCGATACCGAACGCTTTTATAGTGATGCAAAGGGTGGAAGGAACGTTTGAGATAGTTTCACCCTTTTATATTTCTAAGGGGCTGGAGGGTCTGGTAGGGACCCAAAATACGGTGAAAAAGTTGAGGAATGTGACGCTGCTGCTGGAAGCTACAACCAGTAGGGAAGCTACCCAACTCCTTAACTTTGAGAAGCTCGGGGAGTTCACAGTCAGTTGCGAACTCCACAAATCCCTGAATAGTTCCAAAGGCGTTGTCACCTGCCGTGAATTGATAGACATAGCGACCGAGGAACTCGTTAAGGAGTGGAAGGAACAGAAAGTGTTCGAGGTACGTCAGATCACACGATGGGTTAGTGGCAGTATTGAAAAGACTGCCACCTTCATCCTGACGTTTGACACTCCAGTAGTACCCAAGAACATAAAAGCAGGCTACATCAACCTGAACGTCCGTCCGTATGTTCCGGACCCGATGAGCTGTTTCCAGTGTCGGCGGTTCGGACATTCGACGGCGTCATGTAAGGGCAACCCCACCTGTGGTAAGTGTGGCAAGGGGGCACATGAGCCGGGCGTTAGTTGCACGCTACCACAGGTGTGCGTCAACTGCTCCGGATCGCACCCAGCCTGCAGTAGGGAGTGTCAAGTGTATTTTGAAGAGCGCAAGAGACAGGAGCTGAAGACCAAACAGTGGATTCCCTATGGGGAAGCTAAAAAGAAAGCCAAGTCACTCGCCGCTCCAATATTTGGGACTACTTTTGCAAAGATGGCTTCAGCTCCCGTCAGGAAGCAGAGTGCTGCTACCCAGACGTCCTTTGCAGACATGAACACGAGTACTTCGTGCTCATGTCAATGCAAATGCAGTGCTAAACCCGCTATGGTCGTAACGCCTAAGACCGCTAACGCCGGTAGCAGCAAGTCTGCCACCTCGAACACACCAGCAGCAGTAACAAATTTTCCACCAGCACAAATAGTAGCAGGCCAGGTAACACCACCTCCTGTACCTCCACGCGCTGTTATAGCTGTAGCTATACCATCTGCTACCAGCACCAGTGGAGGTGACCAGAAAATCCGGGGTCGGAAGTTCAGAGAGACAGACCCGACCCATTTGTTTAAGTCCCCCTCTTCGTCTCCTCCCAGACTGCCTAGCAATAGGGTGGGAAAGAGGCAGAGGAAGAAAAAGGAAAAGAATGGGGGGGAATTTGAGGAGTCCCCTGGGTCGGAGATGTCTGTCTCCGCTTCCGTGCAGGAAGAAATTGAGATGCTGGTGGACTAGTCTGGTCCCGTTACTCAGCAGACAGCGACCGAAGACCCACCCGAACCGGGGCAGGTGAAATTAAATCGGTAGGATGGCTCCCATACTCCAGTGGAATATCAACGGTTTTATGACTCACAAAGAGGAGTTACAACTCTTGGCACGGTCTGATGCTTTGTGTTTCTGTCTTCAAGAGACACACTTCAGACCAACACATCATCCTGTGCTAGGATTTGATCTTTACCGCAAGGACGATACCGAGAGTGATCGAGCGGAGGGGGGAGTGGCGGTGTTTGTACGGAACGCTGTCCACTCCGAGCCTGTAGCTCTCACCTCTCCTTTACAAGCAGTAGCATTTAAACTATATGGACCGGTGCAACTGACTTTATGCTCTACCGCCAGGATCACCAGTTGATTGCGGTCAGCTGGCTGACATCACACGGCAACTCTCTCGGCCTTTTCTCCTATTGGGAGACTTTAACGCGCACAATGTGTTGTGGGGTTCGACCACCAATTGCCCCAGTGCCGAGATATTTGTTGATTATTGGAGCAGGAGGATTTGTGCATCCTAAATACCGGTCAGATGACGCACTTCACTACTGCTTCCGCTTCGTCCTCTGCTATGGATCTCTTTCTTTGCTCTCCTCAGTTGCAGACTCCGTGTATTGGGAAGTGGATCGCGACCTACACGGAAGCGAACACTTTCCAATTTGGTTGAGCGCTGAGTTTGAACGGCGTGATCGAAGAACGACAAAGAAATGGAATATCAGCAGAGCTCACTGGCAGCTCTACAGCCGTTCAATCACCCTCGAACAGCGCACTAACATCGAGGAAAAGGTGAAACATCTAACTGATCAGATTCACCAGGCTGCTGATATTTCCTTGCCTGGCAACTCAGGAGCGCTGCGCAGAACGCCCGTCCCGTGGTGGAACGAGTAATGTCGTTCCGCTATACAGGGT
Organism: Vandiemenella viatica; assembly: GCA_031002005.1. Taxonomy (NCBI): domain Eukaryota; kingdom Metazoa; phylum Arthropoda; class Insecta; order Orthoptera; family Morabidae; genus Vandiemenella; species Vandiemenella viatica. The sequence goes on from JARYHS010008074.1 coordinate 63,085,951, forward strand.
CGCAGACGGGCCTTCCGTTGGTTTAAGTTGTAGCCGACACCCGACAACCTCGCAGCGTTCCGGGTTGCTAGAGCTAAGGCACGTCGTGTGATTAAGGAGAGCAAGATCAGGTCATGGCAGACCTTTGTGAGCACCATTAACCGTTCCACGTCATCATCAAAGGTATGGGAATCTGTCCGCCGTATATCCGGGAGGTACTCATGACCACCAGTATCTGGATCATTGGATCGGGGGCGTGTAGTTACCGACGAGCGAAGAATAGCGCAGTTGATGGCAGAATACTTCGCTGCCATCACTTCGTCTGCCGGATTGGACCAACAGGTCAAACAACGAAGAACATCTGCCGATAGCTAAACTTGAACTTCGACTCGTCGGAATTGCAAGACTACAATAGCCCATTTTTATGTTGGGAGCTGGAGTCGGCTCTTAACAACGCCAAACACACTGCGTCAGGGCCTGACCTGATCCAGTACCAGATGCTGAGGCATCTTAACAAAGATTCTAAAGAGAACCTCCTGGGTATTTTTAATGAAATTTGGACCGGAGGACACTTCCTCGACTCGTGGAAGGAAGCAACGATGATACCAATTTTAAAACCAGGCAAATACAAGTTGTTGCCAGGTAGCTTCCGTAGCATTGCCTTAACGACCTGCGTCGGGAAGCCACTAGAGCGGATGGCGAACCGCAGCTTCGTCTGGTGTCTTGACTCCCGTAAACTGTTGAGCCGTTTTCAGTGGGGATTCAGAAAGTTCCATTCAACCACGGATAACCTGATCCTACTGGAAGTGGCAATTCAAGACGCCTTCATCCGCAGCCAACACCTTGTGGGTATATTTGTCGTTATTGAAAAGGCCTATGACACTACCTGGCGACACGTTATTTTAAAACAGTTATATGAATGGGGATTTAGGGGAAATCTACCCCGTTTTTAAAATCATTTTTATCGCGACGTTGCTTTCGGTACCGAGTCGGTAGGGAAGTGTCCGACATTTTTATTCATGAAAACGGTGTTCCTCAAGGATCAGTTTTAAGTGTGACTCTTTTTGCCATAGCAATTAATAGCATCTCAACTGTTATAAGGAGGCCCATCCGGTTCTCCTTATACATTGACGTCTTTTTAATTTTTATTGCATCGTCTAGCCTGAGAAGCGCTGAGCGGCAGCTGCAGCTCACGCTGAACAGGCTGGATGAATGGTCAGTACACACTGGCTTTCGTTTCTTTGCTGAGAAAACCCGGTGTGTGCTTTTTAGCCGCAGTAAAGTCTTTTAGCAGAACCTCATCTCACCTTGAGGAACACCGTTTTAAGTTTTAGTGAAACTGTTCGGTTTTATGGCCTCATTTTCGGCATTAGGCTTACATAGCTGCCACATCTTAATAGATGTTAAAGCCAGAGCCTTGAAAGCGCTTAATGTTTTAAAGTGTCTGTGTGGCAGGTCGTGGGGCGTTGAGCGCTCCTGCCTGCTACAGTTTTATAGAGCCTTTGTGTGGTCGCGTTTGGAGTATGGTTGCATTGTCTACGGTTCAGCACGGGACAGTTATCTCCGTATACTGGATTGTGTCCACTATGCAGGAATTCATCTCGCCACAGGTGCATACCGCACCAGTCCGATACCCAGCAATTGTGCTCAGTCTGGTGAGCCGCCCCTTCCATCCGCCGGCTTCTCCTCATGGTGTTACACTATAAACATATTGCCGCAACTCCTGGCAGTCCCGTGTACGATGTAGTTCTTCACCCTAACTTTGAACGGCCTTATATCAACCGCCATAGAGCAACTAAACCGTTCAGCTACCGTACAAAGGCTATATTAGAGGAATAACGTTTTTCAGATGCCCTCTTTTTATCACCAGGGTTGGAGTAAATCTCCTCCCTGGCTATTAAAGAGGCCCAGAACAGTGTTAGAATTGTTGCGGTACAACAAGCTGTGTACTGCCGACAATGTTTTTACCCGAACTTTTAGAGATGTTTTAAATGAGTTTCGCGATTTTGCCCCGGTATACACGGATGGGTCTAAGCAGGCTGACGGAGTTGACTGCTCCGTAGTGTTCCCTCGAGCGACTTATAACTACAAACTGAATAGCTGTTGCTGTGTACACACTGCAGAATGTTACGCCTTGTTAATGTCGCTCCATCATATGAAAGTATGTCGCCGCACGAAGTACAGTCGGGGACAGAATTCGCGAGACCCCTCGCCTTTCGATTATGCTTCGTTCTAGACACGACTACCTCATGGGACAGCATAACTGGTAGGTGGTACACTAAATTCATGATAAAATAGACCTCTCATACCCAGCACTTTACCCAAGACTAAAAAAAATGAGCCCGCGCGCGAGAGACTCTCAAACGCTCAGAGGCAAAGATCGGAGTTATACAGTTAAACGTATCGTCATTTTAGTCATAATAATAATTGAAATAACGAAACCCATTGATTATAGAGCAAAGGTAACGCTTTTTTCGTAATTTTGATAGCCATTGAGTATTTTTTCTTTCTTTATAATAAACAGTTGACAATTCGATAACAAACGAAATGACATGATGAATACTGAAAAGAATCACTAAATTACGCACGGAAAACTAATAAGAGAGTCTGAATGGACTTTGACACACTTTCTAGCGCTGCAGCGTTATAGACACACAGAGTTTAAGCGTAAGTAGAAAGTGCATTTACTGAAATGGTGAACTAAGTCACGGAATATAAATTAACTATTTCTACATACTTCAAAAGTTCGGAATAAGAACATCTTAATTTTGTTTTCACCGTAATATAGGTAAGCTTAAATTGATCGCAGTAGTAATAATAATAAATTAATAACAGTAAATTCGTCTGCAATGTGAATAAGCGGTTTCAGATTTTAAAGCTGAAAGAATGGAAGTAGGAAACCTTTCATATCTCCCTTTGTTTCTAACACTGATACTTCTTTAAAGTTTTGTATCGAGCATTACTTCTTGCCTTCCAAGCCAGATGGGTTAGAGATAACAATCTTGCCTTGTATTCGGTGGCACATGGCTTCAAACCCCGTACGATATCCAATTTTAAGTAAATTTTAAGTAAATTTTAAGTAAATCTCTCCAGTTGAACTCCGGAATAGCTCCTTCGAAAAGCCGTGGACGAATTCTTTTCCGATCCTAGAATCCAATACTCTCAAGATTCAAATCACATTGGCGTCGAAACAGAATAAGAAGAAGAAGAAGAAGAAAGAAGAAAAATAACCGAATTTGGCGGGTTAGTGGTAACGCTCTGAGGTGGCTTCCGGGAGGACGTGGGTTCGAATCCCCGTCCGGTCATTCAGAGTTGAGTTTTCGATGGCTTCCCCAAATCAGTCCAGGCAAATGCAGGGGTGATCTCGTCATAAAATACCATGGCTGAATACCTTCCCGTTTCTTATCCCCGAGTACTTACCTAAATACATCGACGTCAACAAGGCATAAAGCCATAAGCAAAAAACAAACAAAGATACATAGCTTAAAAATGTCGCCAAATTACTGTCAGTTATCAAGCTTAAAGGCAATAGCTATTGATACTACTCCAAATCATATTTTTTATTAGAAAATTCAGGAAATTGTTTTATTAATGTAAAGGAAGGTGTAGAAGTAAAGCTTTCTAAATACAAACAAAAGTTGAAACTCCGAATAATATGAAGTGGATACCCAATATTATCAAATCTAAATTTGACATCATGAGTGAATATGGCCCAACGTACAGAGGTATCTTGTTTTAAAAAGTAAACCACCAACAGAGACGCTGACAGGCATGAATAAAAAGGCCTCATATGAAATATTTTGCAGTTACGACGTCAAAGAGAAAGGATGAAAGTGTTGAAACTCATTCATTGGCTTATTTATAATTATGTATTAGTCATTATTTTTTTTTTACCATTTCTACTTCAAAATGCTCTCAAAGCATTTTGAAAACGTTCTGCCTCGTACTATTTTCATGACTGAATTAATTAATTAATATTGTGTATTGACCTTACATTAAAAAAAAAAGGTCTAAGCATACTTTACGGGAAATTGATCTGCTTCGATCTTTAGATTTAAATATTTTGGTGTAGACTCTAGTGAAAGAATGTGTAAACGTTAATACAATCCCGATGGCTAACACAGATGTTAAATCCAAGGTGCCTTAGACATTTCCGGGAGTGATTTTCCTCAACCTAATTTACCTGCTGTGTATTTGTCCCTGAACGTTGTATTTGACACAGCTCAAGAGAGCAAATCATTATGGGAGAGTAGAACCATATATACGTGACGAACCATCGTTTTCTGAACTTAAAAATAATACATAATCTTGCCATAGTTGTTATCGAAGATGCGGAAATGTTCGATCCACTACAGATTTTATATCTTAATCACATAGTCCCATATTCCACAAAGCAACCACGGACACCTAGATACGATTAATCTTTTATGAATCGACAATATTCCACTTAGAAATCACCAATTTCCTTAGATGCACACACATAAGAATTTATAAATTTCAGCTGCATATGAACTTTGCAAACATCGCTAAATGTTTGACTAACTAATAGAAAACTTTTCTCACTGCCGTCTTTCCTATTATAAAATTTCATGGTGAGAATAATTATGAAGCAGGTTCAATGGCCTGCTCGGGTATCCAGATTTCAGTTTTCCATGCTTTCACAAAATCAATTTAAACGAACGCTGGGACGGTTCATTCAAAGGCAATGGCCAAATTCCTTCCCATTTCTGTCTCCAATCCACACCAATCTCTAATTACCTAGACGTAAACGAGGCGAAAGCCATAAGCACAAAACAGAGGCAAGTAACAGAAGAACGAATGTGCGGTTGTCAGAGATCAAATTTAAATTCCTCAGCACTGTCGATCGGCACCACCATAACTGCAAAAGCTAAAATTGAAATATAGTGCAAACATGATCATTTGTATTCGGAATACCGTAATCACAAATATGTGATGCTTTCACGAAAGGCAGATGTTTCGTCCATAAAAACTTTTTCGTTGACTTCTGAAGGATTTAATTTGGGTAGCTCAAAACATTCCGAGTTGCTAGTTGGGTTTATGGTTCATAGTAAATTCTTGTTACATTCATTTACATCGCATTACGTTACCTAGTGTATAACATCTATTCACACACCAATATGAAATAATGAATGTGTCATTATTTCGGAAAATTGAATAGTTACGAAATTTCAATTTCGTATTATAATTGTTCGTCAAGATTAATGAATTAGGAGGTAATTCTGTCTTGGGTACGATGACAACCGCTTTCGAAGTCGTAATACAAGGAAATACACATCGTTTGTGCCAGAAGACTTCCTCGTCGACTGCGCCACTTGTTTTCAAACTCCAGTCTGAGATAGTGTGTTTCGTTGCACCAGCGAAAATGAATCATTTAAGTGACATTGATAAGGGGGCAATTATTGATCTACATTAAGAAGGGTATTCGAACAGTTCAGTATGACAGGTCACCAGTCCGCCGACCCCGACTAGTTCTGAGGTCGTTCCTCGAGAACCCCGAAGTGCTGCAAATTGTTTGGCCACCCAAGGACCCTATAGAAAATGTTTGGGCAGAAATAGTCAGAATTATAAGAGAAAATGAGCCACTGTTAGATGCCATTTGTGACTCGTGGTAACAACTGCTCAAAGGTCGTGGTTATATTTCACGCCTCATTAATTCCATGAACAGTAGAATCCGTGCTGTTGTCGATGAGGAGGGAGGCTGCACAAGATACTGAAAGTTAATTACATGTATATTTTACTTTTTCATAACTGTCCTGCCATACCTCTTTTTCGCATTCTGCGATCGTATCCCTTTATTTACAACCTGATACATTTGCAAACATCCTTCCAAACACCTTTTTCCCTTCCTCCTCTACCCGTCACCAAAGACTTTTTGTCAGAGTACAGGTCTATATCGAAGAAGGAAGTTCTAACCGTTAGTCGGCGGTAGCGTAGTGGGAAAGCCGACGAAGTAGTAAGCTCAGATGATATGGGGGCTGGCACGATGTTCCGTGGGAGCAATTTTTTTTCATCTTCTTCTTTTTATTTCAGCCTCGTGTAAAAAAAATGCTACACAGAAGTTTATACGACAAGCGTAGCATACAATCAAATAAGATAGCAATGTTTTACTCCAATTATCATCCTAACATTAGTGTCTGTAATATCAGTTTCACGATTTAATAAAAAACTATGGTACTGAATTAATTTAAGGGTTAAGGTATTGTGTTGTTTACTTATTTTCACTGTTGCATTAAATGCTTGCGAATGCCGCGATGTTTCCTTCAAAAGGACATGGCCAGAAAGCTCACTCCTTGCCCCCATTCCTTTTCTGCCCCTAATGACCTCGACAAGTTGTAAGGCCAGAAGCAAAAACTAAATAATTTTTTAAAAATCTATCAGTGCAGATTTAAACAATAGCACTTGCCACCACGATTTCATTACAAGAAATTTCTCAAATAAACATAATTACATCTCTGTGGTGTGTTTTGGACCTTCTCCTTGTTGGATTTATCTTATTCAAATGCCGACCACGGTAGCGGAGGGACTAGAGTGCTACTTTCACATGTGGAGAGTTCCCAGATCGTTGTTATTTTTTCTTTACGGTTGTTCGCGTCGAAATCATTGGAGGGGGAAAAATGACGGGGGCATAGATCGGCAAGGAATTCAGCCATGACCTTTTTACCAACCATTCCTGGTACTCATGGAGCGATTTCCATTAATCATGCGAGATCAAATCCGGATGGATGGACGAAGATTTGTATTCGTGTCTTTCCGAATGGTAGACTTGAGCGTTACCGGGTCTCTTGGTCACTACCCATGTGCGATGACGGAATGGAAACGGCGACCCTAAAAATGCGATGATAGCATTTTAACCCCTACACTGCTAGGGCCAGCTTAAGTGTCTTGGTCGGGACTCTAGTGACGGAATATGTGCACGTGTCTGCGGTCATGGATTGCTAACACGGATGACAATTCCGAAGGCCCACAGAACAAGGAAATTGTCAGACATTTCAGGAATGTGATTTTCCTCATCCTCCTCCAACTACTCTGCGTCTGAGGCTGTTGTCGGACAGAGTTCGACAGACGAAAAAATTATACACGAGTAGAACCTTACATACGAGAGGAACAACGGCTCTATGAACTTTTTAAATTTTTTTCTATCTGTATCCCTCTTTGACGTAGAGGTCATTGAAGACGGGAATGAGTGGGGGCAACGAACGTTCTTTTATGAGGAATCATCCCGGCACTCACGGAGTGATTTCCGTTAAGCATGTAATTTCCAAATCCGTGTTTAATTCGTGTCTTTTTGAATGCGGGGCTTGTGCGTTACCGGGATTCTCGGTCACTGGTGCTATTTCTGCCTAGGGCGTGGGTGTCAAAATAAGTGTTTTGTATGTCTTGTATGAGCAATTCATTTGGATGATCACATAAAAAGATTTAGCTAAATGAATGGACATCGGCGGTAATGCCACTTAAAAATTTAAGAATATGTTATTGAACAAAAAGGCCATAAGCCACCTTCAAAAATCTCTCACCGATCCATCCCACATTAATTTTTGTTTTTTGTTTGTTTTGTTTTTGTTTTTTGATGTCGGCTATTTACATGGCTGAGTACTAAAAAGAGTTTTAGGATATTAAGATAAAAAAATGCAGAGTAGGGGGAGTGCAGTGAAGGTCTTTAGTACACACAGAGTTGTGTTTAATTTCATTTCAGTTTATAGGACGTGATCTATTTATTACTATTTGCGGTTATTATAGGAGAAGAATTTCTTCCGGCTAACTCGACGAAATTGGAGGCAAGCAAGAAGTAACCGATCTAATAACGTTTCTAGGAAGTGTTTATTTACAATGGCCCTGAGGAAGCGAAGAACACTTGTTCAGCAGTGTTAGCTCTTAATACGGTGTATGCATATTATCATCTGTACTAGAAACATGTCATTATTCGAATGGCGAGCACCTACAATTATAGCGACAGCCATTTGCCGAAAATAAAAGAAACAACTCAACTTCATATAAAATTTTATTAAAGTTACGTGATCATAATTAGAGGACCTATGAAAGTGAGATTCGTCGCTGATGATGCCTCGAGGAGAGGCGAAACGCGTACGGCAATAAACCTACATTATACAGTTGTATTGGCGTTATTTTATGAATTAATTTACTCAGCAACTGCGGAAAAATGGCCTTCAACAAACATTGCGATGAAAAATAACATTGAACATTAGTCATTAAAATTTTTTGGAAATTACTCCTTGACTTCAGAATACTTTCAAAGCATCTTGTAAATGTTCTACTCGTACTATTTCACTGTCAAATTTATTAATTAATATTCCGTAATCATGGTTCTATTTCTTAAAAATTGGAAGTACACGTATGAAAAAAATTATCTGCCTCCATCTGCTGATTTAAATATTTTATGATCGGTGAATGCGACGATTCAGCCTGCTCCAGTTTATATTTTTCCGACTATAGTGTCAGGCTTTGCTGAGGTAATGTGACACACTATAGTGCGGTAAACACAAAACGAACATTACACTCATTTAAAAATACCTATGTGCGAGGACGGACTCGAATTGGCGACCCTAAAAATGCGATGATAGCATTCTAACCTCTACACTACTAGGGCTAGCTAGTGTCTTGGTCGGGACTCTAGTGAAGGAATTTGTGAACGTGTTGCGATGATGGTTTGCTAACATGGATGACATTTCCGAAGGCCCACAGATCAAAGAAATTATTAGACATTTCAGTCATGTGATTTTCCTCATCTTCGTTTAACTGCTCTGCGTCTGAGGCTGTTGTCGGATACAGTTCAACAGACGAAAGAATTATACAGGAGTAGATCCGTATATACGCGAGGAACCAGGGCTTTCTGAAGTTCTTTTAATTTTTTCTTTCTGTACCCCTCTTTGACGTCAAGGCCACTGGATATGGGAATGGAGTGGGAGTAAGGAACGAGCCTCGCAGGTCCCACCTCTCTGAGCCGCTGCGTTCATCGGAGTTCTGTGCTTCGCACAGTTACAGCATTACAGAATTTTAACTCACACGCATACAGTTTCATTGTCTTAAAATATTTTTTAACAATAGAAATATTTGAGTTTTTTCCAAGTCTCTTAGTGATTGCCTTAGCTAAGAGATTAAAGCGCGTACCCTTCAAGCAGCCTTACGTACCCCTGGGGGTACGCGTACCACTAACTGGGAAAAGTAATACTAAAGATTTCAGATCTAATCATTTAGTGTCTCATTAACCTGAAACCAATGAATTCATTTTTATATCCTCGTAATCAGCTTCTCGAAGAAAACATATTTTTCTTTAACAAATCTAGCTTATTCCAGTCTGAAAATCAATCATCCGTTTCCATCAAACTGACGTTTTGTTTCCAAGATTATTCTTATTACAAAATTCCATGGTAGCCCCCCATCGTGAGAAGAGTTTGCACACTCTTTCAATTTCCCGTCGTTTATCAGATTTAGTGTTTCTATGTTTTCTCAAAATATTTAGAGTTTATAGTCAGGATGGTTCTACTAAAAGACAATGCACAAATTTCTTCCTGTTATTTGTCCACAATTCTTTAAATACTTAATCACATTGACTGCAAAGTTGAGCTCTTTCTTGAAGTTGTACGCGCAAAAAACTAATTGGAAACCACTGCAGTCTAGTGACTCAAATATTTCTGAGTCTGCTACAATACTGCAGAATAAATATATTACATAAAATACTGACCGAGTCGGTGTTTATGATTGATCCTGTACGTATACTTGTTCAGAAAACTGAATCTGGTGGGTGAGCGGTAATGCTCTGGCACCGCATTCGAGATGACACAGCTATAAATCACCCTCCGGCGATCTAGATTTAGATTTCTACGGTTTCTTCAAATCACTTCTGGTGAACGTCGGGAAGGTTCCATCAAAAGGCACGTTCGTTGCCCCCACTCAATTCCCGTCTTCAATGACCTCTACGTCAAAGAGGGATACAGATAGAAAAAAATTTAAAAAGTTCAGAGAGCCGTTGTTCCTCTCGTATGTAAGGTTCTACTCGTGTATAATTTTTCGTCTGTCGAACTCTGTCCGACAACAGCCTCAGACGCAGAGTAGTTGGAGGAGGATGAGGAAAATCACATTCCTGAAATGTCTGACAATTTCCTTGTTCTGTGGGCCTTCGGAATTGTCATCCGTGTTAGCAATCCATGACCGCAGACACGTGCACATATTCCGTCACTAGAGTCCCGACCAAGACACTTTAACGCTGGCCCTAGCAGTGTAGGGGTTAAAATGCTATCATCGCATTTTTAGGGTCGCCGTTTCCATTCCGTCTCGCACATGGGTAGTGACCAAGAGACCCGGTAACGCTCAAGTCTCCATTCGGAAAGACACGAATACAAATCTTCGTCCATCCATCCGGATTTGATCTCGCATGATTAATGGAAATCGCTCCATGAGTACCAGGAATGGTTGGTAAAAAGGTCATGGCTGAATTCCTTGCCGATCTATGCCCCCGTCATTTTTCCCCCTCCAATGATTTCGACGCGAACAACCGTAAGAAAAAATAACAACGATCTGGCAACTCTCCACATGTGAAAGTAGCACTCTAGTCCCTCCGCTACCGTGGTCGGCATTTGAATAAGATAAATCCAACAAGGAGAAGGTCCAAAACACACCACAGAGATGTAATTATGTTTATTTGAGAAATTTTTAGTAATGAAATCGTGGTGGCAAGTGCTATTGTTTAAATCTGCACTGATAGATTTTTTAAAAAATTATTTAGTTTTTGCTTCTGGCCTTACAACTTGTCGAGGTCATTAGGGGCAGAAAAGGAATGGGGCAAGGAGTGAGCTTTCTGGCCATGTCCTTTTGAAGGAAACATCGCGGCATTCGCAAGCATTTAATGCAACAGTGAAAATAAGTAAACAACACAATACCTTAACCCTTAAATTAATTCAGTACCATAGTTTTTTAAATCGTGAAACTGATATTACAGACACTAATGTTAGGATGATAATTGGAGTAAAACATTGTTATTTGATTGTATGCTACGCTTGTCGTATAAACTTCTGTGTAGCATTTTTTTCACGAGGCTGAAAAGAAAAAAGAAGATGAAAAAAAATTGCTCCCACGGAACATCGTGCCAGCCCCCATATCATCTGAGCTTACTACTCCGTCGGCTTTCCCACTACGCTACCGCCGACTAACGGTTAGAACTTCCTTCTTCGATATAGACCTGTACTCTGACAAAAAGTCTTTGGTGACGGGTAGAGGAGGAAGGGAAAAAGGGTGTTTGGAAGGATGTTTGCAAATGTATCAGGATGTAAATAAAGGGATACGATCGCAGAATGCGAAAAAGAGGTATGGCAGGACAGTTATGAAAAAGTAAAAATATACACGGAATTAACTTTCAGTATCTTGTGCAGCCTCCCTCCTCATCGACAACAGCACGGAATTAATGAGGCGTGAAATATAACCACGACCTTTGAGCAGTTGTTACCACGAGTCACAAATGGCATCTAACAGTGGCTCATTTTCTCTTATAATTCTGACTATTTCTGCCCAAACATTTTCTATAGGGTCCTTGGGTGGCCAAACAATTTGCAGCACTTCGGGGTTCTCGAGGAACGACCTCAGAACTAGTCGGGGTCGGTGGACTGGTGACCTGTCATACTGAACTGTTCGAATACCCTTCTTAATGTAGATCAATAATTGCCCCCTTATCAACGTCACTTAAATGATTCATTTTCGCTGGTGCAACGAAACACACTATCTCAGACTGGAGTTTGAAAACAAGTGGCGCAGTCGACGAGGAAGTCTTCTGGCACAAACGATGTGTATTTCCTTGTATTACGACTTCCGAAAGCGGTTTCATCGTACCCAAGACAGAAATTCCTAATTCATTAGTCTTGACGAACATAATACGAAATTGAAATTTCGTAACTATTCAATTTTCCGAAAATGAACAATTCATTATTTCATATTGGTGTGTGAATAGATGTTATACACTAGGTAACGTAATGCGATGTAAATGAATGTAACAAGAATTTACTATGAACCATAAACCAAACTAGCAACTCGGAATGTTTTTGAGTTACCCAAATTAAATCCTTCAGAAGTCAACGAAAAAGTTTTTTATGGACGAAACATCTGCCTTTCGTGAAAGCATCACATATTTGTGATTACGGTATTCCGAATACAAATGATCATGTTTGCACTATATTTCAATTTTAGCTTTTGCAGTTATGGTGGTGCCGATCGACAGTACTGAGGAATTTAAATTTGATCTCTGACAACCGCACATTCGTTCTTCTGTTACTTGCCTCTGTTTTGTGCTTATGGCTTTCGCCTCGTTTACGTCTAGGTAATTAGAGATGGTGTGGATTGGAGACAGAAATGGGAAGGAATTTGGCCATTGCCTTTGAATGAACCGTCCCAGCGTTCGTTTAAATTGATTTTGTGAAAGCATGGAAAACTGAAATCTGGATACCCGAGCAGGCCATTGAACCTGCTTCATAATTATTCTCACCATGAAATTTTATAATAGGAAAGACGGCAGTGAGAAAAGTTTTCTATTAGTTAGTCAAATAATTAGCGATGTTTGCAAAGTTCATATGCAGCTGAAATTTGTAAATTCTTATGTGTGTGCATTGAAGGAAATTGGTGATTTCTAAGTGGAATATTGTGGATTCATAAAAGATTAATCGTATCTAGGTGCCCGTGGTTGCTTTGTGGAAAATCGGACTATGTGATTAAGATATAAAATCTGTAGTGGATCGAACATTTCCGCATCTTCGATAACAACTATGGCAAGATTATATTATTTTTAAGTTCAGAAAACGATGGTTCGTATATATGGTTCTACTCTCCCATAATGATTGTGCTCTCTTGAGCTGTGTCAAATACAACGTTCAGGGACAAATACACAGCAGGTAAATTAGGTTGAGGAAAATCGCTCCCGGAAATGTCTAAGGCACCTTGGATTTAACATCTGTGTTAGCCATCGGGATTGCATTAACGTTTACACATTCTTTCACTAGAGTCTACACCAAAAATATTTAAATCTAAAGATCGAAGCAGATCAATTTCCCGTAAAGTATGCTTAGATCTTTTTTTTTTTTAATGTAAGATCAATACACAATATTAATTAATTAATTCAGTCATGAAAATAGTACGAGGCAGAACGTTTTCAAGATGCTTTGAGAGCATTTTGAAGTAGAAATGCACAGAGTGTAATTTTCAAAAAAAATTATTTAATGACTAATACATAATTATAAATAAGCCAATGAGTTTCAACACTTTCATCCTTTCTCTTTGACGTCGTAACTGCAAAATATTTCATATGAGGCCTTTTTATTCATGCCTGTCAGCGTCTCTGTTGGTGGTTTACTTTTTAAAACAAGATACCTCTGTACGTTGGGCCATATTCACTCATGATGTCAAATTTAGATTTGATAATATTGGGTATCCACTTCATATTATTTCGGAGTTTCAACTTTTGTTTGTATTTAGAAAGCTTTACTTCTACACCTTCCTTTACATTAATAAAACAATTTCCTGAATTTTCTAATAAAAATATGATTTGGAGTAGTATCAATAGCTATTGCCTTTAAGCTTGATAACTGACAGTAATTTGGCGACATTTTTAAGCTATGTATCTTTGTTTTTTTTTGCTTATGGCTTTATGCCTTGTTGACGTCGATGTATTTAGGTAAGTACTCGGGGATAAGAAACGGGAAGGTATTCAGCCATGGTATTTTATGACGAGATCACCCCTGCATTGCCTGGACTGATTTGGGGAAGCCATCGAAAACTCAACTCTGAATGACCGGACGGGGATTCGAACCCACGTCCTCCCGGAAGCCACCTCAGAGCGTTACCACTAACCCGCCAAATTCGGTTATTTTTCTTCTCTTCTTCTTCTTCTTCTTATTCTGTTTCGACGCCAATGTGATTTGAATCTTGAGAGTATTGGATTCTAGGATCGGAAAAGAATTCGTCCACGGCTTTTCGAAGGAGCTATTCCGGAGTTCAACTGGAGAGATTTACTTAAAATTGGATATCGTACGGGGTTTGAAGCCATGTGCCACCGAATACAAGGCAAGATTGTTATCTCTAACCCATCTGGCTTGGAAGGCAAGAAGTAATGCTCGATACAAAACTTTAAAGAAGTATCAGTGTTAGTTAGAAACAAAGGGAGATATGAAAGGTTTCCTACTTCCATTCTTTCAGCTTTAAAATCTGAAACCGCTTATTCACATTGCAGACGAATTTACTGTTATTAATTTATTATTATTACTACTGCGATCAATTTAAGCTTACCTATATTACGGTGAAAACAAAATTAAGATGTTCTTTTCCGAACTTTTGAAGTATGTAGAAATAGTTAATTTATATTCCGTGACTTAGTTCACCATTTCAGTAAATGCACTTTCTACTTACGCTTAAACTCTGTGTGTCTATAACGCTGCAGCGCTAGAAAGTGTGTCAAAGTCCATTCAGACTCTCTTATTAGTTTTAAAAAATTTTATCCGTGCGTAATTTAGTGATTCTTTTCAGTATTCATCATGTCATTTCGTTTGTTATCGAATTGTCAACTGTTTATTATAAAGAAAGAAAAAATACTCAATGGCTATCAAAATTACGAAAAAAGCGTTACCTTTGCTCTATAATCAATGGGTTTCGTTATTTCAATTATTATTATGACTAAAATGACGATACGTTTAACTGTATAACTCCGATCTTTGCCTCTGAGCGTTTGCGAGTCTCTCGCGCGCGGGCTCATTTTTTTTTAGTCTTGGGTAAAGTGCTGGGTATGAGAGGTCTATTTTATCATGAATTTAGTGTACCACCTACCAGTTATGCTGTCCCATGAGGTAGTCGTGTCTAGAACGAAGCATAATCGAAAGGCGAGGGGTCTCGCGAATTCTGTCCCCGACTGTACATCATATGCTGTGATTCCCTCAGCTGCATCCAGGCAATGGAAGCATGTACCCAGCAGATCGTCTTGTCCAGGATACACAGGACACCCTCCGATCCCTTCAATCTTCTGGAAAGGAGGTCGTTTTCTGCTGGGTAACCTGGTCGTGTGGGAATCAGGGGGAACGAGGCAGCTGAGGAAGCTGCCAAGTTAGCCTTCAACAAGGTCAGAGTTGACTTTGATCCGGTCCCAACGTCTGACCTTGCCTCGGCGGGGAAATGATTTGTTTTTGACATTTGGCAGAGGCAGTGGCTGGAGTTAGAGCATAATAAACCAGCGGGCGAGGAGGGATGAAGTTCTCCTTACTCGCCTCCGTGTAGGGCACTGTCCTCTGACACACAGCTTTCTTCTCCGCCGGAAGGACCCACCGGAAAGTGATACCTGTGGCGGTGGCGTACCTATGACGGTGCGCCACATTTTAGTTGATTGTGTTTGCGCTTTTTAGACTTGAGGGCAGACGTTTGGCCTTGCCAACGATCTGGCCCTTATTTTAAACAATGGAGACCAGCAGTGTGGCGAGTGTTTTATAATTTTGTGTATTGGCCGGTCTAGTGCCTAAAGTTTTAGGCAGATCGGCCTAGTTTCTTATCGACGGGTGGTCCCTATACAGCCACCCTATCCATGTTACACTGTTTTTAATCTTTATATTTTTAATTCATTTTCGCTGGCCACTATACAGCCTGGCGAGAGATGTAGTGCTTTTTAATTATTTTGTGAACCCTGTATGGCCTCCTTTACAGCCATTCAGGGGGTGTATGGGTCTTGTTTCTGGTGGCCCCCTTTCTAAGCCACGTTTTATATTTGTGAATTATTTTATTTGCTGTCTGTATGGCCGACCCCTTTACAGTCGACCATGCAGGCAGTATTTTAGTACTTTCTTAAGCCACAGTTTAGGCTGGTAATTGTTAGGGCGCTAATGACCCCGCTGTCGACGCGCCCTAAAGCAACAACAACAACAACAACAACAACAACAGCGTCAACTGCTGCGGTTCGCATCCGGCTTGTAGTAGGGAATGTCAAGTGTATCTTGAAGAGCGCAAGATACAGGAGCTGAAGACCAAAGAGCGAATTCCCTATGGGGAAGCTAAAAAGAAGGCCAAGTCGCTCTCCGCTCCAATTTTTGGTACTAGTTTTCCAAAGATGGCTTGTTCAGCTCCCGTCAGGAAGACGAGTGCTGCCACCCAGACGTCCTTTGCAGACATGGGCACGAGCACTTCATGCTCATGTCAATGCAAATGCGGTGCTAAACCCGCTAAGGTCGTAACGCCTAATACCGCTGATGTCGTTAGCAGCACGTCTGATACCTCGACCAAACCAGCAGCAGCAGCACATGTTCCACCAGCATCAACAGCACTTAAAGTCATTGCACCGCCAATTCCTCCACGTGCAGTGAGTGGAATAGCAACAACATCAGCTACCAGTGCAAATGGAGGTGACCAAAAGGTCCAGGGCCTGAAGTTTCGACAGACGGACCCGAAACAGTTTGTAAAATCCCCCTCTTCGTTTCCTCCCAGACTGCCCAGCAATAGGGAGTGGAAGAGGCAGAGGAGAAAAAAGAAAAAAGGATGGGGAGGAATTTGAGATGTCCTCTGGGTCAGAAAATGTTTTCACTGTTTCAACTAAGTTTGTAAAAAAGTCCACAATTGTGTCCTTAGCTTTTAAGGAAGTATACTTTTTTCTATATATTTTTCAAACAAGCTGTTTATAGGCGTAGAATGTGATTCAGTTTCTTTTTTCTGTTTTGAGCTAATTTTGTATGGGGGTTGTTTAAAAGTAGTTTTTTAAGCCGTTTTGCAACTTGAAGATGCATCTGGTTCACTGTCTTCTTCAATATTCACACTGAAATGAGATTCAGTTTCAAACTCAGTTTCAACAAACGGATCCAAAAATGACTATATTCCATCATATTTTATTTTTTTCGTAGAAGTTGCATCCTGACCACTTTTGGTTCCTCTTAATTTTTTGACCCTTCTATAATTTTCTCTCAGTCTCTTCCATCTATCTCTGCATATTTCACCTGAAAATAAGTTTTATTTTTCAGATATTTGACAACAGGAAACTCGTTTAAATCAATGGCCTTTACTTTTCGCATGTGTGAGACAACAATAAGAATCATTGTTTATGAAACATGCAGCACAATATTTGACAAGTTAGCACCAATAACAATGCCTACACCAACAGAGAAGAAATGGAAAGAAATTGAAACAGGATTCAGTTTAAAATTGAATTTTCCACATTGCATAGGAGCATTGGACGGCAAGCATATAAGAATAGAAGCTCCACCGAACAGCGGTTCCCTTTATTATTGCTACAAAAAAAAATGTTTTCCTTAGTTTTATTAGCTCTTGTTGATGCTGACTATCGTTTTGTTATTGTAGACGTTGGGGGGTTGGGAAAAAATTCCGATGGCTATACATTTAGCCACAGCAAGTTTGGTGAGGCTCTGGCTACGGGAAAACTGAATTTGCCCGATGACGATATCATCCAGGGAACTGACTTGAAAATGCCATACAGTATGTAATAGTAGGGGACGAAGCGCTTCCTCTTACGAGGCATTTGATGAGGCCTTTTCCTGGAAATCAAATTAATGGAATTGAAGGGAAACAGATGTTTAATTACAGGCTTAGTAGAGCCAGGAGGGTGAGTGAGAATGCCTTTGGTATTCTAGTTAGAAGGTTTCGGATGTATGAGAGGAGAATGTCAATGTTACCTTGTAATATAAATAAAATAATACTAGCCACCTGTTGCCTTCATAACTTTCTGACTAATTATGTCTGCTACTGGGTTGCAGAAGAAATGGACGACACAGACATCAGAGAAATAGAAACTTTTCAAGATTTGCCTAATATAGGTTGTCATGGTGCACAAGAAGCAATCAAGATCCGAAATAACTTCACAAAATACTTTTTATCAAAAGCTGGCTCCGTTAATTGGCAACAAGCAAGTATCACAGGTGGGGTCCAAAGAAAGTGATGTAAAATTAAATGAAACATCTGAAATAAGTAAAAATTTGATTTATCAGATATACCTGGTTGGTTTAATAAACTTCCTATTTCCTCCCATATCACTTTTTTCCTTTCGGTATCATCATATTTTGGATGCTGTAAATCATACAATTCTTTGTAAGACATTACTAAGGAAATGAGGTGCTCCTAATCCATTTCGCTAGCATGTAGAAAATAAAAACCTACAAGCAAAGAAAAAGTGACGTTGAACGACAAATTTTGTAATTTTTTTCATCTTTGTTCAAATTCCTAAAGTTATTAATTAACTTTTCGCTACCAGCATTATTATTGCAAAAAGTAACTTCCTATAACTTTTGTTGCCAATTTAAGAAATTTTTATTGAATTAAAATAGTTAATTTAAATTAATTATAACGTACCTTACAAAAATAAATCCGTGTTCTTGCAATTCCTATCGCAAACTAGGTAGTGGTAGGTCGCATCCGTGCGCATTAGACGCAAAAATACGCCTGGCCAAGCGATCCGGCAGTGTGGCGCGATGCGGCCCGCCCCGCCCCGACTCGATCCGCCTGTGGTGTGCGGTATTCCATTAGAACAAATGTAAGCGATTGCTGACGCATTTTTGCGATGCGATGCGCTGCGGCCCGCCCTAGTGAGCGCGAACCTTTACTCGCCTCCGAATAGGGCACTGTCCTCTGACACACAGTTTTCTTCTCCGCCGGGAGGACCCACCGGAATGTGATGCTTGTGGCGTACCTTTGACGGTACGCCACATTTTAATAGACTGTGTACTGTTTTTCACTTAAGGGCAGACGTTGGCTTGACCAACGATCTGTCCCTTTTTTTAAACAACGAGACCAGCAGCGTGGCGAGTGTTATAAAATTATGTGTTTTGGCCGGTCTAGTGCCTAAAATTTTAGGCAGTTCGGCCTAGTTTTAAGATGGATGGGTGGCCTCTTTACAGCCACCCTTCCATGTGTACTGTTTATATTTTATCTATGGTTATAATCCCTGTCTCGCTGGCCATTATACAGTCAGCGACACATGTAGTGGATTTTAATTTTTCTGCGAACCTGTTTGGCCCCTCTACAGCCATCCAGGTGTTCTTCAGCCTTAGGTCCTGGTGGCCCCTTTAAAGCTACGTTTTATTTTTCTGAACTATTTAATTTGCTGATTAATTGACTTTCGGGTTAATCATGAACAAAGATGGCCGTGGAAGTCTGAGGAATCATATTTCATTTGCTGTCTCTATGGCCGACCCTTTTACAGCCGACCATGCAGACAGTATTTAGTATATTTTTTAGCCACAGTTATAGCTGGTAATCGTTAGGGCGCTAATGACCGCGATGTCGATGCGTTCTAAAATAATAACAACAACAACAACTTTCTTCTACGCCGGGAGGACCCACCGGAATGTGATGCTTGTGGCGTACCTCTGACGGTGCGCCACATTTTAGTTGATTGTGCGTCTTTTTTAGACTTGAGGGCAGACGTTGGTCTGGCCAACCATCTGGCCCACTATTTTAAACAATGAGACCAGCAGTGTGGCGAGTTTTTTTTTAAATTTTGCGTATTGGCCGGTCTAGTGCCTAAAATTTTAGGCAGATTGGCCTAAAGATGGATGGGTGGCCTCTTTACAGCCTCCCATCCATGTGCATCGTTTTTATTTTTATATTGTTATAATTCCTGTCTCGCTGGCCATTATACAGCCAGTGAGGCATGTGTTTTTAATACTTTTGTGAATCTGCTTGGCCCGTTAACAGCCATCCAGGTGTTGTACTGTGTAAAGTACTGGTGGCCATTTTAAAGCCACGTCTGATTTTATATTTTTTTTTTTTATTTGCTGTCTGTATGGCCGAGCCCTTTACAGTCGACCATGCAGACAGTGTTTTAGTACTTTCTTAAGCCACAGTTTTAGTTGGTAATTGTTAGGGCGCTAATGACCCCGCTGTCGACAAGCCCTAAAGCAAAAACAACGACAAGAGCCATGAGAAGACCAATAATATTCTGGCAGATGCTCCATGACGAAATCTGCAAGATTTCCGGTCACTGTGTAAAGCTCCTGGTGCGACTTCAATGCACAACTGGGGAAAGAACGAAGGTACCGTACAAATAACTAACACCAATGGCAAGTGCTTAGTAAGTTTATCAGATCAGGATGATGTCTTCAGTTTTCCATAGAAAACTGAGATACAATTTATTTTTTTATTTCTCAGGCTAATAGGTTTATAAGTTCATTCTGAATTTTAGGACTGAAGTAATTCACAGTCCCTTGCGGACGCTGAATTAATTCTTGTAGTACTGGGTCATATTTTGATCAGGAGAAAGTTTCCTTTGTTGCCACATTCTAACTTTTCATTAGATCCACGAAATGCGAGATTACATGTTGCAAGTGCTAAGGTCACATTTAGGATTTTTTCATGAACTTTTCGCCAGAAGCTTCTTTCATTTTCCAAGTTCTAGCACTAGCTCACTGCACGTCCCAGCCTGCACTTATCACTCGGCAGGCACCTGGTGCGACATGACACATTTGACTCTACATTCTGCTGTCTGCTCTTAGGGTGAAAACATGCCGAGCAGGTCGCCGTGCAGGTGGCGGTGGCGGTGGCGGTCGCGCTGTAGGTCGATGTCGCCGTAGATTGGTAAAAACATGGCGCGCAGCTCGCGCTGGAGGGTAAGCTAGATGTCGAAGTACTGCTGCTAGTGTTTACCAGTTTTTTTTTAAAATCCTTGTAGGTGCCAAACGTTGTAAATCGTTAATATTTTGTGTTTAATGCGAGTATCATTTACTTTATTTGATCTCCAATTATTTGTGGAAGCGATAACGATAGGGATGATGATGGTCTGTCAGTAGCCACAAAGTGGTGGCTACTTTCTATGGCTGGTATCGGAAAGTTCAGTTAACAGCAAATAAATGAATGTAGACAAACGCTTGGTGAATTTCACCATTTAAATCAGGATCTGAAAAATCATCCAGACTAATTCCATGCCCACCTACGAAACACACCACAAACTTAACGGTCCTGGACAAACTGAAGTCAAATGTTTATAACAGTTACCACAACAATCCAATACATGCTGAGTGAAAACTCGTCGTGACTATAAATTAATGGTAATTATTGTAAATAAAGTAATGTACCGTATAACAAAACATTTTCGAGTCAAATCTAAAATTTATCAATCCAAAATCAGAATTTCTATTTAAAAATCAGAATTTTCCATTTCAAATTCAGTCAACAGTTTATTTTAAACAATAATTAACAATATTTTTTTTTTTTTTACTTTCTTTAAATTTATAATGATTGTTGGACTGAATTGTCTGATGTTCCATATTTGTCGGTATATGATTTGTAATAATTTCTGAATAGTCAATCAAGTCATCAACAATAGATAATTATTTCAATTAGGGCAAATGTAGATGGGAGCAGGAAAGGAGGAAAGCTGGGTGCGTAGGAAAATTGCCACCGGAGCGTGCGCTCCATTGCAATTTATTAAATATTATTATTATTATAAATTTTTTTGGAATTTATCTGCCGCTGACTTGCATGAAACATTCACTTTTCCGTAGTTGTACAATTTATAAAAATCTGTACTTATTATTTCATCAATAATTTATTTAAAACAGAATGTGGCATTGTCAGTGTCAGTACTTTGTTAATTTAGTAGTGCAGTTGTGTAAAAATAAATGAGATCCATTAAATAAATCAATATTTACAAAATTAAACAACACCACTCTGTATAATACGAAAGCCGAACTGCGTAATCAATTGTAGAAACTGGATCGCGTGGCCTTGACATAGCTCAGCCAATCAGAGCCAAGCAGACCTCCAGCGGCGCGCTAGGCCGCGAGGTGAAAACAAAATACTTTGTTCTGGCATCGACATCCAGCTGAGTGGCGAGCAGCGACGGCAACCGCGAGCGCCTCGGCGTGCGCTGACTCGTTACTAACAATGGTTTTGTTTCACGTGGATGAAACATCTACCGCGACCGCCAGCGCGACCTACACCGCGAGCTGCTCGGCATGTTTTCACCCTTAGAGTTGCTTTTGCATGCGAAGCGTAAGGAGTATATGAACGGACACGCAAAACATTTACCCTAGCACTTTGATGGATTTTGTTATTATTAACTTTTAGCTAGATGCTGGGTATTATATAGGAAGTTAGATTAGATATTAAAATACAATAATTTTTTAATTATCAGTTTAGGGCCCCTCGGGCTCTTAGGTCCCGGGGCAGTGCCGCGGCTGCCCCGGTGGTAGTTACGGACCTGATTCTATCGTTCTTAGTGAAACTCGTATAAAGTGAACCTATTCTCTGTGTTACCCGATCTAATGTTGCACTAGGTTTGAAAAACTTGTGACCTGGTAACCTGTGCCTAACTGATCCTGCAGTTAAGAACGCCACCGTCTGTTACTAGCTATATTATCTCTGGTCTCCGTAGCTAACTTCGCCAAAGTTTATGCTGAGCGTGAGCAGATTATTATTTGTCTATGTTGATCTATTATTTATCTCTGCTGTTGAAGAGTGACAGTGGTAATAATGGAGGGTTATGGTTAGTGGTATGTTTGAACTTTGTATTATCTTGATCTGCCAATTGTAGAAATGAAATTATATTAATATTTCTTTGCAAATTGTAATCATATTAGTTTTCGGAAATTTTTGAGATGTTTTTATTTTTTTATTTTAGGTTTGAACACTGAGGGGTAATGGCGTATGTGGGAAGCTGGCAGTAAGAGTATTATATCGAATTGAAAATAACAAATAATTGAGTATATTCATCTTCATAATGAATAGTTTTTCGGGTTATGCCGCGTTGTTTATTGAAATACCTGAGCTTTCGGCTAGTATCCTACAGCCTTCTTCAGAGATACTGTTTCTGTTAATGTTGACATAGCAACAGTCGCCAGGCGTTGCAGAGTAAAAGTCCGCTTTATTCGTTGAGGTTCTTTGTATTTCTTAAGATTTCTGCTACCTCTTCCACACGTCGAGGACATCACTGATCTTCTCTCCACAGCAGCCTCGTGTCTTGAAAGTTTATTTCATGCCCGGTATTAATGGCATGGCGAACTACGGCGGATTTGTCGCTGTTGTATGTTTATAGTGGCGGTTAAACACTGCCACTGTTAAATAATGTTCACCACACAATAAGGTTTGCTGTAATAATAATACGTTTATTGAGGCTCACACACTACAACTTTCTATCCACATGTTTTCCGTTCAACAGCCAGACAATTACTCCGTTTCACACATGTACAATTCCAAAGATACATCTCCAAAGATACATCAAGCACCAGAACATTCCTCAGAGACATAAATGTACAATACTCAACACGCCTCCTTACATTTATATCTGTACTTCTATTAATTCACATTCAACATCTCTCTAAACTTTTTGAACTTAACTTTACACAATGCCTTCGTAAATATGTCAGCAATGTTTTTATTAGAGTTTATTTTCACAATGTCTATTACACCATTTGTATAATTCTCATTTACAAAATGATAGTGTACTTCAGTATACTTGGAGTTCTTTGAAAAATTACCATACGTCGCAATATTTACTGCTCCTGAGTTATCTTCATATACTTGGACAGGTCCTTTGATATTTACATTAAAAGTTTTTAATACATCCAAAACATACTTCATTCGCAGGTTCTAATTTTAAATTAACTTCCATTGGTGTATCATACAATTTTGAGTTTACAATTTTATACTTTGAGACTAAGGAATTGATGTAATTTTCCTGACTCAAACTCATAACATTTTCTTCCAGATTGTAATCTATATTAATTTCTAAATAGGTTTTTACTTGACCCAAGTCTTTCATCTTGAATTTCTTCGGCAACAGATTCTTGATTTTATCTATTTTCCTTTTACTGTTACAACAAATTAATAGATCATCAACAAATATTATTAAATAAATTACATCATCTCCATCGATCAAAGTATACAGACAATAATCAAATTCACATTTTGCTAAACCTAGATCACTCATAAATTCATCAAAACAATCATACCAAGTTCTAGAGCTTTCTCGTAAACCATCCAATGCTTTATTCAATTTACAAACCCTATTAGTACCATCTTCATACCCTCTAGGCTGATTTATATAAACCTGTGGTATAACTTTACCATTAAGAAATGCAGTTTCAACATCCATTTGCTCTATAGCTAAACCAATGACCATGACCACAAGCTGGCTTTCGATTTCAGGCACAAGGGTGTGGGAAGATTCTCATTTTTAGGTAAGGGTGTCAGGGATTGGAATGAGTTACCAAGAGAAATGATGAATAATTTACCAAAAACTTTGAAGGAATTTAAAGATAAAATTTGTAGATGGCAAATGTAGGTGGGTGCAGGATAGGGGGAAGATGGGTGTGTAGGGAAATTGCCACCGGAGCCTGTGCTCCATTGCAATTAAATTAAATTAAAATTAAACCATTTTGACAACAGTATGACAGTAAAAGTTTCTATGTCTGTATCTTAGCCACTGGTGAATATATTTCATCCACAACTTCCTTTTGTTGAAAACCCCTTACAACTAGTCTTGCTTTATAAGTGTTATCTGATTTTTTTTGTATAAACCCACTTTACATCAAGAGCATTTACATTCTCTGGTTTCTTTACTAGTTTCCATGTTTTGTTTTGATACAAACAGTGAATCTCCTTGTCCATTGCTTGTTTCCAATACACTCACTCTTTACAATTAATCGCCTCCTCGAAATTATCTGGACTATCAGCACAACAAAAGTTTACATAAATGATATTGCTACAGACATAATCATTAAATCTATCTGGCATTTTACATTTTCTACCTGACCTAGTCAATTTACATTTATCACTATTTAAACCTCCTTTAACATCTCCTTCTTTCCTTTCCTCATCTACAGATTCATTTTCATCACTAGAATCACTCTCTGAAACATAACCCTTTAAGTGGATAAGTTAAACATTATTCTCTACAATATCAACATGTCTTGCAACAACAATTTTATTATTCACTAATACTCTGTATCCAACTTCACTATAACCTAATAAAATTCCCATATCAGCTTTACGATCCCATTTAGACTTTCTCAATTGTTCAGGTACTCTTACAAAAACTTTACTACCATATAGCTTCAGATGTTTAACATTTGGTTTCTTTCCTAGTAAAATTTCATAGGGAGTTTTCTTTTCAATAGTATTAGCTAAAGTTCTGTTTTTAAGATAAACTGCTGTACAAACTACTTCAGGCCAGAACCTCCTATCTATTATATCTTTCAGCCGTACCATTTAACTCATGTAGATAGGGAGGGCAAACATTTAAAACATTTCCTTTTTCTTTACAAATCGATAAACATCAGAATTTAAATATTCCTTTCCATTATCACATCTCAGTTTCTTAATAGTTTTACCTGTCAAATTTTCAATTTCATTTACATATGCAACTAGACAATCATAAACTTGACTTTTTGATTTGATAGGGTAAACACGAGCTGCTTTGCTATAATCATCTATAGAAGTTAGAAAGTATCTCTCACCATTCAAACCAAGAGTTGAGTGAGGCCCATTGAAATCAGCGTGAATAATTTATAAAATTCCTTCTGCTTTGCTTCTGTTATTTTCAAAAGGTAAATTGCGCATTTTGTTTTCAATACAAACTTTACACAGTCATATATTCAGACTCTATACTTTTAGGTAAACCAACTGCTAATTGATCTTTACACAAAGTATTTAAATAGTTAAAATTTACATGTCCTAATTTATGATGCCATCTCTCCTTTTCAGTCATAGAATCACTGTTACTCACAATATTTACATTTACATCATCCTTAAAAATGCTACTTGTCATTTTATACAGATTACCATCCTTCATAGCAATTGCAATTAGCCTGTTATTTCCATCAAAATCTTTTGAAACATTTCCTACAGATACAATCTTGTGCTTGTCTGTTACTTTCGCATAACTAATCAAGTTTCTGCTCATGTCTTTAACATAAAATACATTTTCCATATTAATTTGAATCAATTTACCATAAACTGAAAAATAACTAACTAAATTTCCTATCTTAGTTGCTTTCAAAATTTTTCCATCAGCAATCTTCACCTCTACAGGCTTTTCTAAAGTTACACACTTAGAAAAATACTCTTCATTATTTACAACATGATCTGTACAACCACTAGTCCAATAACCAATCATTTTTAATATTTTCTTTGTTACCTGTGTTCATTTTATTTTGCACCATCAAGCTCCTAACCTTTGTTACAAAACTGCCTGTTTCACTTTCACTTTGGTGGTATACTTTACCATGCCGATACTGGCCGTTTCTTAATCCCGTTGCACTTACACTTTTACTTTGTTGGCATTCTTGACTTCGCCGATACCGGTCGTTTCTGGATCCCTTGTGCTTACTTCCGCTCCACGGTTGATCATTGTTGTGACCACTTGAAGTTTCCACTTTGATGGTTACTTCCTCTGCTGCTTCTTTGATACTGCCTGCCGTGATTCCATGTGCCTCTTTCATTTTCTTCATTTCGACGACGACAATCTCTCTTGAAATGTCCTCTTCTTCCGCAGCCCCAACACAGTTGTTCCTGACGACTTGTACCAGATTTTCTCATAGTATGGAATGCATTTGTTTTTACAGATTCACTTTCACCTTTGTCTTTCAAGTCCATTAATCGAATTTTACTTTTAACAAATTCAACAGTTTGATCTTCTTCTTTCACAATATCGACCAAGTCACCAATGTAGCACAAACAGTCCGGCAAAGTTCTTAACATGTAGTTTAATTTTTCATTACCGAGCGGGGCGGTGTAACGGTTAGCGTTCTCGCCTCTCATTCGGGAGGACGGCGGTTCGAATCCCCGTCCGGGCATCCAGATTTGGGTTTTCCATGGTTTCCCCAAATCACTCCAGGCAAATGCCGGGATGCTTCCTTCAAAAGGCCATGGCCGAATTCCTTCCCATTCCTTGCCCCCCATCCTTTCCCATCTCTAAAGACATCGATGTTAAAAAGAGACATAAAGCAGTCACAAAAAAAAATTCTTTCTCATTCACTTTAGCCCCAGCAGCTTTCAAGTTCGTTTACTGTCCTTTCAAAATCACTAAAGAATGTCGCTGTTTCATTGCAGTCTTTTAACTTCAATTTTACCAGTTTGTTTCTACAAATTATTTGGAGTGCAGTCGATTCCTTGGAGTATAATTCGTCGAACTTAGTCATTATTTCATATGCATTCACTTTTTCACTCACAAACTCAAGTTGCTTATTCTTAATAGCACTATAGATGTAGTTTACTGCCTTAAGATTTTCTTCTTCCCAAATTTCAGCATTATCCATACTTGTTTTCTCTCTTGAAGCCACTGTATAACATTTCTTTATCTTTAAATACATCATTATTCTTTTCTTCCATTTTCATAGTCCTCGCCGTCAAAGCACGGTATTACCATGTCAGCCATTATTACTTGAAATCAAACTTTCTTGAATACACGAAAGCCACAGACCTTTTTTTCGACCATTTAACCACTAAACCACGCTCTGCTACCATGTTAAATAATGTTCACCACACAATAAGGTTTACTGTAATAATATTACATTTATTGAGGCTCACACACTACAACTTTCTATCTACATGTTTTCCGTTCAACAGCCAGACAACGACTCTGTTTCACACATGTACAATTCCAAAGATACATCAAGCACCAGAACATTCCTCACAGATATAAATGTACAATACTCAACAGCCACAACTGCAGGGGATTTCATAAACAGCCGTAACCTGATGTGGGTGTAATCTGTCTCTTACCCTGGTTAATGACTGGCCAAGTTTGCAATTGAGCTTTATACACGATTCGCACATCCACCCGCTTTAACAGTTTCCCAATCTGGTCAGTGATATCATGTATGTATGGCACATTGGTATCATGTGATAAGTCTTAGGAATCATATATTCATCTTGATCAGTTTATAAATTGTGTGCAGAGTTATAAATTGGACATACATCGAAAAGTGGTATGTGAAGCATCACATATTCTGTGTATTTTCTGCAATAAAAACTGATTTGATTTCTAAAAATTCGTTAGCTTTGTTATTGCGTATTAATGGTTTTATTTTTATGAAAACTTGAGGATATCTAGTAGCCCTAAAGCCCCATAAACAACTACAACAACATAATGTCTCAGATGGTTATGGCTTGCGATTGCGGTACGGTTGGTCCCTGGTTGTAGCTGTAAATTGACCTATATTTCTGGCAAAGCGTTGATTTGTTAATGCGAAGATGCCAGGACGATGCGTGGTTGGTATTCTACCTTAAACTATAGGTCCCCTATTCCTGGTAGGATTACCAGCATAAAATAGATATGTGCACTGCACAGCCAGTAAGAAATTCTGTGACTAGGTCATTGAGACCACAAAATATATAATGATTTCATTCTTTACCAACAAGAACTGTAGAGTGAATCGAAAATAACTTCAAACAAAACAAACATGTCATGTGCTAAGTGACTGACGTTTGACATTTCATTGCAATTTCATTCAGAAACGCGAGAATCTTTCAATCCAGTATAGCGTGAGAAAGATAATGGTGGCTTGTTAAAACTTCGTTTGGATACTATATTTCTAAGTAAAAGATCAACCAGTGAGGTGATAACGTGAGTCAGATAAAAAAAAGTACTTTATTATTTTCGTAGATTATAAAGTATGGGGCAACACTGGCTGTGATGCCCAGCTCACTTTAAGGGAAACAACC
The DNA here is from genome assembly GCA_031002005.1 of Vandiemenella viatica. NCBI lineage: Eukaryota > Metazoa > Arthropoda > Insecta > Orthoptera > Morabidae > Vandiemenella > Vandiemenella viatica. Next base: position 63,114,583 of record JARYHS010008074.1, read on the forward strand.
AAATGAAATCGTTAATTGACACCGAAGACAGCAGTAACAAGTTCGTCAAATCGTCACATGGCCGACCTAGGGACAAGTGTGAATACAGGAAGGGTGAGCCTTCACTCGACCGACTGGCGATGCGGATGTAGTATAACAAATAAACTAAAAACATCCTTGAAGTAGGAGTTCCATGTCACGGGCCGGTTAATACTCTTTTAAAAAGGGTTTCCATAGCAACAGATATACAGAGATCAACTGAGAGATTGCTTAGAGCGGCGACTAAGGAGAACTTGCAGGAAGAAGTCCGATTATGTATTTAAGAACGATGTATTTAAATAATAAAAGAGTGATTCAAATTGTGCAGAATAACGGCTAACAAATTAATTATTTGACTAAACCGCAAAAAAGGCATGTTATGATAAGCCAATATAAAGATAAAGCATAAAATATAATCACATCGTAAATGCAACACGGCACATTTCTTAATGACTAAAGGTGAACATATATTAAGAAATGCGACATGGCGATTGTGCAGTGAACTTGGGTGCTGCAGAAAGAATAAAGAAATTACTATGTAAACTTACGAATTTGAGTATCTAGCAGACAACAAAAATCAAGAAAAGAAGGGAGGAGAATCGTTGGAACTTGGAAGCACACAGCGCTACTAGCGGCCGAGCGGGAATCAGCAATAGAGTGACAACGTCCGCCGCAGAGGCAACAACAGCTGAGTTGAGTGAAAGTTCAACCGCCAGCTACAAAATACATTAAAGCTAATTGTTTTCTAGACTTAATTATCTTTGTTCTTGTAATCAAAAAAACTTGTTGGTTGAGACAAGAACGTTGACAATGGCAGAAACAGTGTGCGGGTAGGATTAGTTTTGCGTTTTTTGGTAGTTTAACATAACCTATCTTTTCGAATTTTCGTTGTTTGCAAATCTTTTCTGGAATCTGTTTTTTGTTATGCAAGCAATTTATGTACCTTTGGTATAATGAAGAACTAATTTCCGTGAGGAGAAACCTTTTAACTTAGTTTAAAGAAGTCAAGGGACGATACAGTTTCGATTATAATTACACTTTCCCCGCAGGGGCCTGGTACGCAAGTGCCAGGTACGGGTTTGGCGAACCCGCGGTGCCCGAGCTGGAAACTTGTGAGCGCCGCAAGTTTCCCACACCGTAAACTCCTACCATGCTTCAACGGCCACCGTAGGGCGTGGCGGTGGAACGTTGTGTGCCTAGGAGAACGGGGATCTTGGCTTCATCGCCCGGATCGCGAGGACGGAACAAACCTCTATAAAAAACCCCTCAACCTCAAGGTCAGCCACGTGCCGAGGAGGTGTATGGGTGGAGAGGAAATTCACTCGCTAACGTGCAACCTCAGGGGCACCTGCGCACCCCTGTTGTATAAGCATTTCTTCTTATACTGGTTTTTACTCGTGGGAACAAAAATTCCTTCCACAAAAAAACCAAAAAACCCCTGCGGCCCGGGTGTGTCGCAGGTTAATAAAAACACACCCAGTTCTTACAAACGGGCTAGGGTTGAAAGCCCTCCCCCGGATGTAGACAGTAACAGCAAGGGTTGTAACATTGACAATGCCTTCGTTATTATGACAAGGGTGGAGGGATCTTTTGAGAAGGTCTCTCCATTCTATGTTCAGAAAGGTTTAGAGGGTATTGCGGGTACCCTCAAATCTGTAAAAAAGCTGAGGAATGGGACACTGCTTATGGAAACATCCACCCAGAGGCAGGCTGTCCAACTCCTTAAGTGCGAGAAGCTCGGGGAGTTCGCAGTGAAGTGCGAACTCCATAAAACTCTAAATTCAAGTAAAGGTGTCATCACCAGCAGGGACCTTATGGATTTAGAGACCGAGGAACTCCTTAAGGAGTGGTCAACAGAACATGTGGTCGAGGTTCGTCAGATTAAACGAAGGGTTAACGGCAGTCTTGAGAAGACAGCCACCTTCGTCCTGACGTTCGACACTCCAACGTTGCCCAAAAACATCAAGGCAGGGTATTTGAACTTGAATATTCGCCCGTATGTACCGGACCCAATGCGCTGCTTTAAGTGCCAGCGGTTCGGTCATACGACGGCCACCTGCAAGGGCAACCCCACCTGTGGGAAGTGCGGAAAGGCGGCTCATGAGCCAGGCACGAGCTGCACGCTCCCACAGGTGTGTGTCAACTGCTCCGGGGCACATCCAGCCTGGAGCAGAGAGTGTCGATTGTATCTGGAGGAAAAAAAGATACAGGAGTTGAAAACGAAAGAGCGGATTTCTTATGGCGAAGCCAAAAAGAAATATAAGGCTCTGGCTCCACCAGTCTTCGCTACCAGCTTCGCGAAGACGTTATCAACTCCCGTCAGGAAAGAAAGTATTGCTACCCAGACGTCCGTTGCGGACATGGGCACAAGTCCAATGTGCTCATGTCAGTGCAGATGTGGTGCCACACCCATCAAGGTCATTACACCTAGGACCTCGCACGTCGGTAGCAATACTCTGACAACACCGACCACATCGACAGCAGGTTCAGCATGTCCACCAGCAAAGACACTGCCATCCGCTACAGCAGTGGGTCCCTCTGCAGCAGCAGAAGCGGCCCCTGAAGCAGAAACAGCAACTGCAAAAGTAGTGATAACGGCAACGCCATCTGCCGGTAGCGGTTTGGCAAACAGTGCAAAGGGTAAGGGGTCCCGAAATTTAAGCTGACGGACCCCGCTATGTTTGTGAAATCCCCTCCGACTTCTCCTCCCAGATCCCCTTCTTGGAAAGGAGAAGAGGAGGGACAGGCCTCGGCGGATGAAAAATCCGCAAGAACCCCGAGGCCTCACAACGGAAAATCGTCTTCGGACACCGAAGACGATATCATACTGGTGGACGCACCTTGTTCCGTTCCTCAGCTATCAGAGAAGGAAGACCCACCCGATCCGGGGGGGGGGGTGGTGGGTGGTTTAAATAGGTAGAATGGCTCCCATACTTCAGTGGAACGTAAACGGTTTCCAGGCTCACAAAGAGGAAGTCCAGCTCTTGGCACGCTCTAATCCATTGTGTCTCTGTCTCCAGGAGACACACTTTAGACCACAAACATCAGCCTGTGCTAAGAGGTTATGACATATTCCGAAAGGACGATACCGAGGGTGATCGAGCGAGGGGCGGAGTGGCCGTGTTTGTTCGGAACACTGTCCACTCCGAACCAGTCGCTCTCACCTCTCATCTACAAGCAGTAGCGGTGAAAATACACGGTCCAATACAACTGACCGTATGCTCTGTCTATCTGCCACCCAGTTTGTCCGTCGACTACGACGACCTGGTTGGCATTACACGAAATCTCACTCGGCCCTTTCTCCTTTTGGGGAGATTTCAACGCCCACAGTGCGTTGTGGGGTTCCACCACCGATTGCCCCGGGGCCGAGTGATTGGTAGATTGATGGAGCAGGAGGAAATTTGTATCCTGAATACAGGGCAAATGACTCATTTCACCACTGCTACCGGTACGTCTTCTGCCATTGACCTTTCCTTGTGTTCTCCCTCAATCGCAGACTCCGTGCTATGGGAGGTGGATCGCGACCTACATGGAAGCGACCACTTCCCTATTTGGTTGCACGTCGAGTGCGATCGTGGGGGAGGAAATAACCGGCGCAAATGGAACGTCAGTTGTGCAGATTGGCAACTCTATTGCCGCTCTGTACAACTGCAACTTGTAGGCAGTATACAAGAGAAGGTGAATCACTTCAGGGAAGTGATTCACCTTCTCTGTATACTGCCTACAAGTTGCAGTTGTACAGAGCGGCAATAGAGTTGCCAATCTGCACAACTGACGTTCCATTTGCGCCGGTTATTTCCTCCCCCACGATCGCACTCGACGTGCAACCAAATAGGGAAGTGGTCGCTTCCATGTAGGTCGCGATCCACCTCCCATAGCACGGAGTCTGCGATTGAGGGAGAACACAAGGAAAGGTCAATGGCAGAAGACGTACCGGTAGCAGTGGTGAAATGAGTCATTTGCCCTGTATTCAGGATACAAATTTCCTCCTGCTCCATCAATCTACCAATCACTCGGCCCCGGGGGCAATCGGTGGTGGAACCCCACAACGCACTGTGGGCGTTGAAATCTCCCAAAAGGAGAAAGGGCCGAGTGAGTTGTCGTGTAATGCCAACCAGGTCGTCGTAGTCGACGGACAAACTGGGTGGCAGATAGACAGAGCATACGGTCAGTTGTATTGGACCGTGTATTTTCACCGCTACTGCTTGTAGATGAGAGGTGAGAGCGACGGTTCGGAGTGGACAGTGTTCCGAACAAACACGGCCACTCCGCCCTCGCTCGATCACCCTCGGTATCGTCCTTTCGGAATATGTCATAACCTCTTAGCACTGGCTGATGTTGTGGTCTAAAGTGTGTCTCCTGGAGACAGAGACACAATGGATTAGACCGTGCTAAGAGCTGGACTTCCTCTTTGTGAGCCTGAAACCGTTTACGTTCCACTGAAGTATGGGAGCCATTCTACCTATTTAAAACCACCACCCCCCCCGGATCGGGTGGGTCTTCCTTCTCTGATAGCTGAGGAACGGAACAAGGTACGTCCACCAGCATGATATCGTCTTCGGTGTCCGAAGACGATTTTCGTTGTGAGGCCTCGGGTCTTGCGGATTTTTCATCCGCCGAGGCCTGTCCCTCCTTTCTCCTTTCCAGAAGGGGATCTGGGAGGAGAAGTCGGAGGGGATTTCACAAACATAGCGGGGTCCGTCAGCTTAAATTTCGGACCCCTTACCTTTTGCACTGTTTGCCATCCGCTACCGGCAGATGGCGTTGCCGTTACACTCTTTTGCAGATGCTGTTTCTGCTTCAGGGGCCGCTTCTGCTGTTGCAGAGGGACCCACTGCTGTAGCGGATGGCAGTGTCTTTGCTGGTGGACTTACTGAACCTGCTGTCGATGTGGTCGATGTTGTCAGAGTATTGCTACCGACGTGCGAGGTCCTAGGTGTAATGACCTTGATGGGTGTGGCACCACATCTGCACTGACATGAGCACATTGGACTTGTGCCCATGTCCGCAACGGACGTCTGGGTAGCAATACTTTCTTTCCTGACGGGAGTTGATAACGTCTTCGCGAAGCTGGTAGCGAAGACTGGTGGAGCCAGAGCCTTATATTTCTTTTTGGCTTCGCCATAAGAAATCCGCTCTTTCGTTTTCAACTCCTGTATCTTTTTTTCCTCCAGATACAATCGACACTCTCTGCTCCAGGCTGGATGTGCCCCGGAGCAGTTGACACACACCTGTGGGAGCGTGCAGCTAGTGCCTGGCTCATGAGCCGCCTTTCCGCACTTCCCACAGGTGGGGTTGCCCTTGCAGGTCGCCGTCGTATGACCGAACCGCTGGCACTTAAAGCAGCGCATTGGGTCCGGTACATACGGGCGAATATTCAAGTTCAAATATCCTGCCTTGATGTTTTTGGGCAACGTTGGAGTGTCGAACGTCAGGACGAAGGTGGCTGTCTTCTCAAGACTGCCGTTAACCCTTCGTTTAATCTGACGAACCTCGACCACATGTTCTGTTGACCACTCCTTAAGGAGTTCCTCGGTCTCTAAATCCATAAGGTCCCTGCTGGTGATGACTCCTTTACTTGAATTTAGAGTTTTATGGAGTTCGCACTTCACTGCGAACTCCCCGAGCTTCTCGCACTTAAGGAGTTGGACAGCCTGCCTCTGGGTGGATGTTTCCATAAGCAGTGTCCATTCCTCAGCTTTTTTACAGATTTGAGGGTACCCGCAATACCCTCTAAACCTTTCTGAACATAGAATGGAGAGACCTTCTCAAAAGATCCCTCCACCCTTGTCATAATAACGAAGGCATTGTCAATGTTACAACCCTTGCCGTTACTGTTTACATCCGGGGGAGGGCTTTCAACCCTAGCCCGTTTGTAAGAACTGGGTGTGTTTTTATTTACCTGCGACACACCCGGGCCGCAGGGGTTTTTGGTTTTTTTGTGGAAGGAATTTTGTCCCACGAGTAAAAACCATTAAGAAGAAATGCTTTACAACAGGGGTGCGCAGGTGCCCCTGAGGTTGCACGTTAGCGAGTGGTTCCTCTCACCATACCTCCTCGCACGTGTCCGACCTTGAGGTTGAGGGTTTTTTATAGAGGTTTGTTCCGTCCTCGCGATCCGGGCGATGAAGCCAAGATCCCCGTTCTCCTAGGCACACAACGTTCCACCGCCACGCCCTACGGTGGTCGTTGAAGCATGGTAGGAGTTTACGGTGTGGGAAACTTGCGGCGCTCACAAGTTTCCAGCTCGGGCACCGCGGGTTCGCCAAACCCGTACCTGGCACTTGCGTACCAGGCCCTGCGGGAAAGGTGTAATATAATCGAACTGTATCGTCCCTTGACTTCTTAAACTAAGTTAAAAGGTTTCTCCTCACGGAAATTAGTTCTTCATTATACCAAAGGTACATAATTGCTTGCATAACAAAAAACAGATTCCAAAAAGATTTGCAACAACGAAAATTCGAAAAGATAGGTTATGTTAAACTACCAAAAAACGCAAAACTAATCCTACCCGCACACTGTTTCTGCCATTGTCAACGTTCTTGTCTCAACCAACAAGTTTTTTTGATTACAAGAACAAAGATAATTAAGTCTAAAAACAATTAGCTGTAATTTATTTGTAGCTGGCGGTTGAACTTTCACTCAACTCAGCTGTTGTTGCCTCTGCGGCGGACGTTGTCACTCTATTGCTGATTCCCGCTCGGCCGCTAGTAGCGCTGTGTGCTTCCAAGTTCCAACGATTCTCCTTCCTTCTTTTCTTGATTTTGTTGTCTGCTAGATACTCAAATTCGTAGTTTACATAGTAATTTCTTTATTCTTTCTGCAGCACCCAAGTCCACTGCACAATCGCCATGTCGCATTTCTTAATATATGTTCACCTTTAGTCATTAAGAAATGTGCCGTGTAACATTTACGATGTGATTATATTTTATGCTTTATCTTTACATTGGCTTATCATAACATGCCTTTTTTGCGGTTTAGTCAAATAATTAATTTGTTAGCCGTTATTCTGCACAATTTGAATCACTCTTTTATTATTTTAAATACATCGTTCTTAAATACATAATCGGACTTCTTCCTGCAAGTTCTCCTTAGTCGCCGCTCTAATCGCATCTCTCAGTTGATCTCTGTATATCTTTTGCTATGGAACCCTTTTAAAAGAGTATTAACCGGCCCGTGACATGGAACTCCTACTTCAAGGATGTTTTTAGTTTATTTGTTTTATACTACATCCGCATCACCAGTCGGTCGAGTGAAGGCTCACCCTTCCTGTATTCACACTTGTCCCTAGGTCGGCCATGTGACGATTTGACGAACTTGTTACTGCTGTCTTCGGTGTCAATTAACGATTTCATTTGGTTGTTTCCCTTAAAGTGAGCTGGGCATCACAGCCAGTGTTGCCCCATAGGATCCAAACGAAGTTTTAACAAGCCACCATTATCTTTCTCACGCTATACTGGATTGAAAGATTCTCGAGTTTCTGAATGAAATTGCAATGAAATGTCAAACGTCAGTCACTTAGCACATGACATGTTTGTTTGTTTGAAGTTATTTTCGATTCACTCTACAGTTCTTGTTGGTAAAGAATGAAATCATTATATATTTTGTGGTCTCAATGACCAAGTCACAGAATTTCTTACTGGCTGTGCAGTGCACATCTATTTTATGCTGGTAATCCTACCAGGAATAGGGGACCTATAGTTTAAGGTAGAATACCAACCACGCATCGTCCTGGCATCTTCGCATTAACAAATCAACGCTTTGCCAGAAATATAGGTCAATTTACAGCTACAACCAGGGACCAACCGTACCGCAATCGCAAACCATAACCATCTGAGACATTATGTTGTTGTAGTTGTTTATGGGCTTTAGGGCTACTAGATATCCTCAAGTTTTCATAAAAATAAACATTAATACGCAATAACAAAGCTAACGAATTTTTAGAAATCAAATCAGTTTTTATTGCAGAAAATACACAGAATATGTGATGCTTCACATACCACTTTTCGATGTATGTCCAATTTATAACTCTGCACACAATTTATAAACTGATCAAGATGAATATATGATTCCTAAGACTTATCACATGATACCAATGTGCCATACATACATGATATCACTGACCAGATTGGGAACTGTTAAAGCGGGTGGATGTGCGAATCGTGTATAAAGCTCAATGCAAACTTGGCCAGTCATTAACCAGGGTAAGACAGATTACACCCACATCAGGTTACGGCTGTTTATGAAATCCCCTGCAGTTGTGGCTGTTGAGTATTGTACATTTATATCTGTGAGAATGTTCTGGTGCTTGATGTATCTTTGGAATTGTACATGTGTGAAACAGAGTCGTTGTATGGCTGTTGAACGGAAAACATGTAGATAGAAAGTTGTAGTGTGTGAGCCTCAATAAATGTAATATTATTACAGTAAACCTTATTGTGTGGTGAACATTATTTAACATGGTAGCAGAGCGTGGTTTAGTGGTTAAATGGTCGAAAAAAGGTCTGTGGCTTTCGTGTATTCAAGAAAGTTTGATTTCAAGTAATAATGGCTGACATTGTAATACCGTGCTTTGACGGCGAGGACTATGAAAATTGGAAGAAAAGAATAATGATGTATTTAAAGATAAAGAAATGTTATACAGTGGCTTCAAGAGAGAAAACAAGTATGGATAATGCTGAAATTTGGGAAGAAGAAAATCTGAAGGCAGTAAACTACATCTATAGTGCTATTAAGAATAAGCAACTTGAGTTTGTGAGTGAAAAAGTGAATGCATATGAAATAATAAGTTCGACGAATTATACTCCAAGGAATCGACTGCACTCCAAATAATTTGTAGAAACAAACTGGTAAAATTGAAGTTAAAAGACTACAATGAAACAGCGACATTCTTTAGTGATTTTGAAAGGACAGTAAACGAACTGAAAGCTGCTGGGCTAAAGTGAATGAGAAAGATTTTTTTTTGTGACTGCTTTATGTCTCTTTTTAACATCGATGTCTTTAGAGATGGGAAAGGATGGGGGGCAAGGAATGGGAAGGAATTCGGCCATGGCCTTTTGAAGGAAGCATCCCGGCATTTTGCCTTGAGTGATTTGGGAAACCATGGAAAACCCAAATCTGGATGCCCGGACGGGGATTCGAACCGCCGTCCCCCGAATGAGAGGCGAGAACGCTAACCGTTACACCCGCCCGCTCGGTAATGAAAAATTAAACTACATGTTAAGACTTTGCCGGACTGTTTGTGCTACATTGGTGACTTGGTCGATATTGTGAAAGAAGAAGATCAAACTGTTGAATTTGTTAAAAGTAAAATTCGATTAATGGACTTGAAAGACAAAGTGAAAGTGAATCTGTAAAAACAAATGCATTCCATACTATGAGAAAATCTGGTACAAGTCGTCAGGAACAACTGTGTTGGGGCTGCGGAAGAAGAGGACATTTCAAGAGAGATTGTCGTCGTCGAAATGAAGAAAATGAAAGAGGCACATGGAATCACGGCAGGCAGTATCAAAGAAGCAGCAGAGGAAGTAACCATCAAAGTGGAAACTTCAAGGTCACAACAATGATCAACCGTGGAGCGGAAGTAAGCACAAGGGATCCAGAAACGACCGGTATCGGCGAAGTCAAGAATGCCAACAAAGTAAAAGTGTAAGTGCAACGGGATTAAGAAACGGCCAGTATCGGCATGGTAAAGTATACCACCAAAGTGAAAGTGAAACAGGCAGTTTTGTAACAAAGGTTAGGAGCTTGATGTGCAAAATAAAATGAACACAGGTAACAAAGAAATATTAAAAATGATTGGTTATTGGATAGTGTTGTACAGTCATGTTGTAAATAATGAAGAGTATTTTTCTAAGTGTAACTTTAGAAAAGCCTGTAGAGGTGAAGATTGCTGATGGAAAAATTTTGAAAGCAACTAAGATAGGAAATTTAGTTAGTTATTTAGTTTATGGTAAATTGATTCAAATTAATATGGAAAATGTATTTTATGTTAAAGACATGAGCAGAAACTTGATTAGTTATGCGAAAGTAACAGACAAGCACAAGATTGTATTTGTAGGAAATGTTTCAAAAGATTTTGATGGAAATAACAGGCTAATTGCAATTGCTATGAAGGATGGTAATCTGTATAAAATGACAAGTAGCATTTTTAAGGATGATGTAAATGTAAATATTGTGAGTAACAGTGATTCTATGACTGAAAAGGAGAGATGGCATCATAAATTAGGACATGTAAATTTTAACTATTTAAATACTTTGTGTAAAGATCAATTAGCAGTTGGTTTACCTAAAAGTATAGAGTCTGAATATATGATGTGTAAAGTTTGTATTGAAAACAAAATGCGCAATTTACCTTTTGAAAATAACAGAAGCAAAGCAGAAGAATTTTATAAATTATTCACGCTGATTTAATGGGCCTCACTCAACTCTTGTTTGAATGGTGAGAGATACTTTCTAACTTCTATAGATGATTATAGCAAAGCAGCTA
>JARYHS010008074.1:63126089-63156195 GCA_031002005.1 Vandiemenella viatica
TTCAATTGGTAAAACATTCATAAAATCTTGGTATACTGTAAATTAGAAAATGCCCCTGCCCTCCAATCTTGTCGAGTTTTCTGTGATGTACCATCCTTGTTGCGTGGCACGGGCGAGGTAAACATTATGCGCTATTCTAGCATTGCCGAGCCTTCATTTGCCCGCCGAGACTTCGTTTGTGCACCGTGGCCTGGGGAAGCTCCAGCGGCACAGTTCGCCCGAGTAGAGAGGACCGGTCACAGGAATAACCGAGCGAGTTCGAGCGTGAGTAGAATGCAGTCTGCATGACACCAGCACTAATCGTTACATCTGGGTTCTCGTAGTCGGCTTTTCCTCTAGGTTTCGCTACGATCGTATTACACAAGTTCTCATTTTAACGAAAACTGCATAGGTCAAGAAGTCGATTTGGGCTCCATATATATATCCGCGTGTGTCAAGTTGAATTTTTCGTACAGCTATTCGTGAAAGTGATATACTCGTGGTCTTGTCTTCTTTGCATCAAACGCGGATTTCAGCGTATTCTTTCGTATAGTCGATTCCATTTTCAATTTCGTATCACACAATTAAAGTTTTCGCTGACACACACAGTTAACCTCACTTGAGGTAGTATCGAGTACCCTCTCCCCCCCCCCCCCAGGGCCTGGTACAAAAGTGCCAGGTACGGGTTTGGCGAACCCGCGGTGCCCGAGCTAGAAACTTGTGAGCGCCGCAAGTTTCCCACACCGTAAGCTCCTACCATTCTTCAACGACCACCGTAAGGCATGGCGGTGGAACGTTGTGTGCCTAGGAGAACGGGGATCTTGGCTTCATCGCCTGGATTGCGAGGACGGAACAAACCTCTATAAAAAAAACTCTCAACCTCAAGGTCAGCCACGTGCCGAGGAAGCGAATGGGTGATGAGGGAAATCACTCGCTAGCGTGCAACCTCAGGGGCACCTGCGCCCTCCTGGTGTATTAGCATTTCCTTTTAAATTGGTTATACTCATGGGACCAAAATTAAGACTCACAAGAAAACCAAACCAACGTCCGGTACTGGTGTGTCGCAGGCTAATATAAATACACCCAGTTCAAAGAAACTGCACTAAATTTGAGATGCTCTAACCACTGTTGGACTGGCTCGTGAATCGCTGTTCTGCCAGGAACTTCTTTAGCGGACCGAAAACGCGAAAATCACTAGGGGCGAGGTCCGGACTGTGTGGTGGGTGGTTCAGACTTTCCAAGTTTAACGGTTTTTGAGCTACCGTATTGCAGATCACTGCAGCTGGCGGGCAATTGCAAATACGCTCGTGGGTCACTTCGTGGCCGGCAGACCTGGTGTTAGACAGTCTTGGTGTAATAATCCGGGAAATGGTAACAAAGATGTAGTGTGCCTAGTGTGGAAAAAAAAAACCTTGAAAAAAACTGTGAAAAAAACATGTTTTTTTTCATAACTACTAAATTTCATATTTTTTAAGGAATTTATCGTTTAATATGACTGTTTTAGAGTTTATACTAAGTACTTATCTTAATTTTTAAATTTGAACTATATTTTTCTGGTTCAGTAGAGTAAAAAAAATATAAAAATATTGGCAACATTGACTGAAGTATTCTTTTACGAACGGGGATTTCCCGATTAGGCTAGGTTGCACGAGAAGGAATCCCCGTTGTTTGGATTGATACTCACTATTTGAACTAGTGCTGCCCTCCCTACAAATTTATCTGTAAACCTACGGATCTTTTCAAAAAATTAGGAATTTTAAATTTATCAACGTTTTTTTGCTTTTTTTTTATTACTTATTGTTCTTTCCTTATATTCGTATACTTGTTAAACTCGCAGCGTATAGTGATACGGAGTCATTAAATTGTCAGTTATTATGAATTATTGCCTTGCAACCGTTGGCATAAACCAACGATTGAAAAGAAGTAAAGTTCCTATTTTGTATGATAATAGATTTAAATTCAAACTTAAAAGACCGGAATATGGAACTATCGGCGCAGTCTTTATGCACAGTGCGTACTTTGCTCACAATTTAAAATTGCAATCTTAAAATCTTTTGTATACAATACAAGAACAACCAGTAAAAGAAAATGTAACTATTTCTGAAGTTATGGATCTAGAGGAGAAAGAAAAAGAAACAGAAAATTCCGACACCGACCGAACTATAGCTCTGGCCAGATTAATTGGCGGGTGGCTTCAAATGCGCCGTTGCCAAGCCGTGCGCGTAACAGTTGTATTCACCTCTTTACTTGTAGTAATGGTTTGTAACGTGTTTTAAGTAATTTATGATCACTATTCTGTCATAAAATATTGATGCATGTCATTTCGTTAAGAAAGTTATGCATTGCAGATGCGTTTAATATAATTGGAGGTTTCAAAGACCTGTTATTTATTATTCTATTATCTGCGCAGAAAAATAAAATTCTCGACAGACTAAGGAAACTTATGGAAATACTCTTCTTTTATTTGTGGCTAAAAGTCCACGTGTTACATTTTATTTTCAGTTTGTATATTTATAACTAAAATCAAAATTTTATTTTGTCATCCTCTGCACTGAAAAACTTGCTTAATTAACGACAAAATTATCTGTTTATATATTACCACTCATCACTATCGTAAAATTCGTGTACTGTCCTCCTGACAAAGGACTGTCAAAGTCGCTAAGCTTTGTTAGAGTGCTGTATTGTTTCATATTTTTCTTTCGAGAAACAAACGTAGGTTATTTTCCCTCACGACACACGCGCTGGACAGTTCTCAAACCGACAACCACAAGCTGCAGCGCAAATAGCCTGTCCATTCCCTAATTTTTTTCGCAATATGGTTGTTTTTTGCGGTAACAAATCACTGCAGTTTTTTATTTCGTCAATATCAAGTACGTCCATATCTTTCAAGTCTTTTCCTACTAGCGTACATGTAGAAGACAAAATTTCTCGATCATTGTCCACAAGAAATTTGAAATATTTATAAACATTGTGAATGATAGATTTACTGTGTTGTCTGCTTCAGCAGCGGTGGTTCTGCTGTCGATGACTTGCGTCTTGTTGGGAGTCGTTAGTTCGGAAACACCTGGAATAGGAGAATAAGTCTCTTCCTAAGTATCCATTTTTAGTAGCAAGATTCTCTTGCTAAATTTCCCTAATTATAAGTTACTGCACTTTTTGTTCGGTAAAATTATTACACTAAATTACTACAATTAATAAATAACCAAAAGGAATTATTTAAATCGCACGTAAAAATCGTAAATCGCTAAAAATCAAAATATCCTCTCTCGAGCAAGTTCACACTCACACTGACACTTTCTAATTCCGATTCTCAGGTTCACACATTTTTAGTGAAAGGGAGGTGGAAGGTTTGGGGGTGGTTAGAGAGCTGTTGACGCTTGGACTAGGCAACACAGGCCGCACAGCGTTGCAATTTTCAGGTGATAGAAAGAGAGCGCATCGCGAGTTTGTCCCCAAGTACGGCAACAGCGCGTTCACACTGACCCGCCAATTACTCTGTCCACAGCTATAGTGTTGGTAGTACTGATACTAGTGAATGTGGTACTGACATAGAGGATGAATAAAATTATGTTACCTATGTAGATCATTATGTAAGACATTATATGATTTAGTAAGATTTAAAACACACAAGTAAAATGTAACTGCCGTAAATATAACTATAATTTATCAAATTTATTGTTTTCTGAAGAAAAAAACAAATTTAGAAAAAAAACCAGGGTGCTAGGTTTTTTATTATGTTTTTTTTTGACAAATCTGAAAAAACCATGCCCTAACAGATATGGTTACGCTCTATACTGACTTACCGGCAACGGACGGTCTTGAGCGACATCACAATGGAATCAGAATACGGTATGGAAGCCACCTTGTTCATTCAAAATCCACTGTGGATAGAAATTTGGTGTTATTCTCCCATAAGGGAGCGTGCACAAACTACGTGGCTCGGTCCGGGACGGGGTTGGCTGGAAGGCTACGCTGGGCTACGTGGGGAAAGGGGGGGGGGTGTTTCGAGCCAGGCCATGGAGCTTTCCTCTCATAACATTTTTCACAGTTAAAATAGAGAACAGAATTCACAACAGCATGTGAATATTTATGTCCCTCAGTTAATTATGTCCGTATGTAATTTACAATAGTCTGACAGGAGAAAACTGTACAAAATGTCTTCTGGAATCAAAAGGGAAAAAAGCTACGTGCTACGTGTGTGGGGGAGGTAGAGGCAAACTCCATGTAGGGCTACGTGGAGGGGGGAAGGGGGGGAGAGGGGAGGTTCACAGTAGGCCAAAATGGAGCTACGTGGTTTATGCACGCACCCTAATCAGTTTGATTTTGTATTATATCAGCGATCGTCTGGGTGCGAGACTAAATAACGTTCTCAAGTTTCTACGGTCATCTTATTTATACATAAATATGCAATAAATGGGGGACTGTAATGATTTGACTTTTAAATTAATATTTTACTCTTTCCTCTCATGGTTTTGAATGTATTTCGATAAAAAGCGTAATTTACCCAAAAAATTCGCTCCAAAAATACTTTCATAGTAGTTTCATCGTAGTAAATTACTTAGGTTATTTGTGACAGTCTTTTTCTGCGATGTGCCCTATTATATTTTGGAATGTTTGCTGAGGTGTAGGTCCGTAAACTTGAAATCATGTAAAGCTGTCAATGTGTTAAGCAATTAATCGGGAATTGATTACTTTGCGTGATTATATACACCACATGTTCTCAATAAGGTTTGTGTTAACGTTAGTCACTGTACTGGTAAAGTAACGCTTATGGTTTACAGTTTTGTGAGCATAATGCGATACGCCTCCTGTCGCATTTCATGTCGTATTTCTTGTGTTCGGTCGTATTTATCTTTTTATGAAGATTGTTGCTCTACTTTATATTGCTTTTCTTTCGATGTCACCTTTCATTTGTAGTTCGTGCCGATTTGATTTTTACTTTATTAAACTTTTATTTAAATAATGAGTAAACTTGTCTGACGATTAATTAACATTTATTAAAGTTCAATCATATGCTTTAACTCCGAAGATTGCAGGTTCTTTTATCAATAACTTCACGTTCCAACTTGTGTCTATGCTCTCACGCTAGCTCTCGTTGATAGCCAACTGTTACCATAGCAACCTCTTACTGACAGAGAGTAATCTATAAACCCTTGTTCTTCGTTCTGCCACACTCCCTAGGTATTCAGTCCGGCGTATCATTTCTACGAACCTGTCCATATTTCCGTGCCGGACAATAAGTGAGAATTTATAATGGGCACTAATGAGTTCGAAAATCTCATTCTTAATGTATATTACCAGGCCCCTTCTTTCCACAGAATCGTAGATCCGCAACACATAAAAAAAAAATGTAATTGGCTTTCGGCTGTGTAAACCATACAGCCAGCCGCAAGAGTGTTTTTGTTTCTTCAAGTGTATATCTACTGATATCATCGTCAGTATCGTTTACTTTTCAATATGGACATGTACAACACAGCACAGAAACAACATTTAATTAAAATCACGCATGCCATCTGCCGGACTCGAACCAGCGACCCTTGCAATTTGGGACCGTCTTTGAAGGACAGTTCTTCGCCTATCGTTCTCCCTGTAAGTTACTACCCATTTGTCTATCCTCACCGCCGATATAAAGTTTCTCCGCTTCTCCTAATATTTTCCAGGAGTAAAAAAGCATTTGCTTTACAGATATTTTGCGTGCCCGGATGGAATTTTGCGACACCACATCATCATTATCGCAAACACAACGAGAACTTTCAACGAAATCCCATCAAATAATATACCTTGACTTTGGCGTGTGTTACATTTCGGGCAGCGAACACATGTTCCAGGAATGTATCATCTCGCTTCACCACACGGCATAATTTATGTCTGGACGTCCTAATTTTGCAGTGATCCGTCGCAGATATTAAGCATTTATCATGAAAGAAATGTCAAAATATTTGAATTGAAAAATTGAAACACACCTGACATATCACTAAACTCCATAATACACAGACGGAAAAAAAAATCCCAACACCAAGAAAAAATTATTGTAGAGTAATGAAATTTGGACAATGCATTTGTCAAGTTAACATGTTTAATTGATTAAATTTTTCAAGATCACAGGTTAATTTAAGCTCAAGAAAATGCATTTCAAATGTGAAATACTGTTAAATTAATAGCCGGTGTAACCTCCAGAATTTTGAATGCAAGCCTGCAAACGTGAATGCATTGTGTCATACAGGTTTCGAATGTCACTTTGTGGTATGGAGTTCCATGCTTGTTGTACTTGTGCTGTCAATACTGGGACGGTCAGTGCTGGCTGTGGATGATGCTGGAGTTGTCGTCCAATGATATCCCATACGTGTTCAATTGGAGACAGATCTGGTGATCTCGCAGGCCAAGGTAACATGTCGACACTCTGTAGAGCACGTTGCGAGACAACAGCGGTATGAGGGCGAGCGTTATCCTGTTGAAAAACTCCCCCTTGAATGCTGTTCATGAATGGCAGCACTACAGGTTGAATTACCAGACTGACGTACAAATTTGCAGTCAGTGTGTTTGGTATAACCACAAGAGTGCTCCTGCTGTCATAGGAAATTGCTCCCCAGACCATGACTCCAGGTGTAGGTCCAGTGTGTCTAGGCCGCAGACAGTTTGGTTGCAGGCGTTCCCCTGGCCTCCTTCTGACCAACACTCGGCCATCACTGGCACCAAGGCAGAACCTGCTTTCATCAGAAAACACAACAGATCTCCACTCCGTCCTCCAATGAGCTCTGGCTTGACACCACTGGAGTCGCAAACGGCGATGGCTTGTAGTCAGTGGAATGCACGCTACAGGGCGCCTGGCTCGGAGCTGTCCTTGAAGTAACCGATTTCTAACAGTTCGTTGTGTCACTGTGGTACCAACTGCAGCTCGAATTTCTGCCGCAGACGCAGTACGATGCGCCACAGCTGTACGCCGAATACGGCGGTCTTCCCTCTCAGTAGTGCCACGTGGCCTCCCGGAACCCGGTCTTCTTGAGGCAGTACCATCCCTTGACCACTGCACCCAACAATCATGCACAGTGGATACATTCCGGCCAAGTCTTTCTGCAATATCGCGAAAAGAAAATCCACCTTCTCGTAGCCCTATTACACGACCTCGTTCAAACTCGGTGAGCTGTTGATAATGGCTTCTTCGTCTTCTTAAAGGCATTCTTGGCTAACATCAACTCACTACGTCAAATCTCAGCGGTAAATAACGTTCACAAACTTTACAGCGCGTATTTAAAGCAAACCTGATTTGCAAGCTCTGAGTAGCGCTACTAGCGCCACACTTATGCGCGAAGCGCGAAATTTGAATCGATGTCATCTTTCAGATGTATAAACACGCCTACCAAATTTCGTTTATCTAACACAAGTCTTTCTTGGTGTTGGGATTTTTTTTCCGTCTGTGTATCTTCGCACAAGTAACAAGCCGTAAGCAAACTATAAACTCACACTAAAAAACTGCGTACTGTACTGTACGATAGAAACCGTTACCAATCACACAATCAACATCGACTATACTTCGATGTTTCTTTTTATTTCATTATTATCACTAATATACCATATTAACATTCTGCTATTGTTTTTTCCTATTAGTACCAATATTTTCCCAACAACTCGGTCTACTTACTAGATTTCCTTTCCAATACATCGTAATAAATACAGTAATCCTGCTGATGAATGGAACAACACAAGCCAGATTCAATAACTTCATTTAATCCATACGCTATTGCCGTTCATAAATAAAGTATGCCATTTTAACAGTCTTCATTAGAAGGATTTTGTTAATGCAGATTGTCCAATTTTCTTAACCCTCTTTGACTCCGTCCACAATCTAGCCAATCAGAGGTACTGATGCAGACGCAGCAACTGCGATGCAACCATCACCATGGGCAACCATTTACCAGGAAGAATGAACAGATGTACAATTTAAAATCCCAATATCTAGCAATTACTTCTTAAAATTTATTTTTACAACAATGATGTCAAACTGTTATGTTATTTCATAAGTTGATAATAAAAAAAAACTATCTTCGTTCGCAACCCGAAGGAAGTATACTAAAGTCTTTGTGTCAGAGGTAGGACGGCCAATTCCTATCCTCTGGAACCTACAGTTTAACGTGGAATCTGAACCACGGAACTATAACTGGCGTAGTTCCTATGATCAAACACTTAAAAATTCCAGCGCTCGCCGTTATTCGAACCCGGGACCGGCGCAGAAAACTTTCGAAACCAGCCGCCTTAATCTATATCTTGTTTATTTACTACAAAAGCAACACAAAATTACGTAATTGCTTTCTTGAATAATGCAACTCAAACTAATTAAATTATATACTTTAAAACATGCGCATCTCTGCTAAAGATTTACACAGTTATTTTCCTCTTTTTTCCCGATTCTTTCCTTGACTGTCAGATCGAACGCGGATCTGATGTATGTTGCAAGTTGGGTTGCCAACCGTCCGGTTTTCGACCGGACTGTCCGGTTCACTACATGTGACCGGACACAAAATGTCCTACTGTTAAGAAATCCTAAAAATTATGGGTTGATGGTTAAATGTGCAGGAAGTAAACAAGTTCGCCGCGTCTCAATCCTTATTCCCCCATTGGCTGAACGTAATTCAACTTTTTCGCTCGGTGTTCAAACGTTTACGACGGTTAGTCGCAAATCCGATTATCGCGAAGCAAAATTAGATTACTGTTTCAGTTTCCTACACTATTAGTCCAGTAACGGGGTAATTTTACCTTGCAGTATATCACGTAGAAGATTTACTTTTCTTATCTTGTATATATTGGTGAAAGTATGCAGAAACCAAGTTTTCGACCTCCGACACCCAAGGCGCAATTTTCTGTGGCCAAAAAACGCCAAAATTTGGGTACTTTTTTTTCAGTTTTTCGCCTATAACTCCTTCCTGATGAGTCCTAGCAAGAAGTAATTTATTTACAGTCTGAAAGAGGACAAAATTTCCTACAGCTTTTGTAGTACAAAGTTTTTTCTAAACTCAAAACTAAGCGAACTACAATTCTTTAAAATCAGCAAAATTTCATACTTTTTCTACATTTGTTACTCAAAATTACCTGGAATCCCTGTATACATAAATGATATATATGTATTTCTGTATAACATAGTATACATATGTATTGTACCTTGATTACTGGTCGTCAATTTAATAATCATATGGTATTGTTGGCCGGGAGATCCCGAAGCATTGTTCGGCCATCAACCCCGCAGGGGCCTGGTACGCAAGTGCCAGGTACGGGTTTGGCGAACCCGCGGTGCCCGAGCTGGAAACTTGTGAGCGCCGCAAGTTTCCCACACCGTAAACTCCTACCATGCTTCAACGACCACCGTAGGGCGTGGCGGTGGAACGTTGTGTGCCTAGGAGAACGGGGATCTTGGCTTTATCGCCCGGATCGTGAGGACGGTAAAAACCTCTATAAAAAACCCCTTAACCTCAAAGTCGGATACGTGCCGAGGAGGTGCATGGGTGAGAGGCAGATCACTCGCTAACGTACAACCTCAGGGGCACCTGCGCACCCCTGTTGTATCAGCATTCCTGTATAAAATGTTTTTGCTCGTGGGACCAAAAACGAAGTCACACACAAAAACTACAAAACCCTGCGGTACGGGTGTGCCGCAGGCTAAACCCAATACACCCAGTTCTAAGAAGCGGGTAAGGGTCGATAGCCCCCCCGCTTCTGATGGTAATAGTGACAGAAAAGTTTGTTCGCTTGCGAACGCTTTTATAGTGATGCAGAGGGTGGAAGGAAGCTTTGAAAAAGTCTCACCGTTTTATATCTCAAAGGGGCTAGAGGGTCTAGTAGGGACCCTAAATTCGGTGAAAAAGCTGAGGAACGGGACGCTGCTGCTGGAAACTACAACCAGTAGGCAAGCTACCCAACTCCTTAACTGTGAGAAGCTCGGGGAGTTCGCAGTCAATTGCGAACTCCACAAATCCCTGAATAGTTCAAAAGGCGTTGTCACCTGCCGTGACCTGATAGACATAGGGACCGAGGAACTCGTTAAGGAGTGGAAGGAACAGCAAGTGGTCGAGGTACGTCAGATCACACGAAGGGTTAGTGGCAGTATTGAAAAGACTGCCACCTTCGTCCTGACGTTTGACACTCCAGTACTACCCAAGAACATAAAAGCAGGCTACATCAACCTGAACGTCCGTCCGTATGTTCCGGACCCGATGCGCTGTTTTCAGTGTCAGCGGTTCGGACATACGACGGCGTCATGTAAGGGCAATCCCACGTGCGGTAAGTGCGGCAAGGGGGCACATGAGCCTGGAGTAAGTTGCACGCTACCACAGGTGTGCGTCAACTGCTCCGGATCGCACCCGGCCTGGAGTAAGGAGTGTCAAGTGTATCTTGAAGAGCGCAAGATACAGGAGTTGAAGACAAAAGAGCGGATCCCTTATGCAGAAGCAAGGAAGAAGGCCAAGTCGCTCGCCGCTCCAATTTTTGGAACTAGCTTCGCTAAGATGGCTTCAACTCCCGTCAGGAAACAAAGTACTGCTACCCAGACGTCTGTTGCGGACATGAGCATCAGCACAAAGTGCTCATGTGAATGCAAATGCGGTGCCAATCCCGCAAAGATCGCAACATCGAAGACCGCGGACGTCGGTAGTAGTACGTCTGCGACCTCGACTACACCAGCAGCAGTCACTTATAGTCCACCACCACCAGCAGCAGTAGCTGTCAAAGTAGCGCCACCTCCAATTCCACCGCGCACTTTGACAGTTGTAGCATTACCATCTGCTACATCTATTAATGGAGGTAATCAGAAGATCCGGGGCCCGAAGTTTAGGCGGACGGACCCGACTCAGTTTATCAAATCTCCCTCTTCCTCCCCTCCCAGACTACCTACTGGCAGGGAGAAGAAGGAAAAGAGGTCGAGGAAAAAGAAAGTGAAGGAAGTAGTGGATGAGGAACCTGAGTCGGAGACGTCTGACTCTTCGGAGCCAGAGGAATCTGTAATGCTGGTGGACGAGACTGGTCCCGTTCCTCAGCAGATGGAGACTGAAAACCCACCCGAACCGGGGCGGGTGAAATTAAATCGGTAGGATGGCTCCCATACTCCAATGGAACATTAATGGTTTTGTGGCTCACAAAGAGGAGTTACAACTCTTAGCACGGTCTGATCCATTGTGTCTCGGCCTTCAAGAGACACACTTCAGACCAACACATCAACCTGTGCTAAGAGGTTTCGACGCATACCGAAAGGACGACACCGAGGGTGATCGAGCGAAGGGGGGAGTGGCGGTGTTTTGTACGGAACACTGTCCACTCCGAACCTGTAGCTCTCACCTCTCCGTTACAAGCAGTAGCAGTGAAACTGTATGGACCGGTGAAACTCACTGTATGCTCCATATATCTACCGCCGGGGTCACCAGTTGATTGCGGTCAGCTGGCTGACATCATACGGCAACTCTCTCGGCCTTTTCTCCTATTGGGAGACTTTAACGCGCACAACGCGTTGTGGGGTTCGACCACCAATTGCCCCAGAGGCCGAGAGATTTGTAGATTATTGGAGCAGGAGGATCTGTGCATCCTAAATACTGGGCAGATGACACACTTCACTACTGCTTCCGGTTCGTCCTCTGCCATTGATCTCTCTCTTTGCTCTCCATCGATTGCCGACTCCGTGCATTGGGAGGTGGATCGTGACCTCCATGGAAGCGACCACTTCCAAATTTGGTTACATTTAGAGTCCGAACGGAGCGAAACAAGGAACACACGGAAATGGAATATCGGCAGAGCTGACTGGCAACTTTATAGCCGGTCAGTCATACTCCAACATCGCCAGACCATCGATGACAAGGTGAAACACTTCACAGAAGTAGTTCATCGGGCGGCCGATATATCCATGCCTAGCAGTTCCGGGCGCAGCGCAGAAACGCCTGTCCCTTGGTGGAGCGATGAATGTCGTTCCGCTATTCAGGGCCGGAGACGGGCCATGCGCCGGTTTAGGTTGCACCCCCCCGCAGGGGCCTGGTACGCAAGTGCCAGGTACGGGTTTTGGCGAACCCGCGGTGCCCGAGCTGGAAACTTGTGAGCGCCGCAAGTTTCCCACACCGTAAACTCCTACCATGCTTCAACGACCACCGTAGGGCGTGGCGGTGGAACGTTGTGTGCCTAGGAGAACGGGGATCTTGGCTTCATCGCCCGGATCGCGAGGACGGTAAAAACCTCTATAAAAAACCCCTTAACCTCAAGGTCGGACACGTGCCGAGGAGGTGCATGGGTGAGAGGCAGATCACTCGCTAACGTGCAACCTCAGGGGCACCTGCGCACCCCTGTTGTATTAGCACTTCTTTTTAAACTGGTTTTACTCGTGGGACCAAAACGAAGTCTACCACAAAAACCAAAAAACCCTGCGGTACGGGTGTGCCGCAGGTTAATCCCAATACACCCAGTTCTAAGAAGCGGGTGAGGGTTGATAGCCCCCCCGCTTCTGAAAGCAATAGTAACGGAAAGGTGTGTTCGATTGCGAACGCCTTTGTGATAATGCAGAGAGTGGAAGGATCGTTCGAGAAAGTCTCGCCGTTCTACATCCAAAAAGGCTTGGAGGGTCTTGTAGGGACCCTGAACTCTGTAAAGAAGCTGAGGAACGGGACGCTGCTGCTGGAAACTACAACCCAGTAGGCAAGCTACCCAACTCCTTAACTGTGTGAAGCTCGGGGAGTTCGCAGTCAATTGCGAACTCCACAAATCCCTGAATAGCTCTAAAGGCGTAGTCACCTGCCGTGACTTAATAGATATTGGGACCGAGGAGCTCGTTAAGAGTGGGAAGATGAGAAAGTGGTCGAGGTACGTCAGATAACGCGAAGGGTTAGTGGCAGTGTTGAAAAGACTGCCACCTTCGTCCTGACGTTTGACACTCCAGTACTACCGAAGAACATCAAAGCAGGTTACATCAACCTGAACGTCCGTCCGTATGTTCCGGACCCGATGCGCTGTTTTCAGTGTCAGCGGTTCGGACATACGACGGCGTCATGTAAGGGCAACCCCACCTGTGGTAAGTGTGGCAAGGGGGCACATGAGCCGGGCGTTAGTTGCACGCTGCCACAGGTGTGCGTCAACTGCTCCGGTTCGCACCCGGCCTGGAGTAGGGAGTGTCAAGTGTATCTTGAAGAGCGCAAGATACAGGAGCTGAAGACCAAAGAGCGGATTCCCTATGGGGAAGCAAAAAAGAGGGCCAAGTCGCTCGCCGCTCCAATTTTGGGACGAGTTTTGCAAAGATGGCTTCAGCTCCCGTCAGGAAGCAGAGTGCTGCTACCCAGACGTCCTTTGCGGACATGGGCACGAGTACTTCGTGTTCATGTCAGTGCAAATGCGGTGCTAAACCCGCTAAGGTCGTAACGCCTAAGACCGCGGACGTCGGTAGCAGCACGTCTGACACCTCGACCGCACCAGCAGCAGTAACAACTACTCCACCAGCATCAACAGTAGCAGCCAAGCCAATACCACCTCCTGTACCTCCACGCGCTGGTATAGTAGTAGCGATACCACCTGCTACCAGCGCCAATGGAGCGGACCAGAAGATCCGGGGTCGGAAATTTAAACAGACAGACCCGACAATGTTTGTTAAGTCCCCTTCTTCGTCTCCTCCCAGACTGCCTAGTAATAGGGAGGAGAAGAGGCGGAGGAAGAAAAAGAAAAGAATGTTGAGGAATTTGACGACTCCTCTGGGTCGGATATGTCTGTCTCCGCTTCCGTGCAGGAAGAAATCGAGATGCTGGTGGACGAGTCTGGTCCCGTCCCTCAGCAGGATGTAACTGATGACCCACCCGATCCGGGGCGGGTGAGGCTAAATAGGTAAGGATGGCTCCCATACTCCAATGGAACATTAATGGTTTTACGGCTCACAGAGAAGAGTTACAACTCTTAGCACGGTCTGATCCATTGTGTCTCTGTCTGCAAGAGACACATTTCAGACCAATTCACCAACCTGTGCTAAGAGGTTATGACGTGTACCGTAAGGATGATACCGAGGGTGATCGAGCGAAGGGGGGAGTGGCTGTGTTTGTACGGAACTCTGTCCACTCCGAACCTGTAGCTCTCACCTCTCCTTTACAAGTAGTAGCAGTTAAAATATTAGGACTGGTGGAACTGACCGTATGCTCCATATACCTACCGCCGGGGACACCAGTTGATTGCGATCAGCTGGTTGACATCACTCGGCAACTCTCTCGGCCTTTTCTCCTATTGGAGACTTTAACGCGCACAATGCGTTGTGGGGTTCGACCACCAATTGCCCCTAAGGTCGAGAGATTTGTAGGTTATTGGAGCAGGAGGATCTGTGCATCCTAAACACCGGTCAGATGACACACTTCACTACTGCTTCCGGTTCGTCCTCTGCTATTGATCTCTCTCTTTGCTCTCCAACGATTGCAGACTCCCGTGCATTGGGAGGTGGATCGTGACCTCCATGAAGCGACCACTTCCCAATTTGGCTACACATAGAGTGTGAACGGGGCGAAACAGTTACAACACGGAAATGGAATATCGGCAGAGCTGACTGGCAACTTTATAGCCGGTCAGTCATACTCCAACACCGCCAGACCACCGATGACAAGGTGAAACATTTTACACAAGTAGTTCATCGGGCGGCCGATATATCCATGCCTAGCAGTTCCGGGGTGCTGCGCAGAACGCCTGTCCCTTGGTGGAACGATGAATGTCGTTCCGCTATTCAGGGCCGGAGGCGGGCCATGCGCCGGTTTAGGTTGCACCCAACACCTGACAACCTCGCAGCGTTCCGGATTGCTAGAGCTAAGGCGCGCCGTGTGATTAAGGAGAGCAAAAAGAGATCATGGCAGAACTTCGTGAGCACCATTAACCGTTCCACACCACCAACAAAAGTATGGGAGTCAATCCGCCGTATATCCGGGAGGTACTGTCGATCGCCAGTATCTGGATTACTGGATCAGGGGCGTGTAGTCACCGACGAGCGAAGCATTGCGCAGCTGATGGCAGAGAATTTCGCTGCCACCACTTCGTCTGCCGGATTGGACCATCAGGTCCGGCAACGACGAATATCGGCCGAGAGGCAAATCTTTTGCTTCGACTCGTCGGGATTGCAGGATTACAATAGACCATTTTCATCGTGGGAGTTGGAGTCTGCTCTACAAAGCGCCAAAGACACGGCGCCAGGGCCTGACCTGATCCAGTACCAGATGCTGAGGCATCTTAACAAAGATGCTAAAGAGTACCTCCTGGGTATTTTTAATGAAATTTGGACCGGAGGACACTTCCCCGACTCGTGGAAGGAAGCAACAATGATTCCAATTTTAAAACCAGGTAAAGACAAGTTGTTGCCAGGTAGCTACCGTAGCATTGCCCTAACGAGCTGCGTCGGGAAGACACTAGAGCGGATGGTGAACCGCCGCCTCGTCTGGTGTCTTGAGTCCCGTAAACTGTTGAGCCGTTTTCAGTGTGGATTCAGGAAGTTCCATTCCACCACGGATAACCTGATCCTACTGGAAGCGGCAATTCAAGATGCCTTCATCCGCAGCCAACACCTTGTGGGTATATTTTTCGACATAGAAAAGGCTTACGACACTACCTGGCGGCACGTTATTTTAAAACAGTTACATGAATGGGGTTTTAGGGGAAACCTACCCCGTTTTTTAAAATCATTTTTATTTCGACGTTGCTTCCGGTACCGAGTCGGTAGAGAAGTGTCCGACCTTTTTATTCAGGAAAACGGTGTTCCTCAAGGTTCAGTTTTAAGTGTAACCCTTTTTGCTATTGCCATTAATAGCATCTCAACTGTTATAAGGAGGCCCATCCGGTTCTCCTTATACGTTGACGACTTTTTAATTTTTATTGCATCGTCTAGCCTGAGAAGCGCTGAGCGGCAGCTGCAGCTCACGCTGAACAGGCTGGATGAATGGTCAGTACACACCGGCTTTCGTTTCTCAGCTGAGAAAACCCGGTGTGTGCTTTTTAGCCGCAGTATAAGTCTTTTAGCAGAACCTCATCTCACCTTGAGGAACACCGTTTTAGGTTTCAGTGAAACTGTTCGGTTTCTGGGCCTCATTTTCGACAGTACGCTTACATGGCTGCCACATCTTAAGATGTCAAAGTCAGAGCCATGAAAGCCCTTAATGTTTTAAAGTGTTGTGTGGGCAGGTCGTTGGGGCGCTGACCGCTCCTGCCTGCTACAGTTTTATAGAGCCTTTGTACGGTCGCGGTTAGAGTATGGTTGCATTGTATACGGTTCGGCACGGGGACAGCTATCTACGTATACTTGATAGTGTCCATCATGCAGGTATTCGTCTCGCCACAGGTGCATACCGCACCAGTCCGATACCCAGCATTTGTGCTGAGTCCTGGCGAGCCGCCGCTTTCCATCCGCCGGCGTCTCCTCATGGTGCGACACTATTTACATATTGCCACAACTCCTGCAGTTCCCGTGTACGACGTAGTTATTCATCCCAACTTTGAACGGCTTTATAGCAACCGTCAAAGAGCAACTAAACCATTCAGCTACCGTACAAGGGCTATATTAGAGGAATATGACTTTCAGATGCCCTCTTTTTATCACCAGGGTTGGAGTAAAACTCCTCCCTGGCTTTTAAAGAGGCCCAGAACAGTTTTAGATCTGACGCGGTACAACAAGCTGTGTACCGCCGACAGTGTTTTTATCCGAAATTTAGCGATGTTTTAAATGAGTTTCGCGATTTTACCCCGGTATACACGGATGGGTCTAAGCAGGCTAACGGAGTTGGCTGCTCAGTTGTGTTCCCTCGAGCGACTTATAATTACAAACTGAATAGCTGTTGCAGCGTATACACTGCTGAGTGTTACGCTTTGTTAAAGTCGCTCCAGCATATGAAAGTAAGTCGCGGCACGAAGTACATCATATGCTGTGATTCCCTCAGTTGCATCCAGGCTATAGGAAGCATGTACCCAGCAGATATGCTTGTCCAAGGCATACAGGACACCCTCCGATCGCTCCAAACTTCTGGAAAGGAGGTCGTATTCTGCTGGGTACCTGGTCATGTGGGAATCAGGGGGAACGAGGCAGCTGATGAAGCTGCCAAGTTAGCCTGCAACAAGGTCAGAGTTGACTTTGATCCGGTCCCAAAGTCTGACCTTGCCTCGGCGGGGAAAAGATTTGTTTTTGACATCTGGCAGAGGCAGTGGCTGGAGGTTGAGCATAATAAGCTCCGGCTGGTCAAACCGACCGTTCAGCCTTGGAGTAGCTCCTTCCAGCGGGCGAGGAGGGATGAGGTTCTCCTTACTCGTCTCCGAATAGGGCACTGTCCTCTGACACACAGCTTTCTTCTCCGCCGAGAGGACCCTCCGGAGTGTGATGCTTGTGGCGTACCTTTGACGGTACGCCACATTTTAACCGAATGTGTATTGTTTTTAGATCTAAGGGCAGATGTTGGCTTAGCCAACGATCTGTCCCTTATTTTAAGCGATGATCGTGGCAACGTGGCTAAGGTTTTAAAATTTTGTTGCTTGGCCGGTCTTGTCCCAAAAATTTTGGGCAGATCGGCCTAGGTTCTAGATTGGATTGGTGGCCGTATACAACCACCAATGGAAGTACTGTTTTTATTTATGACACTGATTATATGGCTGGCCCTTTTACAGCCAGCCATCTAACTTGTTTTTAACCTGGTTGGCCCATTTACAGCCAACCAGTTAATGTATGTAATTTATATCCTTGGCAGAGTTTTATATTTTATGTTGCCGTCTGTGTGGCCGACCTCTTTACAGTCGGCCAGGCAGACGGTATTTTAGTTAGTATGTTAGTATTTTATTGTGCTGTCTCTGTGGCCGACCCCTTTACAGTCGGCCACACAGACGGCAATTTCGCCACGTTGTCACGCCTGGTTTTTGTTAGGGCGCTAATGACCCTCGCTGTCGACGCGCCCTAAAACAACAACAACATCGGCCATCAACCAGGATAATAGTACCGGGTGTAGCGAACCTGGAGCTTAAAGTGGAATTCGAACCAGAGAAGCGTTCTGGCTAGCTTCATATTGCACAGCAAGCTGTGGCAGAGATGAAGGTAGAGTTAAAGGACTTTGAAAATCACAGCTGAGAACGAGATTTCGATATCAGGTCAATCGCCTTAACCACTGAGTTACCAGACCGTCTATTACTGATTAGTACCTGGGTGACCGATCTTCGCTCGGCATCTTTCGATTTCTATTTAATA
Organism: Vandiemenella viatica; assembly: GCA_031002005.1. Lineage (NCBI taxonomy): Eukaryota > Metazoa > Arthropoda > Insecta > Orthoptera > Morabidae > Vandiemenella > Vandiemenella viatica. Next base: position 63,144,259 of record JARYHS010008074.1, read on the forward strand.
TCCAAGATTTCGAGTAAAGTTTGATTAAAGTAAAAGGCTTGAAGACTTCCTAGGCGTTTTGAGGTGCACAATTAACGAAAGAGAAACTTCACTAACATCATTAGGCTTACTGGTACCTGAACCTTCTACGTAATGAGGTTAGAGCCGTTTTCGAGAAACCAAATACAAAAATTGCAACCTTTTTTTTTTTTTTTAAATCGTGTTAAAAACTTGAATAGCAAAACGTTATCTACATATGAAATTTCATCCAAATCGTTAGATCCATTTGCGAGACCGTCTCATAAATTGCTTTAAAAGAAAAATGCTATTATTATGCTAAACAGAAATATTAATGCCAGTCAGGGATTGATTAACGCTGCGAGATTTGTGTTAATTCAGGGCATTCTACGAAAACCCTTGATGATGGATTCTTATGTACCTCGACGAGAAAAATTTAAAGTACAAAATATTTTTTTATATATCTTGCTTAGTTCTCGAGATATCATATCGCAAAATTGACGTGGTTGGTTGAAATGCGACCTGGACCAGAAGATAAATTTTGTGACAGCCAAGTTTGATTATGAATTCGTATGAAACTCGTCGAGAAAAATCGAAAATAAATAATTTATTTTTCTGATACCTCAAGTGAAGAGGTTAGGATTAGATCCGACCTGGACAAGAAAAAGAATCCACCAAAAGCACTATGTCGATACGGTGGAAATGTACTTTTAATGTTTTATTTTGTTCCAAATGGTTGTTGTTAGGTTGAAATACAGCATGAACCAGAAGAAACGTCGCCAAAAGCACAAGGAACTATACCTATAACTGATTTTTGACATGCTATATCTCGTAAACCAAGCGAGATATCAAGAACATTTATTCTTTATTTTCGATATGTTTCGTCGCGTTCTATAAGAATTCATCATCAGATTGTGACGTCACGGTAATGATAGAACATCATCAGTGCTAAATCAATTCACTCCGCTAAAACTATGCTCATACCTCGCGTGGTAGTATTTAATGACAAACTAACAACCACTTTTTACGGTCAAAAAGTAAACGGTGATTAGTTTATAACTGGTACCGGTAATATTATTTTCAAAGAAGTTTATCACCTCTGACAAAACCAATCATAAATTTTTAATTATCTTCCTTTTTAAATGTTTTACAATTAAACTTGCAATGTTACTATTTCCATGCCTCAGCCAGTATACAAGAACTGTTCGTTTAAATATTCTTTGAAATCAGAGAGAATCTATTTGTAGGCTTTCTGGTACCTGAATTGTCTACGAGATGGCGCTAGTGCCGTTATCGAGATATCAAGTGAAAATATTGTTTGTATTTTGCAAACTCGCTTTTTGTACGGAAGACAACTATTTAGGTAATCTTAAAAGTCAAAACATTATCTAAATATCAAATTTCATCCAAATCGTCATAGCCGTTTCCGAGATCCGAAATATATATATATATATACAAGAATTGCTCGTTTAAAGATATAAGATGATAGAGCGGAAAAGAATTCATAATGTTATGCCACAAGTTATTAAATCATAATAAATTCATAATAAGTTAAAAATTGGTCGTAAATCAATTTATTTTCCGGCTTATCAATTTCCTCATCTACAATTGTGTCTCATACATTATTGCATCAGGGGTAGCTTCCTCGACGTCACAGAACGCTTCCTCTTCTTCATCTGCTCCAGTCTTAGGAATGTTTCCAGAGCAGTTTTTGCAAGCAGCTGAAGAGTGCAGTCCTGATTTGCGACAGCTGTATGGTGGAGTACAAGGTTTACTGCAGGAATTTGATTCAACATTTGGAGTAAACTCAGGCGCAGCGTCTATTATTGTTGTAACTGGAATAAGGCTGGACGAGCCTTGCTTCATCTCCATGGCAATGGGTAAGTTTCTCGAACCAGCCATGCTTGCACTAATTGGTACGTGCTTATTGAGTAAAACGTTACCGCATCTGATGTTGGTGCCAAGCGTGCTAGCTTGAATGCATTTTTTGGGCAGATTTCGTAAACATTTCGTATCTGAGCGTTCCATTGTTCCACAAGCAATTTGTCCGTACCGTTCCAAGATGAGCTGTTCTCCTGCGTGTTCTCCAGATTCTAGTCTCTGGAGGCTAGAAGTTCTTAGAAGTTAACATGCATGTTACTTTGAGACGTGGTTGTTATTGAATGAGGCAGCAGAATTTTTTTTCCATATCCGAAAAATGTTGATATTGTATCACATCCTGTAAATGAATGGATGAATAGGATATGTGTGGGTTCAAACTTCAGTGAAGTGGTTGAGTATGTACCATAAATCTGCCTCCTTGCCTTTTCCTGGTTTACGGAAGAACAACTTTTTGTTAGTGTTGCCAAGGCCCGTTAGCAGAACGAGACAGCCAATGTCTTAACTTTTATCACACTGTCGGATTTTGCTGCTTATGAAAAAGCTGCGTCAACAATCAATTTAGCTACATATTCTTTTGGCTGTTGATCTTGGATGCCTCCTTTTTTAGTTTTTGCATTAGTTATCAAAATTACACGGTTCTTGCTGTTCTCACTTGCTGCGGTACTGCAGAACTTGTTTCCTCACTGAAAATAATATCTGATGTGCTCAAATTACGATACCTTTCAGACGACTTTATTCCTCTCTGCACAGCATCACTTCGGTATCCCTCGAATATAACTGTGATGTTGGATCTATAGTACGTTCTCAATTTGGCTTCATAATTTTCCGCAGATGGAGCAAAGGTTTTCACTACGATGCCACATAACCTTATGCACGAAGCATCCTCCTTCCACAACAAAACTTTTAATGTTGGATGTTGCATCTTGAAGAGAAGTAAATGCTTCAGTATATAGACAATTTTGTTCCCTTGAAGTACGGAGCAATTTCAAATGGAAAACAATGTTTCAAACCATTCAAATGGAAAATAAATGGATTCATGTCTAAATTTTACGTATTATGACTGTTTTAAAAAAACTTTGTGCCATAATATTATGCTTTCATTTTTTTGCATATCCGTTTTTCAAACTGGTACAAATACTATCAGTAATAGAGCGGTCTGGTATCTCAGTGGTTAAGACGTCTCAATGGAGATTAAAATCCCGGTCTCAGCTGTGATTTTCAATGGACGTTAACCAGACTTTCAGCTCTGCCACAGCTTGCTGTGTAATATGAAGTAAGCCAGGATTTGGATTTTAAATGGTTTCCAAAAATCACTCCAGGCGAATGCCGGGTGCTTCCTTCAAAAAGACCATGGCCGAATTACTTCCAGTTCCTTGGCCCCAGTCCCATCCCTCCTCTGATGACCTCGACGTCGACGAGGCGTAAAACCATAACTAAGTAACAAAAAAAAAGTAAGCCAGAACGCTTCTGTGGTTAGAATTCCACGTTAAGCTGTAGGTTCGCCATACCCGGTACTATTACCTGTTTAAGGTTAGATAGCAACAAAGGGGCGCGGCGAATCTAAAACAGTCACCTGGCGGCCGAACAATCCTTTGGAATCTCTCGGTCAGTAAAGACATATGATTATTGAATTGACGATCATTAATCAAAGTACAGTACATATATATATTCAGTGTCATACAGAAGTACATATATATCAATTATATATAGGGGTTCCAGGTCGTTTTGTGCGACAAATTTGTAAGACACAACATTTAGGAAAGTGTGAAATTTTGCTGATTTTCGAAGAACTGTAGCTCATCTAGTTTTGAGTTAAGAAAAAACTTTGTACTACAAAAGTTGTAGGGAATTTTTCCCTCTTTCAAATTGTAAATAAAGTATTTCTTGCTAGGACTCATCAAGAAGATGTTATAGACGAAAAACTGAAAAAGGTACCCAAATTTCGATATTTTTTGGCCACAGAAAATGTTGCCGTGGGTGTCGGAGGTCGAAAACTTGGTTTCTGCATACTCTCTCCAAAATATACAACATAAGAAACAAAAATCTTCTACATGATAACATATTTGTGGGACCCCCTTTTTACGACCCCGTTACTGGACTATATGTCGAAGACGGAACGTCGAACTCGTTTTGTTCGCGGAGAATTAAAGATTGGATTGTGTTATTAATTTGTACGTTACAAATAAATAATGAGTGAGTTACCGAATAAAATACAGAAACGTTATTTTCGCTCCAGAGACGAGTGGTTGTCAAATGAAGGGTTTAAAATTTGACTGCATAAGGAAAACGATTGCATCGCATATTGTAAAATGTGTAAAATTTCTTTCACTGTGTAATTTGATCGCTTAAAGGCAGAGAAATACGGCTTTTTCTGCAGCAGTATTTTTTATTGTCATAAACAATTATTTACAGAAATAAAAAAAAGAATTGTCCTATAAATTTTACTTCTTTGTTTTACATAACACCCTCCCTAATTCGACATTTGAACGGTCGTGGAAATCAGAAAAAGTTGGCAAGCCTAGTTTCAAGCAGTAGTTGGCCCTGACACAGTAAAAATCACATCCTTAATATTTATCTGAAGATGCAGCATGACAATTTCTACAATGAACTGGGATTCATTACGGGCCGCCCGTGTGATTAGTGAATATTCTCTCAATTTATTTAGGGTAGTTTTTCAGTTTTTATGATGTCTAACATCCTCTCATAGTATATTTTTTTTAATTTTGAAGTTTTGCAGTTTCATAATACGCGACATTAGATTTTTTTCCGTTTTGTATTATGTAGACCAGGGGTGGTCAATGCAAATGATCTTGCGAGCCACTTTGGAAATGCATTATAACTCCTCGGGCCGCATATAAAATATCCCCATATATTAGATTTTATCATTTTTTTGGAGTGAAAACTTGAAACATAATGAGTTGTTATTATTGTGTTTGCTATTATTATTACATTTAAACATAGATAGTATAATAATAATGATACTAAACGTATATTGTAAAGAAATATATAACACCAAAAATCAAATATAAAAAACATTTTGTAAAAATGTGATGAATCTCGCTGGCCGGAAAAATGTTCAAGGCGGGCCGCGGGTTGGCCACACCCGAAGTAGACAGTGTTGTTTCCTAGTAACCATAGAACGGTATTTTGTTTTTTAACGGGAAATCTGATTTGTCTGGTTTAAGAATTTCATTTATGTTTACGGCGAAGGATGATGTCCTATCTAGGAGAACAATTCTTCGACTTGCCCAGATCTATCTATACCCGTTGTTCTGTCCACTCGTTATCCCAAGTTTCAGCGTGTCTGTTTTCACAATGTGGGCATCTGTTTGTTGCCGATAGGTGTATTTCATATAGCCTTTTGTTTGTGGCGATGTTTTCGTTAACTACATCGTACCATGTTGTACGTATCATGGATGCTAGGGTGCTGTTCGTGATATTGGGCCATATGATGGTATAATTTGGGTATTTAAATTCTATTCTATTTTTATGTCGCACTGTGTTTATTAGCCTGTATTTTTCTGTCTTTATTGTTTACGGCTTTGACATAAGTTTCCTCAAGGTGGTATTGTCGCATGATAGACGTCATGTAAAAGGGTATTTCATGATAATTGGCTCTGTTTGCGATGACCAACCTATTATTCAGGCCCGTTTGATCGCTGGTTAATTGTCATTCTTTTAGTACATTGGTAATTACAAGTTTCTTTTATACTTATCATTCCTATTCCTTCTTTCAAATTCAAATCTTCGTCCATCCATCAGGATTTTGATCTCTCATGATTAATGGAAATCACTCCCTGAGTGCCAGGAATAGTTCGTAAAAAGGCCATGGCTGAACTCCTTACCGATCTATGCCCCCAGTCTTTTTCTCCCCTCTATTGATTTCGACATCGAACAGCCTTAATGAAAAAATAACAACGAACTGGCAACTCTCCACATGTGGAAGTAGCACTCTAGTCCCTTCGTTACCGTGGTCGACAGTTCAATAAGATAAATCCAACAAGGAAAGGTCCAAAACTCACTACAGAGATGTAATTATGTTTATTTGAGAAATTTTTGTAATGAAATAGTGGTGGCAAGTTCTATTGTTTAAATCCAGACTGATATTGGCAAGATTTAAAAAAAAAAATTTAACAAATTTCTCTCGGGCTTCCAGCCGTGTAAAGATGTTAGTTACATTTGTGAGACGTTTCGGATGCGTCCTTCTCTGCCTTCATTCTCAACCAAATGTCAATGATTTTTTTTTTTTTTTGCTTCTGGCTTTACAACTCATCGAGGTCATTAGAGGCAGGAAAGGACTGGGGCAAGGAGTGATATTTCTGGCCATGTTCTTTTGAAGGAAACACCACTTCATTCGCAAGCATTTAATGCAACAGTGGAAAATAAGTAAACAACACAATACCTTAACCCTTAAATTAATTCAGTACCATAATTTTTATAATCGTGAAACTGATATTACAAACACCAATGTAAGAATGAAAATTGCAGTAAAACATTGTTGTCTTATTTCACTGTATAGTACGCTTGTCGTATAAACTTCTGAGTAGTATTTTATATAGGGGCTAAAAAGAAAAGAAGAAGAAGATAAAATAAATTGCTCCCACCGAACATCGGGCCAGCCCCCATACCATCTGAGCTAACTACTCTGTCGGCTTTCCATCTACGCTACCACCGACTAACGGTTGGAACCTCTTTCTTCGATATTGACGTGTACTCTGCACAGAAATCTTTGGTGATGGGGAGGAGGAACGGAAAAAGGATGTTTGGAAACGGAACATTTTGAAAATACAGGGATACGATCGCAGAATGCCGAAAAAGTGGTATGGCAGAACAGTTATGAAGAGGTAAAAAGTACACGGAATTAACTTTCAGTATCTTGTCCATCCTCCCTCCTCATCGACAACAGCACGGATTCTACTGTTCGTTGAATTAATGAGGCGTGAAATATAACCACGACTTTTGGCAAGTTCTTCCCATGCGTCACAAATGGCATCTAACAGTTGGTTCATTTTCTCTTATAATTCTGACTGTTTCTTCCCAACCAATTTCTATAGGGCCCTTGGGTGGCCAATCAACTTACAGCACTCGAAGAACGACCTCTGAACTAGACGGGGCAGGTGGACTGGTGACATGTCATACTCAGCTGTTCGAATGCCCTTCTTCATGTAGAGCAATAATTGCCTCCTTATCAATGTCACTTAAATGATTCATTTTCGCTGGTGCAACGAAACACACTATCGCAGACTGAAGTTTGAAAACAAATGGCGCAACCGACGAGGAATTCTTCGGGCACAAACGATGTGTATTTCCTCGTATTACGACTTCGAAATCGTTGTCATCGTACCTAAGACAGAATTGCATCATCCTTCATTAGTCTTGACGAATACAAGATAATACGAAATGGAAATTTTGTAACTATTCAATTTGCCGACAGGAAGACTGCTAATTTGGAATTCTTACAGTGATACTGGCATATTAATTATTTCATATTGGTGTGATAATAGATGTTAACCCCGCAGGGGCATGGTACGCAAGTTTGGCGAACCCGCGGTGCCCGAGCTGGAAACTTGTGAGCGCCGCAAGTTTCCCATACCGTAAACTCCTACCATGCTTCAACGACTACCATAGGGCGTGGCGGTGGAACGTTGTGTGCCTAGGAGAACGGGGATCTTGGCTTCATCGCCCGGATCGCGAGGATGGTAGAAACCTCAATAAAAAAACCCTCAACCTCAAGGTCAGCCACGTGCCGAGGAGGTGAATGGGTGGAGAGGAAATTCACTTGGTAACGTGCAATCTCAGGGGCACCTGCGCACCCCTGTTGTATAAGCATTCCTTCTTATACTGGTTTTTCTCGTGGGATCAAAAATTCCTTCCACAAAAAAACCAAAAAAACCCCTGCGGCCCGGGTGTGTCGCAGGTAAATGAAAACACACCCTGTTCTTACAAACGGGCTAGGGTTGAAAGCTCTCCCCCGGATGTAAATAGTAACAGCAAGGGTTGTAACATTGACAATGCCTTCGTTATTATGACAAGGGTGGAGGGATCTTTTGAGAAAGTCTCTCCATTCTATGTTCAGAAAGGTTTAGAGGGTATTGCGGGTACCCTCAAATCTGTAAAAAAGCTGAGGAATGGGACACTGCTTATGGAAACATCCACCCAGAGGCAGGCTGTCCAACTCCTTAAGTGCGAGAAGCTCGGGGAGTTCGTAGTGAAGTGCGAACTCCATAAAACTCTAAATTCAAGTACAGGTGTCATCACCAGCAGGGACCTTATGGATTTAGAGACCGAGGAACTCCTTAACGAGTGGTCAACAGAACATGTGGTCGAGGTTCGTCAGATTAAACGAAGGGTTAACGGCAGTCTTGAGAAGACAGCCACCTTCGTCCTGACGTTCGACACTCCGACGTTGCCCAAAAACATCAAGGCAGGATATCTGAATCTGAATATTCGCCCGTATGTGCCGGACCCAATGCGCTGCTTTAAGTGCCAGCGGTTCGGCCATACGACAGCGACCTGCAAGGGTAACCCCACCTGTGCGAAGTGCGGAAAGGCGGCTCATGAGCCAGGGCACGACCTGCACGCTCCCACAGGGGTGTGTGAACTGCTCCGGGGGCACATCCAGCCTGGAGCAGGGAGTGTCGATTGTATCTGGAGGAAAAAAAGATACAGGAGTTGAAAACGAAAGAGGGGATTTCGTATGGCGAAGCCAAGAAGCAGTATAAGGCTCTGGCTCCACCAGTCTTCGCTACCAGCTTCGCGAAGACTTTATCAACTCCCGTCAGGAAAGAAAGTGTCGCTACCCAGACGTCCGTTGCGGACATGGGCACAAGTCCAATGTGCTCATGTCAGTGCAGATGTGGTGCCACACCCATCAAGGTCATTACACCTAGGACCTCGGACGTGGTAGCAACACTCTGACGAACTCGACCATATCGACAGCAAGTCCACCAGCTAAGGCACAGCCATCCGTTACAGTAGCTACAGTCGTGGGTGCCTCTGCAACAGCAGAAAGAGCACCCATTGCAGAAGCATTACCTGCAGCAGTAGCAACGGCAACGCCATCTGCCAGTAGCGGATGGCAAACTGTGCAGAAAGTTCGGGGTCCGAAGTTTAAACATACGGACCCCACTGTTTCTTGAAGTCCCCTTCTACTTCTCCTCCCAGTTCCCCAACTGGCAGGGAGAAGAAGGGGAACAGGCCTCGGCGGAAGAAAAATCCGCACGACTCCGAGGCCTTAGAACAAGTGTCGTCTTCGGACCCTGAAGACGACATAATGCTGGTGGACGAACATAGTTCCGTTCCTCAGCAATCGCATGCGCAGGACCCACCCGACCCGGGGCGGGTGGTTTTAAATAGGTAGAATGGCTCCCATACTTCAGTGGAACGTTAACGGCTTTCAGGCTCACAAAGAGGAAGTCCAACTCTTAGCACGGTCTGATCCTTTGTGTCTCTGTCTGCAAGAGACACATTTCAGACCGCTACACCAGCCAGTGCTAAGAGGATATGACATATTCCGAAGGACGATACCGAGGGTGATCGAGCGAAGGGGGGAGTGGCGGTGTTGTCCGAAACACTGTCCACTCCGAACCCGTTGCTCTCACCTCTGATCTACAAGCAGTAGCGTGAAAATACACGGTCCATCCAAACTGACCGTATGCTCCATCTATCTACCACCAGTGTGTCCCGTCGGCTACGACGACTCATTATTGCGACAACTTACTCGGCCATTTCTCCTTGTGGGAGATTTCAACGCACATAGTGCGTTGTGGGGTTCGACACCGATGCCCCAGGGGCCGAGTGGTTGGTAGATTGATAAGAGCAGGAGAAATTTGTATCTGAATACAGGGCAAATGACCATTCACCACTGCTTCCGGACGTCTTCTGCCATTGACCTTTCTTGTGTCTCCTCAATTGCGGACTCCGTGCATGGGAGGTGGATCGCGAGACCTACATGGTAGCGACCACTTCCCATTTGGATGCACGTTGAGTGTGAACGTGGAGGAGCAATAACCGACGTAAATGGAACGTCAGTTGTGCAGATTGGCAGCTCTTGCCGTGCTGTACACTGCAACTCGCCATACATACAGGAAAGGTGAACCACCAAGAAGTGATTCACCGTGCAGCTGACGTTTCCATGCCGAAGCTCCGGAACGCTGCGAAGGACGCCCGTCCCCTGGTGGAACGATGAATGTCGTTCCGCCATCCAGGGTCGCAGACGGGCGTTGCGTCGTTTTAGGTTGTGCCCAACATCTGACAACCTAGCAGCGTTCCGTATTGCCAGAGCTAAGGCGCGTCGAGTTATTAAGGAGAGCAAGAAGAGGTCATGGCAGAACTTTGTGAGCACTATAAATCGTTCCACACCTTCGTCGAAAGTATGGGAGTCCATCGCCGTATATCTGGAAGGTACTCCCGCCCCAGTATCTGGTTACTGGATCGCGGATATACTGAACGAAGCATAGCGCAGCTGATGGCGGAGAACTTCGCCGCCATCACTTCGTCCAACTTTGACCCTCGGTTTCAGCACGAAGATCGCTGCCGAGAGGCGCCCGCTGTGCTTCGATTCGTCGAATACAGAGGCCTACAACTGCCCATTTACATCTTGGGAGCTGGAGTGCGTTAACAGCGCAACGACACTGCTCCAGGGCCTGATTTGATCCAGTACCAGATGCTGAGGCATCTCAGTAAGATGCTAAAGTACCTTCTGATATTTTTAACGATATATGGACCGGAGGACACTTCCCCGACTCGTGGAAAGAAGCAACATTAATTCCCATTTTAAAACCTGGCAAGGACAAATTGTTGCCAGGTAGTTATCGTAGTATTGCCTTGACTAGCTGCGTGGGGAAGACACTGGAGAGGATGGTGAATCGCCGCCTCGTCTGGTGTCTTGAATCCCGTAATCCTGCTGAGCCGCTTTCAGTGTGGATTCAGGAAGTTCCGTTCCACCTTGGACAACCTGATCCTCCTGGAGGCGGCAATACAGGATGCGTTTCATCCGCAGCCAACATCTTGTGGGTGTTTTTTTCGATCTTGAAAAGGCTACGATACTACCTGGCGGCATGTTATTTTAAAACATTGCATGAATGGGGTTTTAGGGAACCTACCCGTTTTTTTAAAATCATTTTTATCTGGTCGTTGCTTCCGGTACCGAGTCGGTAGTGAAGTGTCTGATCTTTTTATTCAGGAAAACGGTGTCCCTCAGGGTCAGTTTTAAGCGTTACACTTTTTGCATTGCTATTAATAGCATTGCAGCCATTATAAGGAGTCCCATTGGTACTCCTCCTTATATGTGGACGACTTTTTAATTTTTATTGCATCGTCCAGCCTGAGAAGCGCTGAGCGGCAGTTGCAACTCGCGTGAACAGGCTGGATGAATGGTCAGTGCACACCGTTTTCGTTTCTCTGCCGAGAAAACCCGGTGTGTACTTTTTACTCGTAGCAGAAGTCTTTTAGCTGAACCCACCTTACCCTGAGGAACACCGTTTTCATTTTACTGATACTGTTCGGTTTCTGGGCCTCATTCTAGACGCAAGGCTAAGCTGGCTGCCACATCTTAAAGATGTAAAGCCAGAGCCTTGAAAGCTTTAAACGTTTTAAAATGTCTGTGTGGCAGGTCGTGGGGCGCCGACCGCTCCTGCCTGCTACAGTTTTATCGAGCCTTTGTACGGTCGCGGTTGGAATACGGGTGTATTGTTTACAGTTCGGCACGGGACAGCTATCTTCGATGTTGATAGTGTCCACCATGCTGGAATTCGACTCGCCACGGGTGCCTATCGCACTAGCCCAATACCCAGCATTTGTGCTGATCTGGCGAGCCGCCGCTTTCCATCCGGCGGCATCTCCTCATGGTGCGACACTATGTACATGTTGCCACAACTCCTGGCAGTCCCGTGTACGACATAGTGCTACATCCAACTACGAGCGGCTCTATACCAACCGGCATAGAGCCACTAAACCGTTCAGCTACCGTACAAAGGCTATTTTTGAACAATACGGATTCGAGCTTTCCACTTTTTATCACCAGGGTTGGAGTAAATCTCCTCCCTGGCTTTTAAAGAG
>JARYHS010008074.1:63157195-63182740 GCA_031002005.1 Vandiemenella viatica
TGCAGCTAAAGGCTATTTTGGCCGGAACAGCAGATGTGATGGATCGCAGGGACCGTTACAGAGTGTCCAAAATCATCACACACGATGAATATAGACCAAGAAACTGTTGGGGGAATGAGATCGCTCTACTTAAGTAGAAGACATTGCTAAACCTTGAAAGAATATCCTTCACAGGTGTCCCAGCAGTTCAAAAGAGGAACTAAATCCTACCATTTCTTTGGGGGCACCATTGTATATAAGGACTGGATCCTATCAGTGGCTCGCTGCGTGAAGGACCTTTTTTGCAGCTAAAGTGCATATTTTGGCCGGAACAGCAGATGTGATGGATCGCAGGGACCGTTACAGAGTGTCAAATCATCACACACGATGAATATAGACCAAGAAACTGTTTGGGGAATGAGATCGCTCTACTTAAGTAGAAGACATTGCTAAACCTTGAAAGAATATCCTTCACAGGTGTCCCAGCAGTTCAAAAGAGGAACTAAATCCTACCATTTCTTTGGGGGCACCATTGTATATAAGGACTGGATCCTATCAGTGGCTCGCTGCGTGAAGGACCTTTTTGCCGCTAAAGTGCATATTTTGGCCGGTACAGCAGATGTGATGGATCGCAGGGACCGTTACAGAGTGTCCAAAATCATCACACACGATGAATATAGACCAAGAAACTGTTGGGGGAATGAGTTCGCTCTACTTAAGTAGAAGACATTGCTAAACCTTGAAAGAATATCCTTCACAGGTGCCCCAGCAGTTCAAAAGAGGAACTAAATCCTACCATTTCTTTGGGGGCACCATTGTATATAAGGACTGGATCATGTCAGTGGCTCGCTGCGTGAAGGACCTTTTTGGAGTAAAGTGCATATTTTGGCCGGAACAGCAGATGTGATGGATCGCAGGGACCGTCACAGAGTGTCCAAAATCATCACACACGATGAATATAGACCAAGAAACTGTTGGGGGAATGAGACCGCTCTACTTAAGTAGAAGACATCGCTAAACCTTGAAAGAATATCCTTCACAGGTGTCCCTGCAGTTCAAAAGAGGAAGTAAATTCTACCATTTCTTTGGGGGCACCATTGTATATAAGGACTAGATCCTATCAGTGGCTCGATACGTGAAGGACCTTTGTTGCAGCTAAAGTGCATATTTTGGCCGGAACAACAGATGTGATGGATCGCAGGGACCGTCACAGGGGGACAAATCATCACACACTATGAATATAGACGAAGAAACTGTTGGGAGAATGACATCGCTTTACCTAAGTAGAAGACATCGCTAAACCTTGAAAGAATATCCTTCACAGGTGACCCTGCAGTTCAAAAGAGGAAGTAAATTCTACCATTTCTGTGGCGGCACCATCGTGAATAAGCACTGGAACTTGTCAGCGGATCGCTGCGTGAAGGACCTTGTTGCAGCTAAAGTGCATATTTTGGCAGGAACAGCAGATGTGATAGATCGCAGGGACCAAACTCATCACACATGATGAATATAGACCAAGAAACTGTTGGGAGAATGACATCGCTCTACTTAAGTAGAAGACATCGCTAAACCTTGAAAGAATATCCTTCACAGGTATCCCAGCAGTTCAAAAGAGGAAGTAAATTTTACCATTTCTTTGGGGGCACCATTGTATATAAGGACTGGATCCTATCGTGGCTCGCTGCGTGAAGGACCTTTGTTGCAGCTAAAGTGCATATTTTGGCCGGTACAGAAGATGTGATGGATCGCAGGGACCGTTACAGAGTGTCCAAAATCATCACACACGATGAATATAGACCAAGAAACTGTTGGGGGAATAAGATCGCTCTACTTAAGTAGAAGACATTGCTAAACCTTGAAAGAATATCCTTCACAGGTGTCCCAGCAGTTCAAAAGAGGTACTAAATCCTACCATTTCTTTGGGGGCACCATTGTATATAAGGACTGGATCCTATCAGTGGCTCGCTGCGTGAAGGACCTTTTTGCAGCTAAAGTGCATATTTTGGCCGGAACAGCAGATGTGATGGATCGCAGGGACCGTTACAGAGTGTCCAAAATCATCACACACGATGAATATAGACCAAGAAACTGTTGGGGGAATAAGATCGCTCTACTTAAGTAGAAGACATTGCTAAACCTTGAAAGAATATCCTTCACAGGTGTCCCAGCAGTTCAAAAGAGGAACTAAATCCTACCATTTCTTTGGGGGCACCATTGTATATAAGGACTGGATCCTATCAGTGGCTCGCTGCGTGAAGGACCTTTTTGCAGCTAAAGTGCATATTTTGGCCGGAACAGCAGATGTGATGGATCGCAGGGACCGTTACAGAGTGTCCAAAATCATCACACACGATGAATATAGACCAAGAAACTGTTGGGGGAATAAGATCGCTCTACTTAAGTAGAAGACATTGCTAAACCTTGAAAGAATATCCTTCACAGGTGTCCCAGCAGTTCAAAAGAGGTACTAAATCCTACCATTTCTTTGGGGGCACCATTGTATATAAGGACTGGATCCTATCAGTGGCTCGCTGCGTGAAGGACCTTTGTTGCAGCTAAAGTGCATATTTTGGCCGGAACAGCAGATGTGATGGATCGCAGGGACCGTTACAGAGTGTCCAAAATCATCACACACGATGAATATAGACCAAGAAACTGTTGGGGGAATGAGATCGCTCTACTTAAGTAGAAGACATTGCTAAACCTTGAAAGAATATCCTTCACAGGTGTCCCAGCAGTTCAAAAGAGGTACTAAATCCTACCATTTCTTTGGGGGCACCATTGTATATAAGGACTGGATCCTATCAGTGGCTCGCTGCGTGAAGGACCTTTTTGCAGCTAAAGTGCATATTTTGGCCGGAACAGCAGATGTGATGGATCGCAGGGACCGTTACAGAGTGTCCAAAATCATCACACACGATGAATATAGACCAAGAAACTGTTGGGGGAATAAGATCGCTCTACTTAAGTAGAAGACATTGCTAAACCTTGAAAGAATATCCTTCACAGGTGTCCCAGCAGTTCAAAAGAGGTACTAAATCCTACCATTTCTTTGGGGGCACCATTGTATATAAGGACTGGATCCTATCAGTGGCTCGCTGCGTGAAGGACCTTTTTGCAGCTAAAGTGCATATTTTGGCCGGAACAGCAGATGTGATGGATCGCAGGGACCGTTACAGAGTGTCCAAAATCATCACACACGATGAATATAGACCAAGAAACTGTTGGGGAATGAGATCGCTCTACTTAAGTAGAAGACATTGCTAAACCTTGAAAGAATATCCTTCACAGGTGTCCCAGCAGTTCAAAAGAGGAACTAAATCCTACCATTTCTTTGGGGGCACCATTGTATATAAGGACTGGATCCTATCAGTGGCTCGCTGCGTGAAGGACCTTTTTGCCGCTAAAGTGCATATTTTGGCCGGAACAGAAGATGTGATGGATCGCAGGGACCGTTACAGAGTGTCCAAAATCATCACATACGATGAATATAGACCAAGAAACTGTTGGGGGAATAAGATCGCTCTACTTAAGTAGAAGACATTGCTAAACCTTGAAAGAATATCCTTCACAGGTGTCCCAGCAGTTCAAAAGGGGTACTAAATCCTACCATTTCTTTGGGGGCACCATTGTATATAAGGACTGGATCCTATCAGTGGCTCGCTGCGTGAAGGACCTTTTTGCAGCTAAAGTGCATATTTTGGCCGGAACAGCAGATGTGATGGATCGCAGGGACCGTTACAGAGTGTCCAAAATCATCATACACGATGAATATAGACCAAGAAACTGTTGGGGGAATGAGTTCGCTCTACTTAAGTAGAAGACATTGCTAAACCTTGAAAGAATATCCTTCACAGGTGTCCCAGCAGTTCAAAAGAGGAACTAAATCCTACCATTTCTTTGGGGGCACCATTGTATATAAGGACTGGATCCTATCAGTGGCTCGCTGCGTGAAGGACCTTTTTGCCGCTAAAGTGCATATTTTGGCCGGTACAGCAGATGTGATGGATCGCAGGGACCGTTACAGAGTGTCCAAAATCATCATACACGATGAATATAGACCAAGAAACTGTTGGGGGAATGAGTTCGCTCTACTTAAGTAGAAGACATTGCTAAACCTTGAAAGAATATCCTTCACAGGTGTCCCAGCAGTTCAAAAGAGGAACTAAATCCTACCATTTCTTTGGGGGCACCATTGTATATAAGGACTGGATCATGTCAGTGGCTCGCTGCGTGAAGGACCTTTTTGGAGTAAAGTGCATATTTTGGCCGGAACAGCAGATGTGATGGATCGCAGGGACCGTCACAGAGTGTCCAAAATCATCACACACGATGAATATAGACCAAGAAACTGTTGGGGGAATGAGACCGCTCTACTTAAGTAGAAGACATCTCTAAACCTTGAAAGAATATCCTTCACAGGTGTCCCTGCAGTTCAAAAGAGGAACTAAATTCTACCATTTCTTTGGGGGCACCATTGTATATAAGGACTAGATCCAATCAGTGGCTCGATACGTGAAGGACCTTTTTGCAGCTAAAGTGCATATTTTGGCCGGAACAACAGATGTGATGGATCGCAGGGACCGTCACAGGGGGACCAAAATCATCACACACTATGAATATAGACGAAGAAACTGTTGGGAGAATGACATCGCTTTACCTAAGTAGAAGACATCGCTAAACCTTGAAAGAATATCCTTCACAGGTGTCCCTGCAGTTCAAAACAGGAAGTAAATTCTACCATTTCTGTGGCGGCACCATCGTGAATAAGCACTGGATCCTATCAGTGGCTCGCTGCGTGAAGGACCTTGTTGCAGCTAAAGTGCATATTTTGGCCGTAACAGCAGATGTGATGGATCGCAGGGACCGTTACAGAGTGTCAAATCATCACACACGTTGTTGTTGTTGTTGTTTAGGTTTTAGGGCGCGTCGACGACGAGGTCATTAGCGCCCTAACAAAAACCAGGCGTGACAACGTGGCGAAATTGCCGTCTGCCTGGCCGACTGTAAAGAGGTCGGCCACACAGACGGCAACATAAAATATAAAACTCTGACAAGAATATAAAATTACATACATTAACTGGTTGGCTGTAGATGGGCCAACCAGGTTAAAAACAAGTTAGATGGCTGGCTGTGAAAGGGCCAGCCATATAATCAGTGTCACAAATAAAAACAATACTTGGATTGGTGGTTGTAGACGGCCACCAATCCAATCTAGAACCTAGGCCGATCTGCCAAAAATTTTTGGGACAAGACCAGCCAAGCAACAAAACTTTAAAACCTTAGCCACGTTGTCACGGTCATCGCTTAAAATAAGGGACAGATCGTTGGCTAAGCCAACGTCTGCCCTTAGATTAAAAAACAATACACATTCGGTTAAAATGTGGCGTACCGTCAAAGGTACGCCACAAGCATCACACTCCGGAGGGTCCTCTCGGCGGAGAAGGAAACCATGTGTCCGAGGACAGTGCCCTATACGGAGGCGAGTAAGGAGAACCTCATCCCTCCTCGGCTGCTGGAAGGAGCTGCTCCACGGCTGAACGGTCGGTTTGACCTGCCGGAGCTTGTTATGCTCAACTTCCAGCCACTGCCTCTGCAAAACATCAAAAACAAATCTATTCGCCGCCGAGGCAAGGTCTGACTTTGGGACCGGGTCAAAGTCGATTCGGACCTTGTCACAGGCTAACTTGGCAGCTTCATCAGCTGCCTCGTTCCCCCTGATTCCCACATGGCCTGGTAGCCAGCAGAATACCACCTCCTTCCCACAAGATTGGAGGGAAAGGAGGGCGTCCTGGATGTCCTGGACTAGATCGGTCTGCTGGGTACATAGTTGCTAATGCCTGAATGCAACTAAGGGAATCACAGCATATAAGGTACTTCTTGTGGCGGCGTGCCTTCATATGCTGGAGCGACTTTAGCAGGGTATAGCACTCCGCAGTGTAAACACTGCACCTGCTATCCATCTTGTATTTGTAAGTCGCTCGAGGAAACACTACTGAACAGCCTACACTGTCAGCCTGCTTAGACCCATCCGTATACACCGGGGTGAAAGTGTGATATTGATTTAAAATATCAGTAAAAATATTAATAAAAACACTGTCAGCGGTTAGCAGTTTGTTATGCCGTGACAGTTCTAAAATTAATCTGGGCCTCTTTAAAAGCCAGGGAGGAGATTTACTCCAACCCTGGCGATAAAAAGAGGGAAAGCTCGAATCCGTAATATTCTAAAATAGCCTTCGTACGGTAGCTGAACGGTTTAGTGGCTCTATGCCGGTTGGTATAGAGCCGCTCGTAGCTGGGATGTAGAACTATGTCGTACACGGGACTGCCAGGTGTTATGGCAATATGCATATAGTGTCAGCACCATGAGGAGTTGCCGGCGGATGGTAAGTGGTGGCTCGCCCGAGTCAGCACAAATGCTGACAATAGGAGCTGGTGCGATATGCACCCGTGGCGAGCCGAATTCCTGCATGGTGGACACTATCAAGTATCCGAAGATAACTGTCCCGTGCCGAACCATATACGATACAACCATATTCGAGACGCGACCGTATAAAGGCTCGATAAAACTGTAGCAGGCAGGAGCGATCAGCGCCCCACGACCTGCCACACAGACATTTTAAAATATTAAGAGCTTTTAAGGCCCTGGCTTTCACATCTTTGAGATGCGGAAGCCATTTAAGCCTGGTGTCAAAAATGAGGCCCAGAAATCTAACTGTTTCAGTAAAACTTAAAACGGTGTTCCTCAAGGTAAGGTGAGGCTCAGCTAAAAGGCTTCTGCTACGAGTAAAAAGTACACACCTGGGTTTTCTCGGCAGAGAATCGAAAACCGGTGTGCACTGACCATTCATCCAGCCTGTTCAGCGCGAGTTGCAGCTGCCGCTCTGCGCTTCTCAGGCTGGACGATGCAATAAAAATTAAAAAATCGTCCACATATAAGGAGAACCGAATGGGACTCCTTATAACCATAGATATACTGTTGATTGCGATAGCAAATAGGGTCACGCTTAAAACTGACCCCTGAGGAACACCGTTTTCCTGAATAAAAAGATCAGACACTTCGCTACCGACTCGGTACCGGAAGCAACGACCAGATAAAAAAGATTTTAAAAAATGAGGAAGGTTACCCCTAAAACCCCATTCATGTAACTGTTTTAAAATAACATGTCGCCAGGTAGTATCGTATGCCTTTTCAAGATCGAAAAAAACACCCACAAGGTGTTGGCTGCGGATGAACGCATCCTGTATTGCCGCCTCCAGGAGGATCAGGTTGTCCAAGGTGGAACGGGAACTTCCTGAATCCACACTGAAAGCGGCTCAGAAGATTACGGGATTCAAGACACCAGACGAGGCGGCGATTCACCATCCTCTCCAGTGTCTTCCCCACGCAGCTAGTCAAGGCAATACTACGATAACTACCTGGCAACAATTTGTCCTTGCCAGGTTTTAAAATGGGAATTAATGTTGCTTCTTTCCACGAGTCGGGGAAGTGTCCTCCGGTCCAAATATCGTTAAAAATATCTAGAAGGTACTTTTTAGCATCCTTACTGAGATGCCTCAGCATCTGGTACTGGATCAGATCAGGCCCTGGAGCAGTGTCATTTGCGCTGTTCAACGCTGACTCCAGCTCCCAAGATGTAAATGGGCAGTTGTAGGCTTCTGTATTCGACGAATCGAAGCACAGCGGGCGCCTCTCGGCAGCGACTCTTCGTCGCTGAAACCGAGGGTCAAAGCTTATCGGACGAAGTGATGGCGGCGAAGTTCTCCGCCATCAGCTGCGCTATGCTTCGTTCGTCAGTAATAATACGTCCATGATCCAGTAACCCAGATACTGGTGCGCGGGAGTACCTTCCAGATATACGGCGAATGGACTCCCATACTTTCGACGAAGGTGTGGAACGATTGATAGTGCTCACAAAGTTCTGCCATGACCTCTTCTTACTCTCCTTAATAACACGGCGCGCCTTAGCTCTGGCTATACGGAACGCTGCCAGGTTGTCGGATAGTAGGGTACAACCTAAAACGCCGCAACGCCCGTCTGCGACCCTGAATAGCGGAACGACATTCATCGTTCCACCAGGGGACGGGCGTCCTTCGCAGCGTTCCGGAGCTTTTCGGCATGGAAACGTCAGCTGCACGGTGAATCACTTCCGTGAAGTGATTCACCTTCTCCTGTATGCTGCCTACAAGTTGTAGATGTACAGCGCGGCAATAGAGTTGCCAATCTGCACAACTGACGTTCCATTTGCGCCGGTTATTTCCCCCTCCACGATCGCACTCGACGTGCAACCAAATAGGGAAGTGGTCGCTTCCATGTAGTTCGCGATCCACCTCCCATAGCACGGAGTCTGCGATTGAGGGAGAACACAAGGAAAGGTCAATGGCAGAAGACGTACCGGTAGCAGTGGTGAAATGAGTCATTTGCCCTGTATTCAGGATACAAATTTCCTCCTGCTCCATCAATCTACCAATCACTCGGCCCCGGGGGCAATCGGTGGTGGAACCCCACAACGCACTGTGGGCGTTGAAATCTCCCAAAAGGAGAAAGGGCCGAGTGAGTTGTCGCGTAATGCCAACCAGGTCGTCGTAGTCGACGGACAAACTGGGTGGCAGATAGATAGAGCATACGGTCAGTTGTATTGGACCGTGTATTTTCACCGCTACTGCTTGTAGATCAGAGGTGAGAGCGACGGGTTCGGAGTGGACAGTGTTCCGAACAAACACGGCCACTCCGCCCTTCGCTCGATCACCCTAGGTATCGTCCATTCGGAATATGTCATAACCTCTTAGCACTGGCTGATGTTGTGGTCTAAAGTGTGTCTCCTGGAGACTGAGACACAATGGATTAGACCGTGCTAAGAGCTGGACTTCCTGTTTGTGAGCCTGAAAGCCGTTTACGTTCCATTGAAGTATGGGAGCCATTCTACCTATTTAAAACCACCCCCCCCCCCCCGGATCGGGTGGGTCTTCCTTCTCTGATAGCTGAGGAACGGAACAAGGTTCGTCCACCAACATGATATCGTCTTCGGTGTCCGAAGACGATTTTCGTTGTGAGGCCTCGGGGTCTTGCGGATTTTTCATCCGCCGAGGCCTGTTCCTCCTCTTCTCCTTTCCAGAAAGGGATCTGGGAGGAGAAGTCGGAGGGGATTTCACAAACATAACGGGGTCCGTCAGCTTAAATTTCGGACCCCTAACCTTTTGTACTTTTTGCCATCCGCTACCGGCAGATAGCGTTGCCGTTATCACTACTTTTGCAGATGCTGTTTCTGCTTCAGGGGCCGCTTCCGCTGCTGCAGAGGGACCCACTGCTGTAGCGGATGGCAGTGTCTTTGCTGGTGGACATGCTGAACCTGCTGTCGATGTGGTCGATGTTGTCAGAGTATTGCTACCGACGTGCGAGGTCCTAGGTGTAATGACCTTGATGGGTGTGGCACCACATCTGCACTGACATGAGCACATTGGACTTGTGCCCATGTCCTCAACGGACGTCTGGGTAGCAATACTTTCTTTCCTGACGGAGTTGATAACGTCTTCGCGAAGCTGGTAGCGAAGACTGGTGGAGCCAGAGCCTTATATTTCTTTTTGGCTTCGCCATAAGAAATCCGCTCTTTCGTTTTCAACTCCTGTATCTTTTTTTCTTCCAGATACAATCGACACTCTCTGCTCCAGGCTGGATGTGCCCCGGAGCAGTTGACACACACCTGTGGGAGCGTGCAGCTCGTGCCTGGCTCATGAGCCGCCTTTCCGCACTTCCCACAGGTGGGGTTGCCCTTGCAGGTCGCCGTCGTATGACCGAACCGCTGGCACTTAAAGCAGCGCATTGGGTCCGGTACATACGGGCGTATATTCAAGTTCAAATATCCTGCTTTGATGTTTTTGGGCAACGTTGGAGTGTCGAACGTCAGGACGAAGGTGGCTGTCTTCTCAAGACTGCCGTTAACCCTTCGTTTAATTTGACGAACCTCGACCACATGTTCTGTTGACCACTCCTTAAGGAGTTCCTCGGTCTCTAAATCCATAAGGTCCCTGCTGGTGATGACACCTTTACTTAAATTTAGAGTTTTATGGAGTTCGCACTTCACTGCGAACTCCCCGAGCTTCTCGCACTTAAGGAGTTGGACAGCCTGCCTCTGGGTGGATGTTTCCATAAGCAGTGTTCCATTCCTCAGCTTTTTTACAGATTTGAGGGTACCCGCAATACCCTCTAAACCTTTCTGAACATAGAATGGAGAGACCTTCTCAAAAGATCCCTCCACCCTTGTCATAATAACGAAGGCATTGTCAATAATACAACCCTTGCCGTTACTGTTGTTTACATCCCAACCCTTGCCCGTTTGTATGAACTGGGTGTGTTTTTATTTACCTGCGACACACCCGGGCCGCAGGGGTTTTTTGGTTTTTTTGGGAGTAGGCATTGTGGTCCCACGAGTAAAAACCATTAAAGAAAGAAGTGCTATTACAACAGGGGTGCGCAGGTGCCCCTGAGGTTGTACGTTAGCGAGTGATCTGCCTCTCACCCATGCACCTCCTCGGCACGTATCCGACCTTGAGGTTGAGGTTTTTTTTATAGAGGTTTGTACCGTCCTCGCGATCCGAGCGATGAAGCCAAGATCCCCGTTCTCCTAGGCACACAACGTTCCACCGCCACGCCCTACGGTGGTCGTTGAAGCATGGTAGGAGTTTACGGTGTGGGAAACTTGCGGCGCTCACAAGTTTCCAGCTAGCTCGGGCACCGCGGGTTCGCCAAACCCGTACCTGGCACTTGCGTACCAGGCCCCTGCGGGGTCATCACACACGATGAATATAGACCAAGAAACTGTTGGGGGAATGAGATCGCTCTACTTAAGTAGAAGACATTGCTAAACCTTGAAAGAATATCCTTCACAGGTGCCCCAGCAGTTCAAAAGAGGAACTAAATCCTACCATTTCTTTGGGGGCACCATTGTATATAAGGACTGGATCCTATCAGTGGCTCGCTGCGTGAATGACCTTTTTGCAGCTAAAGTGCATATTTTGGCCGAAACAGCAGATGTGATGGATCGCAGGGACCGTCACAGAGTGGCCAAAATCATCACACACGATGAATATAGACCAAGAAACTGTTGGGGGAATGAGATCGCTCTACTTAAGTAGAAGACATCGCTAAACCTTGATAGAATATCCTTCACAGGTGTCCCTGCAGTTCAAAAGAGGAAGTAAATTCTACCATTTCTTTGGTGGCACCATTGTATATAAGGACTGGATCCAATCAGTCGCTCGCTGCGTGAAGGACCTTTTTGCAGCTAAAGTGCATATTTTGGCCGGAACAGCAGATGTGATGGATCGCAGAAACCGTCACAGAGTGTCCAAAATCATCACACACGATGAATATAGACCAAGAAACTGTTGGGAGAATGACATCGCTCTACTTAAGTAGAAGACATCGCTAAACCTTGAAAGAATATCCTTCACAGGTGTCCCTGCAGTTCAAAAGAGGAAGTAAATTCTACCATTTCTCTCCAACGTCATCGGTATGGCTTACGCCATTAAGTTGTTGCAGTTCTAGGGCGAACCCTATGACTGCTGGCTGCTTTTTTTGAAGTGGCTTAGTATATAAGTCATCAGTTGTAGGTTTATCTGTAGTTATGCATTGTCTCGACGTGACATCAGGGTGGTGATCAGCTGCGTGAGCAGCGTGACCACCACCGTGAGCTGGTCGCTGGGTCCGGTACGGCAGTTGCAGTGGCAGTAGTCGGCAGGTCGACCTTTTCGGCGGCCGGGTGGCTGCCGACTGGACCGAGGAGCTTTTTTTTTTTTTTTTTTTTTTTTTTTTTTTTTTTTTTTTTTTTTTTTTGTGTCACTGCCTCAACGGCATGTTTGTGGCCCCGCTACCTTAAGTAGCTCTACCTAATGTGTCACTTGTTTGGGATGGGTTATTTTTGGGGACGCTTTTTATTCTCTTTAAGGGGGAAAATGGCTATGGTATGTCACTGATATCCTTGCGAATATCAGGTGACATCCTTATTGAAAACCCCTTTAGGTTTTACTAAGTCCGTTGGGGATCATCGTCGTATTCAGCTGTGTTAGGAGCTGGACGACTTTCCCCAACTGGTTGTCTGGTTCGTCTCGATGGTCATGGCTGCAGCAGCGTAGTGGCTGGTGGTAGTCCGCTTCCCTGTTCAGTGGTCTCAGTTTGTGGCCTCTTGGATCGTCGCTGGTTGATTTCCTGGTCTTCTTCTCTTCGTATTTTCCATTTCTTGCATTCCTGGTGTGGCTTGGTTGGCGTCGGCTGCTGTCGGCAGAGGCTAGTAGCTTCTTCCTCACAGCACATCCGCCGTAGCTCGCCGCGTGGTCAGCCCCACAGTTCGCACACGTCGGCGTGGCTTCACGCGGACGCGTGCAGACCGCGACGCTGTGGGTTCCCCCGCAGCGGACACAACGTAGTTGATTGCTGCATTCAAACGCCCGATGCCGGAACCCTTGGCATCGGAAGCATTGGTTGATCGTGCTTGGTTTCCTATTCCGAACACTCCTGGTGTTTCGGTCTCTGCCATGGTGACTGGTTCCCTCTGGGTGCTCGGTTGCTGGTTCTGTCACGGGTCGATTCTGTCCAGCTTCTGGTAGTGACTTGTGGTTCTCGCCTCGTCCAGACTTATTTGGTTCCATGGTTCGAGGTGTTGTGTTTTCCGCACTTGCTTGCGTACTGTCTAGGCTCCTCCGTCCACCGAGGCGTTCGATTGCAGTCCCGATAGTCGCCTGGAAAGTGCTGTCGGTGATGAACGCCGCCAGTGCTGCCCGTGTCTTCTCTGGAAGCGATGCCATATGGTGGAGTATCTCGGACATGGTTGCCTGCTGGGGCGGCGAGATGGCTTGAAGCAGATGGTCCATGGCTGCTTGGGTGGCAACTGTCTGGTTGTCGTTCCTGGGTGCGTCAATTCTCGGTGACGCAGTGCCCTCTGTCTCCCGTGAGTGAGGTGGTTTGTCGACTTGCTTGTTGATCGGCGTGGCGGGGAGCTCTAACGTCTTCATCTTGAGGAGTTTTTCATCGAGGGCATCCAGGTATTTGTCCTCGTCGAAGTTTCCTGAATAGACTGTACATGCCTAGACCAGTCCATTTCTTCCTCGATAATTGGCTCGGCGAGGTGTGCGTACTTCGATTCGCAGAGCGTTCGAGTCAGCACCTTGGTGGTTTCGGAGGGAAGACGCCAGGCATAGACTTTCTCGCTGGTCTTGACTCTCAGCTCTAGCGCCCATGGGCCTCCTTCCTTGAGGAGGTACTCGATGAGCTCCTTGATGGTGTAGTCTGCCGAGTCGAGGAAATACTCATGTGTCGGGGTGTAGCACCGAAAGTAGATCGGGGCGTCTGTGCCCAGCCGGCTGTCGTCGTCGACAATGTACTGTGGCGACGACAGCAGGCTTCCCGGTGAGTGCGAAGTTGTAGGTGAGGCATCATGGCTGCTCGTGCTTGCTCTCGGGTTTTCAGCGACCTTCCCTGCCGCATGGTTCCGGCATCCTTCACTTGACTGGTTGCCTGAGTCCGACCGGTCACCGTCACGGCGCGGTAGTGACCGGACGTCAGGGCCGCATGTTGCCGTAGCCCCGGGCTGCTCCGGCTGTGCGGCGTCGTGGCGTACCACAGCACCGGGTACCTCCCCCTTCGGAGTGTCGGCTTGGTCCGACCTTCCGCCACCCCTGCGGGGCGCGGAATGACGCGCCACATCAGCTGCAGCCGTCGGCTGTCCGCACTGCGCCCGTGCAGCCTCTTGGCGGCCACCCGTGGCACCAGGTGTCGACTCCAGACAGCTATCTCCATGAGAGGAGCGGTCCCGAGTCGACCGTCCATCACCACTGCGTGGTGTGGACTGAGCGGGAGCGGCCAGCGCAGCGCCTATATCTCGTGGCGGGAGTGGTGCCGCCTGGCGGCGGACTGGCGTATCATCCGGGCGCCGCTTCTTTCCCATGCTGCGCGCGCAACTGGAGCTGCTCGGCGAGACGTCTGCGCGCGACGACGACAGACCTCGGACTCCAGCGAGGAGGAGCTGTGTGGACCGAGGAGCTGTCTTCGGCTGGTCTTGGCGGCGCGCAGCGGGCCTCGTATGGGGCTCACGCGCAGGCTTGTCCGCCGGTCTGTGCTGGTGGGGAGGCTGTCTTGAGCTGGCTTCTTGGCGGCGGTTTGTTACCGCAGCTGGTCTCGAGTGGCGTCCTGCCCGAAGAGCCTTCTTGATCTCACAACCAGAGAAGCAGGCCGCGTGCCCTCGGCCGCAGTTGCAGCAGATTGCTTCTTCTCTGGCCGTGGAGCAGTCGGCTAATTTATGGTCCGCCCCACACCGGACACATCTTCGCAGCTGGGTGCAGTCGCTCGCCTGGTGTCCATGGTGCTGGCAATTAAAACACTGCCGGAGTTCGGGCGGGGAAGGCCTCTTCTTGGCAGCCTTCCTAACCCTCTCTCTCGGCAGTGCTGAAACGGTAACAGGCGGCGGCTGGCTCGGTGGACTGGGCTGCACCATGCTGCAGTCTATGCCCTGCTCGCTCAGCAGGCTGGTGGCCCTCATCAGGTCAGCAGAGCATGAGGCCGGGATCTGCAGGCCTCTCTCGTCAGGCCAGCAGAACAGAGGCAGCTCAGTAGCCAGCAGGAGCTGTACATACAGGCCGCCCCAGTTTCCCTCATAAGCCGCCACCACGGGTTGGACAGGACCCTGCTCCGTGGTTGGTGCTGGCTCTTCCTCTTCATCTTCTGGCGTGGGCGACGCTGGAGCTGCCTGGACTGCCGCTGCGTCGTCCCTCGGAGGGCTGGTTTGCACTGGAGGCTCTGGGATTTTGAAGCCTGGTGCTTCTGTCCCTGGAGTCTGCAGCGTTGTGGATGTGGAGGCAACAGTTTTGCCTCCCGCCACCTGCCAGTCCTCTATTGCCGCTGATTGCTGCTTCCTGCGCAGCCTCTTTCTTCTTCCATTTAGTTTTCGTTAGATTTTCGTCGCGCAGAAACCCTCCCTAAGAACCAGTGGAATGGATTCTAGGGCGTCCGGGCGCTTTTGCCCCTTTGCCGCAGCATCGTCATGCACCAGCATGACGTCTGGATCTTCCTCTCCCTGGAAGGCCAGGGCAGTACTGCAGTCCATCCATCTGTCTGGAATGGACCAGCCGTACTTCATGCCGGCACTAAAAACCCAGAGAGTGAAGGAGGTGTCATGATTTTTCCGCAGGAAGTCTCTGAGCTGCAGCTTGTCCAGATTTGGCGTAAAGCGCTTCAGATCGAAGCGGCTGACATGGCCGTCTCGCTCGCGATTCCCTTCAATGAAGATATCGTCACCTTCTGCTGTGTCGACTGCCGACAAGTCGGCATCTGTGACAGCCGTTGACATGACGATCGTCCGCGTTGCGGGCCTGATATGGAACGTCCTGTAGCCAGCTCCGTCGGCGTGTGTGACCATTTCTGTGGCGGCACCATCGTGAATAAGCACTGGATCCTATCAGCGGCTCGCTGCGTGAAGGAACTTGTTGCAGCTAAAGTGCATATTTTGGCCGGAACAGCAGATGTGTTTGATCGCAGTGGACGTCACAGAGTGGCTAAAACCATCACACACGATGAATATAGACCAAGAAACTCTTGGGAGAATGACATCACCCTCCTTAAGTTGAGGACATCTCTAAACCTTGTTAAGACAACTGCTGAGTCATAAGATATTTTGATATCTTAAGTAGGTCGTGCTCTCTATTATCAGTCGTGAAGAAGCCAGATCTGCCTATCAGAAATTGGGGCTTGCAATACATGAAACTCAGATATGTGCTGGGGATCATGAAGGTGGGAATGGAACGTGTCTGGGGGACTCTGGTGGCCCATTGTTCGTCGGCAAAATATTAGGGGGATTACATCATGGGGCGAAGTTTGTGCAAAACCAGTGTTCCCTGATGTTTATACAAGAGTAGCCAGTTACATCAACTGGATAACAAAGAAGATTAGATAGACTGGCCTCTTGGTGTACAATTTTGTGTATCGTAGAGCGCGGAGTGGTCCAGGGCACCTTCTTGCTCTTGGGGCTGGAAACGGCCGCTAAAGGCGGATAAATCAGAAACGGCATGGGGATGCAGAAGGCAACGGGAAACCACTGCATTAAAGACCCAAAGGGTATCGCGAGGACATGTAATACTCTCAAATTACATATATAATGATGGCTTCTTCCTGGGTAAAATATTCCGGAGGTAAAATTGTCCCCCAGTCGGATCTCCGGGTGGGGACTGCTCAGGGAGGAGTCATCAGAATGGATAGAAACATTCTACGAGTCGGAGCGTGGAATGTTAGAAGTCTGAATAGGGCAGGTAGATTGGAAAACCTAAAAAGGGAGTTGTTGTTGTTATTGTTGCTTTAGGGTGCGTCGACAGCGGGGTCATTAGCGCCCTAACAATTACCAGCCTAAACTGTGGCTTAAGAAAGTACTAAAATACTGTCTGCATGGTCGACTGTAAAGGGGTCGGCCATACAGACAGCAAATAAAATCATTCACAAATATACACAAGACCGTACACAACCTGATAGGCTGTAAAGGGGCCATACAGGGTCATAAAATAATTAAAAACACTACATCTCTCGCCGGCTGTATAGTGGCCAGCGAAAAGAAGTATAAAAAATATAAAAATTAAAAACAATGCATATAGGTGGGTGGCTTTAAAGAGGCCACCCATCCATCTTAAAACTAGGCCGATCTGCCTAAAATCTTAGGCAATAGACCGGCCAATACACAAAATCTTAAAACACATGCCACATTGCTGGTCGCATTGTTTAAAATGAGGGACAGATCATTGGCCAGGCCAACGTCTGCCCTCAGGTCTAAAAATAATACACAGTCAATTAATATGTGGCGCACCGTCAGAGGTACGCCACAGGTATTACATTCCGGAGGGTCCTCCCGGCGGAGAAGAAAACTGTGTGTCAGAGGACAGTGCCCTATACGGAGGCGAGTGAGGAGAACCTCATCCCTCCTCGCCCGCTGGAAGGAGCTGCTCCACGGCTGAATGGTCGGTTTGACCAACCGGAGCTTATTATGCTCTACCTCCAGCCACTGCCTCTGCCAAATGTCAAAGACAAATCTTTTCCCAGCCGAGGCAAGGTCAGACTTTGGGACCGGATCAAAGTCAACTCTGACCTTGTTGCAGGCTAACTTGGCAGCTTCATCAGCTGCCTCGTTCCCCCGATTCCCACATGACCGGGTACCCAGCAGAAAACGACCTCCTTTCCGGAAGATTGAAGGGATCGGAGGGTGTCCTGTATATCCTGGACGAGACGATCTGCTGGGTACATGCTTCCTATAGCCTGGATGCAACTGAGGGAATCACAGCATATGATGTATTTCGTGTCGCGACTTACTTTCATATGCTGGAGCGACTTTAACAAAGCGTAACACTCTGCAGTGTACACGCTGCAACAGCTATTCAGTATGTAGTTATAAGCCGCTCGAGGGAATACCACGGAGCAGCCAACTCCGTTAGCCTGCTTAGACCCATCCGTATATACCGGGGTAAAATTGCGAAACTGATTTAAAATATCACTAAAATTTCGGATAAAAACACTGTCGGCGGTACACAGCTTGTTGTACCGCGACAATTCTAAAACTGTTCTGGGCCTCTTTAAAAGCCAGGGAGGAGATTTACTCCAACCCTGGTGATAAAAGGAGGGCATCTGAAATCCATATTCCTCCAATATAGCCTTTGTACGGTAGCTGAACGGTTTAGTTGCTCTTTGACGGTTGGTATAAAGCCGTTCAAAGCTAGGATGGATAACTACGTCGTACACGGGACTGCCAGGAGTTGTGGCAATGTGTATATAGTGTCGCACCATGAGGTGACGCCGGCGGATGGAAAGCGGCGGTTCGCCAGACTCAGCACAAATGCTGGGTATCGGACTGGTGCGGTATGCACCTGTGGCGAGACGGATTCCTGCATGGTGGACACTATCCATAATACGAAGATAGCTTTCCCGTGCCGAACCGTAGACAATGCAACCGTACTCCAACCGCGACCGTACAAAGGCTCTATAAAACTGTAGCAGGCAGGAGCGGTCAGCGCCCCACGACCTGCCACACAGACATTTTAGAACATTAAGAGCTTTCAGGGCTCTGGCTTTAACATCTTTAAGATGTGGCAGCCATGTAAGCCTCCTGTCTAAAGTGAGGCCCAGAAACCGAACAGTTTCGCTAAAACTTAAAACGGTGTTCCTCAAGGTGAGATGAGGTTCTGCTAAAAGACTTCTACTGAGGCTAAAAAGTACACACCGAGTTTTCTCAGCAGAGAAACGAAAGCCGGTGTGTACTGACCATTCTTCCAGCCTATTAAGCGTGGGCTGCAGCTGCCGCTCAGCGCTTATCAGGCTAGCCGATGCAATAAAAATTAAAAAGTCGTCAACGTATAAGGAGTACCGGATGGGTCTCCTTATAACCGTTGAGATGCTATTAATTGCGATAGCAAATAGGGTAACACTTAAAACTGACCCTTGAGGAACACCGTTTTCCTGAATAAAAAGATCAGACACTTCCCTTCCGACTCGGTACCGGAAGCAACGACCAGATAAAAATGATTTTAAAAAACGAGGCAGGTTTCCCCTAAAACCCCATTCATGCAACTGTTTTAAAATTGTATGTCGCCAGGTAGTATCGTATGCCTTTTCGATGTCAAAAAATACCCCCACAAGGTGTTGGTTGCGGATGAAGGCGTCTTGAATTGCCGCTTCCAGTAGGATCAGGTTATCCGTGGTGGAATGGAACTTCCTGAATCCACACTGAAAACGGCTCAGCAGCTTACGGGACTCGAGACACCACACGAGGCGGCGGTTCACCATTCGCTCTAGTGTCTTCCCAACGCAGCTCGTTAAGGCGATGCTGCGATAGCTACCTGGCAACAACTTGTCTTTTCCTGGTTTTAAAATCGGAATTAACGTTGCTTCTTTCCACGAGTCGGGGAAGTGTCCTCTGGTCCAAACATCATTAAAAATACCCAGGAGGTACTCTTTAGCATCTTTGCTAAGATGCCTCAGCATCTGGTACTGGATCTGGTCAGGCCCTGGTGCAGTGTCCTTGGCGTTGTTTAGAGCTGACTCTAGCTCCCAAGATGAAAATGGGCTGTTGTATTGCTGCACATCATACGAGTCGAAGCAAAAGACTTGCTTTTCAGCAGAAATTCTTCGTTGCTGGGCCTGATGGTCCAATCCAGCAGACGAAGTGATGGCAGCGAAGTGCTCTGCCATCAGCTGC
Organism: Vandiemenella viatica; assembly: GCA_031002005.1. Taxonomy (NCBI): domain Eukaryota; kingdom Metazoa; phylum Arthropoda; class Insecta; order Orthoptera; family Morabidae; genus Vandiemenella; species Vandiemenella viatica. Next base: position 63,176,392 of record JARYHS010008074.1, read on the forward strand.
GCTATGCTTCGCTCGTCGGTGACCACACGCCCTTGATCCAGTAATCCAGATACTGGCGGTCGAGAGTACCTCCCAGATATACGGCGAATAGACTCCCATACTTTTGTTGATGATGTGGAACGATTAATGTTGCTCACAAAGGTCTGCCATGACCTTCTTTTGCTCTCCTTAATAATACGACGCGACTTGGCTCTAGCAATTCGGAACGCTGCGAGGTTGTCAGGTGTCGGGTGCAACCTAAACCGACGCAGGGCCCGTCTGCGACCCTGAATAGCGGAACGACATTCGTCGTTCCACCAGGGGACGCGCGTTCTGCGCAGCGCTCCAGAGCCTCTAGGAATGGAGATATCAGCCGCCCGGTGAATCACATCTGTTAGATGTTTCACCTTGGCTTCGATGTTGTGGCGATGCTCAAAAATGACTGATCTGCTGTAAAGCTGCCAGTCAGCTCTGCTGATATTCCATTTCCGTGTCGTAATGCTTTCTTGACGTTCAATATCTACGTGCAACCAAATTGGGAAGTGGTCGCTTCCATGGAGGTCGCGATCCACCTCCCAACGCACGGTGTCCGCAATAGAAGGAGAGCAAAGAGAAAGATCAATGGCAGAGGACGTACCGGTAGCAGTAGTGAAGTGAGTCATTTCTCCGGTGTTGAGGACGCATATATCCTCCAGCTCCAATAATCTACAAATCTCCCGACCTCTGGGGCAGTCGGTGGTCGAACCCCACAGCACCCAATAGGAGAAAAGGCCGGGAGATTTGCCGTGTAATATCAGCCAACTGACCGTAATCAACTGGTGATCCCGGCGGTAGATATATGGAGCATACAGTCAATTGCACCGGTCCATGTAGTTTAACAGCTACTGCTTGAAAATGAGAGGTGAGAGCTACAGGTTCGGAGTGGACAGTGTTGCGTACAAATACAGCCACTCCTCCCTTCGCTCGATCACCCACGGTATCGTCCTTCCGGTAAACGTCATAACCTCTTAGCACAGGTTGGTGAACTGGTCTGAAATGTGTCTCTTGCAGACAGAGACACAGGGGATCAGACCGTGCTAAGAGTTGTAACTCCTCTTTGTGAGCCATAAAACCATTAATGTTCCATTGGAGTATGGGAGCCATCCTACCGATTTAATATCACCCGCCCGGGATCGGGTGGGTCTGAGTGCCCTTCTTGCTGAGGAACGGGACCAGGCTCGTCCACCAGCATTTCAGTCTCCTCTGGCTCCGGAGATTAATCTGAACTCTCCGACTCATTGTTGTCTTCCAAGGCTTTAATACGCTGTTTCTTTCGCTGCCTCTTCCCCTTCCTCTCCCTATTAGTTCATGGTCTGGGAGGGGACGAAGAGGGTGATTTCACAAAATGAGTCGGGTCCGTATATTTAAATTTTGGACCACGGAGCCTCTGGTCACCTTTTCCACCGGTAGCAGGTGATATTGCTACTGGGGGCATGGTACGTGGTGGAATGGGAGGGGCGGTTACTTTGACTGTTACTACTGGTGGGGCCTTTGAATCTGCTGTTGGAGTGATCGAGGTCGCAGACGTGCTGCTACCGACGTACGCGGTCTTAGATGTTATGACCTTGTCGGCATTTGCGCCGCATTTGCACTGACATGAGCATGTTGTGCTTGTGCCCATGTCTGTACCGGACGTCTGCGTAGCAACACTTTGCTTCCTGACGGGAGCTGAAGCCATCTTAGCAAAGCTAGTTGTAAAGACGGGAGCGGCTAGCAACTTGGCCTTCTTCTTTGCTTCCCCATAAGGAATCCGCTCTTTGGTCTTCAGCTCCTGTATCTTGCGTTCCTCAAGATACACTTGACACTCCCTACTCCATGAAGGGTGCGACCCTGAGCAGTTGACGCATGCCGGTGGCAGCATACAACTAACACCTGGTTCATGTGCACCCTTGCCACACTTGCCACAAGTGGGGTTGCCCTTACATGACGCCGTCGTATGCCCAAACCTCTGGCACTGGAAGCAGCGCATTGGGTCCGGGACATACGGACGGACGTTCAGGTTTAAGTATCCGGCCTTTATGTTCTTGGGCAATACTGGAGTGTCAAACGTCAGGACGAAGGTGGCAGTCTTTTCAAGATTGCCATTTACCCTTCGTGTGATCTGACGTACCTCGATCACTTTCTGAGATTTCCACTCGTTGAGAAGCTCGTCTGTCGCTAGGTCCATGATGTCCCGGCAGGTGATAACGCATTTGCTACTGTTTAAGGACTTATGGAGTTCGCATTTTATGGCGAACTCCCCGAGCTTCTTACAATTAAGCAATTTGGTTGCTTGTTTACTGTTACTCGTTTCCAGCAGCAGCGTCCCATTCCTCAGTTTCTTGACAGAATTTAGTGTACCAACCAAACCCTCCAGACCCTTTGAAATATAGAAGGGGGACACCTTTTCAAATGTTCCTTCTATCCTTTCTATTATAATAAAAGCGTTCACTAAGGAACATTCTTTTCTGTGACAATCTCCGTCAGATGCGGGGGGGCTATCAACCCTCACCCGCTTCTTAGAACTGGGTGTATTTATATTAGCCTGCGGCACACCCGTACCGCAGGGGTTGGTGGTTTTAGTGGAAGACTGAATTTTGGTCCCACGAGTAAAACCATTTTTAAAAAAAGCGCTAATACAACAGGGGTGCGCAGGTGCCCCTGAGGTTGTACGTTAGCGAGTGATCTGCCTCTCACCCATGCACCTCCTCGGCACGTATCCGACCTTGAGGTTAAGGGTTTTTTTATAGAGGTTTCTACCGTCCTCGCGATCCGGGCGATTAAGCCAAGATCCCCGTTCTCCTAGGCACACAACGTTCCACCGCCACGCCCTACGGTGGTCGTTGAAGCATGGTAGGAGTTTACGGTGTGGGAAACTTGCCGCGCTCACAAGTTTCCAGCTCGGGCACCGCGGGTTCGCCAAACCCGTACCTGGCACTTGCGTACCAGGCCCCTGCGGGGCTAAAAAGGGAGATGGAACGACGTATGTTTGATGTTGTTGGGATTTGTGAGATTAAATGGAAGGACGCACAGGATTTCTGGTCTGGGGAACACAGGATAATTAGCACACAAGCTGTGATTTGAGTGACTGGTGTAGGATTTGTAATGAACAAGAAAGTAGGAAAACTGGTGAGTTATTATGAATAGTTTAGTGACACGATTATGTTGATGAGGTTAGAAACAGTCCCTCCCAATTAGTAAAAGTGTATATGCCAACATCGCAGGAAGATGACGAAGAAATAGAAAAAATTGAAGAATTAATCCAATATGTGAAGGGGGAGAAAAATCTAATAATCATGGGTGATTGGAATGCAATAGTGGGAGAAGGAAATGAGGGGAATACTCTAGGAAGTTTTGGTCTCGGAGAAAGAAATGAGCGAGAAAGCAGGTTGCTAGAATGTTGTGAAAGATATAAGCTAGTAGTGGTATACACACTGTTTAAGAACCATGCAAGAAGAATATACACCTGGAAACATCCAGGGGATACAAGAAGATATCAGCTAGATTATATCATGGTCAAACAGCGATTCAGGAATCAAGTTCTAGACTGTAAAGCATACCCCGGAGCAGACATAGACTCTGACCATAATTTGATAATAATGAAGTGCAGGCTGAAATTTAAGCGAATAAGGAAGTAGTATAAACAGAATAGATTAGAAGTGAATAAACTGAAACAATCTTCCACAAGAGAAAAATTTGCAGAAATGGTAGACTTAGGTCTAAGAAGTAACTTTGAAAGGAGTTCAACCGAGGACTAATGGAATGCATTAAAGACTGAAATAATGAAAGCTGGTAAAGAAACATTAGGCTTTAGGGAACAAGCTGCCTGAAAACCTTGGATCACAGAAGAAATTTTGGAGCTGATGGATCAGAAGAGAAGGTAAAAAATGCTCAGGATGCAGCAGGAAGAGAGCAATACAGGCAATTTAGAAAACAAATAAATAGGAAATGCAAGAAAGCAATAGAAAAATGGCTACAAGAAAAGTGTGAAGAAGTAGAAAAGGAAATGGTCGTAGGTAAATTAGATGTTGCATATAGGATGATCAAACAGAATTTTGGAGAAATGAAGAAAAGAGGTGTGAACATTCGCGCTGCCGATGGGAAACCTCTTTTAAGCTCAGACGATAGAACTAACCGATGGAAGCAATACATTGAGAAGCTGTATGATGGGGACGATTTGAACAATAGCGTAATAGAAAAGGAAGGCGATGCCAACATTGATGACTTAGGAGATCCTGTTTTGAGGACAGAATTTAATAGAGCTGTGAATGACTTGAAAGCAAATAAGGCAGTTGGAATTGATGAGATCCCTGCAGAACTTCTTAAATCCATAGGAGAAGAAGGAATCGAAAGATTATTCAACTTGATATTAAAAAGATATGAAACAGGAGAAATTCCAACTGATTTTAATAAAAATATCATCTTCACACTTTCGAAGAAATTACAAGCCGACAAATGTGAGAATTATCGCACCATTAGTCTAACATCACATGCTTCAAAATTACTGACTAGAATAACATACAGAAGAATGGAAAGGGTAGTAGAAGACATAGTACGTGAAGATCAGTTTGAGTTTAGGAAAAATCGCTGTACAAGGTAAGCAATTCTGTCTTTAAGATTAATACTTAAAGGGCGGATCAAGAAAACGAAGATACTTTTATGGCATTTGTTGATTTAGAAAAGTTTCTGATAATGTTAGGTGGGACAAGATGTTCAAAATTTTAAAGAAGTCAGGTGTAAAGTATCGAGATAGAAGGATACTTTATAAACTATATAAGATCAAGTGGCTGTAATAAAAGTAGAGAATCATGAGAGACAAGCATCAGTAAAAAGGGCGTGAGACAAGGTTATAGTCTATCCCCGTTAATATTCAACTTGTAGGTAGAGGAAGCAATAAAGAAAGTAAAATAAAATATTCCATGTGGCATAAGTTTTCAGGGAGAAAAAATTAGTATGTTACGATTTGCTGATGACATTGTCTTGTTAGGAGAAAGGGCTGAAGACGTTGAGAAATTACTGAATGGCATGAGCAAAATACTGAAGGAAGATTTTGGACTGATTATAAATCAAATCAAGACTAAAGTGATGAAATGTAGCAGAAATGATACCAATACTAGTAGATTAACTATAAAAATAGGATCGGATGTAATTAGGGAAGTAAGTGAATTCTGTTACTTAGGAAGCAAAATTACAACCGATGGCCGAAGCAAGAATGATGTTAAAAGCAGAATAGCACTAGCAAAAAGAGCCTTCATGTAGAAGAGAAATCTTTTAGTTTCAAATATTGATCCAGGAATAAGAAAAAAAACTTTTTAAAAACTTTATGTGTGGAGCGAAACATGGACTTTAGGAATACCGGAAAGATGGAAAATTGAAGCATTTGAAATGTGGCGCTACAGAAGATCGCTGAAAATTAAGTGGACAGACAAAGTAAGAATGAACGAGTTTTGTAAATAATGGGCGAGGAAAGAAGTTTGCGGAAGAAGCTTACAGAAAGAAGAGACAGGCTGGTAGGTCATATTTTGAGACATGCTGGATTAGTTAATTTGCTGGTGGAGGGAACAGTCGAAGGTAAGAACTGCAGAGGAAGACAGAGATTAGAATATATGAAGCAGATAATTGAGGACGTGGGTTGTAGGGGATATGTAGAGATGAAGAGGTTAGCACAAGATATGAAGGGATGCAGGATTGCATCAAACCAGTCGCAAGACTGATGACAGCAACAACAAAAAATACCCACCTTTGTAATGATACAAGGGTGTAAAGCATTAATAATATATGAGGGACAGCCGCGCACATGCTCAACCTGCAATGAACAAGGACATATAAGATCTGAATGAACCAAACGACGCCCATTACAACTTTGTAATACTCCTCACAATTATTATTTCTTATTACCAATTAAAGTCCAAAGGTTTGTTGACGGTTCGGCTCTTATACCGTCATTTCACCCAAGCACGCGGACTGAGGAGCTACTTATCTTCATTTTAAAGGTTCTTATTATACAAATAATAAGAAGACGTTTAACTTCGTACAATCAATAAGTTTCTATTTTATTGATCAAAGTCCATTTGCTATTCTGAACAACTTTATAAAACCACAAATGAAAACACACTCTTTCGTATATTAAGAACAATCACAGACCCAGCAGGCTCAATACAAAATTACTAGACCGCCGCCACAATCTTGGCGCGCAACAACTCGCGCCGCTCGCGGCCAGACACTCTCGCACACACACTTCTCACACTCTCCAAAAAAACCAAAGATATTAATGTCACTTATATTACCCCTGTTTACAAACTTGGTACCGTCTGTGGTCTCCATGAGTTAAATACACTTGTTTACAATTCAT
>JARYHS010008074.1:63183740-63216528 GCA_031002005.1 Vandiemenella viatica
AAAATGATATTTCATAAAACGATTTCGGATAGGTATCCAGGGAGATAAATGACTCGTAACACAGAAAACAGCATTTTAGAAATATTGACATTTTTGCCCTTTAAGGGTCGAATTCCGAAAACTTCATTTCTTAAAATATGATGTGACCAAAGTGAAGACCATAAGATTTAAAATGACACCTCATTCATTGATTTCGGTTAAGTATGAAGAAGATACAGGCTTGTGACAAAAAATACCTTATAGTAATAATATATATGATTACACAATTTAAATGTCATATGTCGTTACTTAATAATTTATTCGTTTGCGGGAGAAAGTACCATGCGCGTCAACATAGTTTGACGGTATATGAAAAAAATTAAAACAGTTTCTAATTGTAATATTTTATTTGCTACTTTGAAACTACAGTCGCAGAAAAGAATCATGGAATCCGGACGAAATTTACGCCACATATTACATTTATGAATATAGACTAAGTATTATATTCTAAAACAATTCAGCAATTCCGAAAACAAAAACATGTCTTCTATAGCATACACATTCTGCAGTGAGATCTGTTATTTTTCGAGTCATTCAATCTACTATGCTTCCATGGATAAATTGGATGTTTGTCGGCAAACTGTTGAAACAGTTTAACACCAGCTACAGTGTGACCGTATCACAAACATGTTCAGTGAGCGAGATGTCTGCCGGAAGTCCAGGCCAGAAAAGAAGCTATGAAGAAATCCTAACATTCCTGTCAATACCGGTGAGCAATAGTCCAACAATAGTTGAAAGAGCGTTGCACCACCACTTCTACCATGCCACCCAAGCGCCAATGATGAGGATTTTTTTCACCACCCCGTATGATGCGCCCATCATGGCCCAACAACGACCTGAGCCAATAGAGTGGGTTATGCATGGATCACTACAATGACATTGTAAAAAGAACAGTACAAATAATTTTGAAATGAGGGTCTTATAACGTATCATAATCAAGAAAATGCAGTTCTATTTTCTTTAAAATAAAATTAAAAAACTTTTCAACATACAAAATTAAATTCAACCTCAATAGCTGTCACATCCACAAAGAACAAAAATATATGAATTAACACATACAGATGAACTTAGTATCAGTTACTTCATAGAGAAAACATGCAGAATTTCAGTTTGCAGGAAAAAATTAAAAGAATATTTAATTGAAAACTCCTTCTACATCATACAAGAATTTCTTTCAAAGGTATCTACCAAATAATTGCTAGTATATTGTTAAACGTAGTTTATATAATTAATTTAGTGTACACACTTTGACAACAAATTTGACCGCCGCTGAAAAATCTATCACTCTTATTTTGCACAATCTGACATCAATGTCGTCGCAGGAAACAGTAATGCAGTACTGGCCATGGAGGAATATTTCCTTCCTCCATGGTACTGGCAAGCCAGTATTGCGTTACTGTTTCTTAGGATGACATTGATGTCAGATTGTGCAAAATAAGAGTGATAGAATTTTTCAGCGGCGGCCAAATTTGTTGTCAAAGTGTGTACGTATTTTTATGTAACAATGCATCTTCCGCTGAATACATTCGTTTTACTGTACAATTATTTTGCTGAAAATTTTCACATCCCACAGAGCTAGTCTCTTATATTTGGATTCTATGGAAAATGAATGTATTGGATTGCACTGTATTGATCGTAATAAATCTCTTTTACGAATGATAAACAGATAAGTAGTTGCCTATGTTAGCGGGCAAAGGAATGCAAAGACCGTTTAGACAACTCAAGAGAGTTGTTCTACACTGAAGAGCAAAAGAAACTGGTAAACGCATGTGTTCGCAAACACAGAGATATGTAAACACTCAGAGTACGGCGCTGCGGTTGGCAATGCCTATGTAAGACAGTAGGTGTCTGGCGCAGGCGTTAGATCGGTTACTGTTTCTACAGTGGCAGGTTATCACTATTTAAGTGAGTTTGAACGTGGTATTATAGTCGGCGCACGAGAGATGGGACAAAGCATCTCCGAGGTAGCGATGAGGTGGGGATTTTCCCGTACGACCATTTCACGAGTGCATCGTGAATATCGGGAATCGGGTAAAACATCAAATCTCAGACATAGCTGCGGTCGGAAAAAGATTCTGCAAGAACGGGACCAACGACGACTGAAGAGAATCGTTCAACGTGACAGAAGTGCAACCTTTCCTCAAATTGCTGCGGATTTAAGTGCTGGGTCATCAACAAGTGTCAGCGTGCGTACCATTCAACGAAACATCATCGATATGGGCTTTCGGAGCCGAATGCCCACTCGTGTACCCTTGCTGAGTGCACGACACAAAGCTTTACGCCGCGCCTGGTCCCGTCAACACCGACATTGGACTGTTGATGATTGGAAACATGTTGCCTGGTCTGACGAGTCTCATTTCCAGTTGTATCGAGCGGATGGACGTGTACGGGTATGGAGACAACCTCATGAATTCATCGACCCTGCATGTCAACAGGGGACTGTTCAAGCTGGTTGAGGCTTTGTAATTGTGTGAGGCATGTGCAGCTGGAGTGACATGGGACCCCTGATACGTCTAGATACGACTCTGACAGGTGACGAGTACGTACGCATCCTGGCTGATCACCTGCATCCATTCATGTTCATTGTGCATTCCGACGGACTTCGGCAATTCCAGCACGACATGCGATACCCCGCACGTCCAGAATTGCTACAGAGAGGCTCCAGGAACACACTTCTGAGTTTAAACACCTCCGCTGGTCACCAAACTCCGCAGAATGGACATTATTTTCTCTTGGTGGAGCCGCGTCGATTTATTAAAACCTAACGTTTCTGCCATCTTGCTGTGGCTTTCATCAGAGAACCAAGATAATACATACAGTGACCGCGCAAACCTTCGTAATCATTATTGAGCATATCGGGGATGCCTTGCAACGTGCCGTTTAGAAGAGATATTCACCCCTTTGTACTCTTACGGATTTATGGATAGCCCTGCGGGATGCGTGGTGTCAATTCCCTCCAGCACTACTTCAGACATTAGTCGAGTCCATGCCACGTCGTATTGCTAGAGGGGGCCCTACACGATATTAGGCAGGTGTACAATTTTCTTTGGCTCTTCAGTGTATATTTCTCATACTTTACAGATGAATAAACTAAATAGTTTATAACTACAGAGTACCAATTTGCACTCCCACAAACGTTGGTGTCTAGTGCTTAATCGGCGTATGTGCAGTAGGGGGACATCCATTACGTGAGGTGAAATAGGGGGGGGTCCGGCGAAATCTCACCAGGGGGGAGGGGGGCGGGTCTACGGAAATCTCACGTGAGATTTTGCGAAAAATTTGGGGACAGTAGAGCCAAAAAAAAAAAGATCTACAAAAGTTTCCAGGGCGATTTCTAGGGGGGGTTCTCACGGACCAGATCTCACCAGAAGGAGGGGGGGTCCGGCCAGATCTCACTAAATCTCACCATGGGGGAGGGGTGGGGGTCCAGAAATCCGGAAAAACACCTCACGCAATTTGTGGATGCCCCCTAGGTAACTATCATAATTCTGATCACAGAAAATAATACGGAACGAAGGTTCTGGCGTATCTGGTAGTGGAGTGAACTTTTCTTACTAAACTCTAATTCTATTTTCCAGACGTTCCAATTTTCCACGTTTATTGCAAAAAATAGTCCGTGTATGGAAGCCGAAAGTTAATAGGCCCTACTCCTCTAACTGACAATCATTATGTGTTCAACGAAAAATTCTCTGTGAACTAATTAAAACGGTATTCTGGTTCTACATTTACTGTATATCCCTTAAGAGATCGACTTACGCATTTCAAATCAATAAATCTCATTTGTATGCGTTGCTTTCCTTGACGCGATGTAGCACCATTTTGTAATGCCAGAATATTCTCACAGTATTCAGTACTTATTTTTCAGGACTGGATGTGACGAGTAACGCCTGAGGATGAGAGGACTGAAGCAGACCTCCAGATCTTTACCCGGAAAACTTAATTTCCGCCTGTCGGCTTGAATCGATCCCCGCCGCCGATATTACAATATGCGCCACAGTGGAGACAATCCCAGCTACTGACGCAATGTAAATGCATTTGTGTAGTTGAATGTTCGGAACTGTAATTGTTTTGAATGTAATCCTGTTAATGAGATTCGCTTTTCAAGCACGCTGTGCAGGCTTTGATTGGGAAGCAAAGCTGGAATTAAGCAGTGCTGGTAAAATGCGGTGTGTTAATAACCTTGAGTCTCCAGTTTGGAGTGAAGACGATCTATGTCAATAGACAGGAACTAGTTGCAATCCTCTCTCTAGGAATTTTTGTAATTTTGTCCAATGTGTAAAAATTTTATCCTTGAGGTGGAAATTGGAGACCACCCCGGCAATTCCTTACAGCAGTGTTTCCCAGACTGTGGTCTGCGGACCCCTTGGGGTCCTATCCTAAGGAATCCGCGGACAAAATAATAATTACGTAAACATAAATGGAAGAGTGAGAAAAGGCAAACTCCGTGTGAGATTCAAGTCGGGCAGTTAAATGACAGTTCTAGAATAGCCAATTTCCAATTATTGTTTTTTTTTTGGTAACAGTTTAACGTCCCTTTTTAACAACGTGGTCTTTAGAGACGGGAAAGGATGGGGGCAAGGAATGGGAAGGAATTCGGCCATGGACTTTTGAAGGAAGCATCCCGGCATTCACCTGGAGTGATTTGGGGAAACCATGGAAAACCCAAATCTGGATGCCCGGACGGGGATTCGAACCGCCGTCCTCCCGAATGCGAGGCCAGAACGCTATCCGTTACACCACCACGCTCGGTCCCAATTATTGCTATTATTAAGAGGTGCATGGCTATTCTCTACGGAGCTCACCGTTGAAAAAAAGGTTGGAAAAGGCTTCGCTACAGTAACCAGAATGGGCGGTACATAATAGGCAACGCGACTTAAAACCGGAATAATACAGTTTTAGCGTCCTCATCTTAACAACATTGTCTCTACTGTGAGATAGTTCTCATTTGTAATGATGCTTTTCTACTAACTCATCTAGTTGTACTTTCTGGTTTTGCGACAGGACGACTGAAACATGAACCTACGGTGTACAAGTCAGGACATTTCTCTTAACTACTCTGTATTTATTGCTCAGATAAATAACTTTGACTGTCAGGAATACTGCTAGATTTTATGCAGATGGATAGAGGGCAAAATATCCTTTCCAAAAAATTTTTGTAGCTTTTGCCTTTAGATTCGTCTTTTGCTTCTGTGCTATATTTCCGATCCATCACATCATTCCAAATAATCGAAGGAAAATCTATCGTCTCTAATATATGATAAAATGGTATTTTACTTATTTTTCCATGTAGTTAGCAATGATTAGTTTCCTTCTTTGGAGAAATGTATTTGTTACATTATAGTAAGACGAACAAAATACCTAGTTAAACCTTGGAGGGCACTTGGGTAGGAAGTTTTTATTTATATATTTTTTTATTTTATTTATTGGCCTTTGGTCTGCGACCATTTAGCCATCTTGCAACTACAACAGTTTACATTAACTATGTTATATAACAATTTTACAATGGCAACATGGTAACAAGACCATTATAATAACATTGCAATAAAAACATTGTAACAATAGTGCGATAACATTATAATAGCAACATTACAAAGGTAACTTTACAGGACATCATTGAGGTAACAAATTTCTTATGCATTACATTTTATGGGCTTTAGATCTTTATGTTTGTGTCTTGCAAGAAGCGGATGATTGCATTGTAGACCTGTATATTTTTTGATTGTAGAATGGTAATTAGGTTCGCTGGGAAACTAACCGATAGCTGTTGTAATTGTTTGTATAGTCGCTTACGTTGAGCTTGGTATTGCGAACATGAAAGTATGATGTGATTAAGATCTGAGGTCTCTTGATCAAAAGTGCATGTCGGGGAGTTAATTATTCGGAGGCGGCATAAATGTTATGGATAGCACCCGTGTCCTAATCTCATTCTAATGATTGTTGTTATGTGTCTTCTTGCTATATTGAATTTTTTAAACCATGGTGTCCTTGGTATTGTTGGTTGAACTGCTGCATAATGTTTCCCTTTTAGTAGCTGTGTCTGGGCCCAGTCTTCATTCCACTTACTGTATGCCTTCCTGGTAACGAGTTGTATAAAATCGGTCCAAGGTAACTGAATGCCTAAGAAGTTCCCCTCATTAATACTCTGTTTCGCCAGCTGATCGACGGCTTCGTTGTACAGTATTCCTGTGTGACCTTTGATCCAAAGGAAATGGACTTGTATACTTGTTGAATATGCTTCTGAGACGAGTTTGATAATTTCATATAGGTACTGGTGCATCTTCGTATTGCGTACTGGGTTTTGTAATATTTGGAGCACACTCTTGGTGTCAGTGAGTATTAGGATTCTAGCAAATTGTTTGTCTAACCCATATATGGGCAACCCCCGGCCCGCGGGCCGGATCCGGCCCTCCACCAGCTTCAGTCTGGCCCGCGAGAGATTCAGAAATTTCAAATAGGCTTCAAACTCAAGTCTGTTATTAATTTTCATTTGATTTTTCTATCTGTTTTTGTTAATTTGCTTTTTGTATGTTTGATTATGCTATTGTAATTCTAATAAATAAAAAAATTGTGTGAATTTTTATCGCCTTTTTATTCACTACTACCTACTTATTTCTTACCTATGGCCCGCGATTTCTTATCTACGGCCCGCGGCCCGATTAAGTCCCGAAATTACGCCCTCAGCTAAACAAAGGTTACCCATACCTGGTCTAACCCATACTTGATTGCTGCGCAGATTGCTAGGGTTTCTGCTGTGAATATTGACGTCTCTGCAGGTAATGCTGTTTGTCCGTAGTCATTGGTGGAAGGACAATAATAGCCGTATCCATCTCCTTCCATGGTTTTAGATCCATCAGTGTATATGTGGGTGTAATTAGGCCAGGTTACTTTTAGGAAGTGTGAAAGTGCTGTATTAATGTTTTTATTCCAGATGATATATTCTGGCATGTAATATATATGAAGTTTTATAAACATAAACTCGTATGGATTTAGGAAGTCTGGGATGATGCGGCTTTTTAGTAAAGTGGTTTGATCTTTTCATATTCCTTATGTCCTTCTGCTAATAGGGGCATTCTCCTCACTAAAGATGGACCATTATCTTTATTTCCGCTGTACACTTGTGACAGCTTCTTTTGTACTGGATGTTCCTTTAGAGCACTTGTACGGATAAGGTATTTGCTTGTAAGGAATTCTCGGCGAAGATGGAGGGGCATTTCTTTTGCTTCTACCAGAAGTGCGTTTGTCGGGCTTGACATCATTGTTCCTAGACATAATCTTATAGCTCTGAATTGTACTCTATCTAGTTTTTCTAGAACATATTTTGGTGCATTCCCAAATAAAATACTTCCATAGTCTAGTACTGGGCGTATTAGGTAGCGATATAAGGTCAGTAAAGTTGTGGGATCTGCTCCCCACCATGTTCGAGTGACAGATCGCATTATGTTTAGTGCTTTCCCCACTTTCATTAGGATGTAATTTATGTGACGGCTCCATGTTAATTTGCTGTCCAAATAAAGACCGAGTATTTTGGCTGAAGCTTCAATGTGGAAGGTATACGGTCCCAGGCGAATGACTGGTTCCTCGGGAGCATACCGTTTCTTTGTGAATACCACCACTGACGATTTGGCTAGTGAGAGCTTAAGTCCGTGTTCGGATATCCAGTTGGATAACGCTGTTGCCGCCTCATTTAACCAACGAAACGTTAGTTGCAGCGAAGGCGACATGGTGTAAATGCATATATCGTCGGCGTATTGCACTATTTTAATGTGAATGCCAAAAAAAAATTTCAAGATAAGCGGTGTATATGGCGTATAACAGCGGGCTGAGAATAGATCCTTGAGGTATTCCTTTAGTTTGTTTCCTAGGCCCGAAAAGGGTATTATCTTGTTTTCGTATAAATATCGTGCGTTGACGGAGCATGTTGTAGATACTTTGACAGTATAATGTGGGAAGTCCCAATTCCTGCAGATTTTTGAGCAGTATTGTTGGGGTTACACTATCGTACGCACCTGATATATCTAGGAATATAGCTGTTAAATATCCTTTTCCTGTGAAAGCCTTTTCTATGTCTGTGGTTAGGAGGGTAAGGTTATCTAATGTGCAATATCCCTTACGGAAACCAAATTGAGTCTTAGGTAGCAGATTATTGTGTTCCAGCCACCATTCTAGTCGTTGTTTTACTATGCGTTCAAACGTTTTGGCGACACAGGATGTTAGAGTTATAGGACTATATGACGTAGCCTCATTGGGTTTTTTCCCCGGCTTTAAAATGGGTACAATAATATGCGTAGTCCAATCTTCGGGAATATTTCCTGACATCCCAATTGTGTTAAAGAGCTGGAGGAGCAGTTGTTTCGCATTACATGGCAAATTTGCAATCATACTATAGTGGATTCCGTCGTACCCTGGTGCTGTATTTGTTGATTTTTTGAGGGCGATTTCTAATTCGTTTGCTTTGAAGGGTAGCAGGAAGCATGGAGGAAGCGCTCCAGTGAAAGGCTCTTGTAGTGGCGCTGGAGGCGATGCTACCGAAGGTGGAGCAATAATATCTGCAAATTCTTCGGTCCAGCAATATAGAAAGCGTGTCGGAATTTGTTTCTTTTTAAATTTGTTTATGGTTGCCCATACTTTTGATAGTGGCGTTTCTTTTGAGATTTTGGAACAGTAATTTTTCCAACTTTCCTTTTTCTGGTGTTTTAATGTCCGTTTTACAGCAGCGTCGACCTTTTTGTAACCAATAAAATTTTCCCACGTTGGAGACTGCTTACAATATTTCAACGAAAGTTTTCGCTTTGCTATCATCCTTCCACATTCAGGGTTCCACCATGGAACTATTATTCCTCTTGGGTGATTTACAGCTTTCTTTTGCGGGATGGCGAGATGGGCAGCTTTATTGATGCAATTAATGAAAGTGTTATATTTTTCTATTTCTGGGAGAGAGCTTGGAATATCATTAGTTTCCTTTTCCATGATTTCCTTGTATCTGCTCCAATCCGCTTTATTTAAGTTCCATTTGGAGCAAGGTTTGTATGGCGGAAGGTTAGTTGGGTTTATGGCCGATATCTCTATGGGAAAATGGTTGGAACCCAATGTGCATGAAAGAACTCGCCAGCTGAACTCCGACGAAAGTGAAGATGAACGGATTGTAAGGTCTATAGCAGACTTACGTTGTCCTGGCAGCGGGAGTACCGTTGCCGATCCGTCGTTTAGGATAAATAGCTCTTGTTCTTCTATTAGGTCCAATAGAATCCTTCCTTTGTTATCTGTTATCTCGCAGCCCCATACTGTATTGTGCGCATTAAAATCGCCGCAGATTATTAGTGGGTGCTCCAGCTGTTGCATAAGGTTGCGCCATTCGTGCTCTGGAATGTTGTTCCTTGGTGGACAATACAGAGAGACTATGGTAATTTCCTGCCGGTTTATCTTCACTCTGGCTGCTATTGCTTGAAAGGCTGCTATATGGGTGTGATCTATGCTGATCGCTGTATGAGGTATTGAGTTCCCGATTAGGATCGCGACACCTCCCCAGCCATCTTCGCGGTCATTGCGGTATAAGGTATATGATGGGAAGGAAATATTCCTGTCCATCTTCAGCCAAGTCTCTGATAAAGTGGCAACCGATATGTTTCGTGTACTCAGTGTTCTCATAAATGATTCTTGATTTGCAGTGAGGGAGCGTGAATTCCACTGTAATATAGTATTCGCTATCTTCCTTAATTAAAGTTGGGTTTAAAGTTAGGAAGATTAGGCTCTACTAATGTCTCAATAGATTTTCTAATTTCATCTAATTGTAAGTCCTCAGTTCCACTGTCTTTCATGTATCTCACCACTGTTAGTATTAGATTGAAAATTTCTTCTACTATCCTGTTTTTCCCATTTACGTACCATAAGGGTAGGGTTCACTAGATTATGTGCTTTAGGAGTATAGGGGTTGTGGCCAATTGGTGTTGCCGACATTTGTGTTGGATAATACCAATGTTGTCGATAGTCGTTTGTCCTACTACGTTGCTGAGTTACGCTGCGTTTCTGCCTGCTCACCATTATCCCACAGTTGTTGTTGTGTATCGCAGTGACCGCGATGTTCTGTGTTGGATGAGGTGGTTGCTCTCTGTTATTTGACAGTATTTCGGTCGGACCTTCCTGTATCTCTTCCTGGAATGCTTTTGCAGAATTGTGATTTAGAGAGTGGCTATGTTGTTGATCTACATTTTCGTCTACTGGTGTATTCCTTTTATACAGTGGTGGGAATTCCATTCTACTTTGTAGTAATGGTATATAGGGTGGCTGTAGGGGATGACTGGGGGAAACTTTCGATACACAGTTTGCATAAGACATTTTCTTTAGTTGGCCTTCGGCTTCTTTAAGGGACATGTTGTGAAATGTAGCCATTTCGTGTACCTTTCTTCTAAATAAATATTCTGGGCAGGTCCGATCTGTGGTCTCGTGTTGACCCTTAAAGTTAACACATACTGTTTCATTGGATTCACACTGTTGCACGGAATGTGGACCTCCGCATCTACCGCAGCGTTGCCCGCTTCTACACTGGGTACTGATGTGATTGAATCTTAAGCATTTATAACATTGTTTGACCGCTGGGACGTATGGGCTTACTTCACATCTCGTGCCGTATAGGTATACGTATTGCGGTATTTTTTGACTATCAAATGTTAATATGCATGTCTGTAATTTCAAAATTGATAATGATTCGTTTCGTACAACGCGCTTTGTTATTCTTTTAACACAGGTTACTTTTACTGGGGATTCAATTTCTGCCATAATCTCTGCTTCGTTTAGAGTCATGTCTACTCCTCGGATAACACCCTGCTTTTTGACTAGAAATGTGGGGATATATGCTTCTAGGTTTCTATTTTTAAATACTGCCGACTGAACTAACTTATTGGCTACTGAGTAGTCATCTACTTCGATTTTAATTCTATTGTTCCCTGACGGGGTAATGTTTACAACATGAAGCATTCCGCATTTTGAATTGCTTCATTTTGCAAGCAAATATTCCTGCAAAGGTGCTTCGTGTCGGACAGCACTGGGCCGTAACGGTACCTCAGGTAGCGCGGCTCGGAATGTTTACTGAATGGGATTTAAAGAGACAGGTGTCGCGGCGGAAATTTTCCATTAGGCGAGAGAGAGGAACGTGTTCCGTGAAAAGATGGACAAAAGTAGTGCCGAAGAGGGTGTGTGTGTGTGTGTGTGTGAGCCAATCACAGCCCCTGTGTGGTTTCACGCGGACTAATACGATTTCTCTGCTTTCCATACAACGCGGGAGGCGAGAACTTGGCTCCGAGACACCGTCGCGTCGGGTGCTTGTGTGAAGGAGGGAGCTTCTGAGCGGGTCGACGTAGGTTCGACACCCGCGGCGACTAAGACAGCCTTCGATAGCGACGGGCTGACTACTAGTGTGCGGCGTATGCAAATTTGTGCCGCTCTGCTTTGTGTGTTGCCGAGAGTGCATCAGTATGTCAGTGCGACCTCACACACACGTGAGTTACTAAGTGACGTGGCTGGTGGTAACTACCATCCGGTAATTCTTGATTGTTGTGAAGATCTCTTGTGGTGGTCTCCTTCAAGCCTCCTTCGTCGCCAAGGAATACATCCGCGGTAATATTTTCAAGTACCTGCTACCGCAAATCTTTGCTTGAAACTGTCGAGACCCCAAAAACTGTGTTACAAAGCCCAGTAACGGCCTTCATCGAGATAAAGAGGTTCTCACTCTCTGAACTGAGCTAAATTATTATTGTAAATGGTCTGTTATCCCTCTGCTTCGTGTCCAACTTGTATTTAATTTCATTTTTTTTTTGTTTTGCTTTGCTTCCAATTTCATTATCATTACAATTTTGTGCATAAAGTAATTTTCTTTGCACATAATAAATATAATGTAATTAATGGTAGATTGCCGTTTTCATTATTTGAAATCTCCCATTTCCAATGCTTAATGGATAATTAGCTACTTGCATTGTTATTAAAATAATTATTGCAGGGAAAATATTTATTAATTTCATGTGGAAGTAATTCCTGGCGCCCAGCTCTTATCACGAATGCAAGTTTGAAGCGGACATTTACAGCTCTCACCAATAAATGGTGCAAGGTGTAGTGTGATAATATATGTACTGGGTACACTACAACATGCCCCTTTGCTTCCGGAATGTTGGTATGCACCAGCTTTCCAATACTCATTGGGTGTAGCTTGCCTAAATTACGATCTTTACTTTCGACATACAGGTCATAAGGACCCGGATCGGAACGCTTGAAATAATTTACTGATCTAGGAATAACTGGAGGCTTACTCGTGTTATGTGTTGATGCTTGATGGGAGGCTGCATTGATCAGGGGAGGTGCTGTCATCTCCATATCTACGACGGTCCGGTTGGCCTCTTCTTCTACTGAAAATCTTTTCTCTGCTGCTTCGGACGTGGATTCGCAAGCTCGCTTCCTGGGAGTTCTTGTAGCCTCATCCTCTTCCAATCTGCCATCCTCTGCGATGTCCATGACTACCGTTTCATCCATCAGCTGATTTGTTTTAACTACAGTTGCTTCGGCTCTACCTGTCGTCTGGTGGGTGTTTATACCGGGAGTCGTTGTAGGGTCGAGCGGCGAAGTACTACACGGCCCCTCGCCCGTCTCCGGTATCTGATGTTGCTGGTGTTGCTGCTGCTGCGTTTGTTGTTGATGTTGTTGTTGTTGCTGCTGCTGTTGTTGCTGCTGTTGTTGTAGCAGATGCTGTATGTACTGCTGTTGTATGTGCTGTTGCTGGGGTTGCTGTTGTTGCTCCTTCGCTATGGTGGCTGGGGTATGTATTGGCTCCCCCATGCTGTTGGCTGCCTGAAACTGTGTTACTTCGTTGGTAGTAAGATTCACCGGTTGCGTTTGCAAGGTTACGTTACTGGAATATATCGTCTCTAAGGCTGTCTTAATTGTCTGCCCCGTGTCTAGCGGGACAGACATTTTCGGTTGCACCACTGATTTGTCTATTTGTTTTCTGTTAGGTTTCTCGTTAGATTCTAAAATATAACTGTTTCACTCCGGGATTCACACTCCTCGTAGACTCACTAAGTAAACAACTCGACTAGCAATCGCACTCGCGGGCCGCTGTTCGAGGAAGTTACTTCCTCGGCTGCTCGGGAGGAACTGTGGGTAGTGAAGTTAGAAAAGGCAATAGCTAAGACGCTTCAGAGGTCTGTTATATAGAGAGTTAGAAGAACGCAGCGCGTATGTCTTTGCCGTTTGGTTAGTTTACAGGACACCATGCAGGGGCATTCTCAGCAAGAGAATAATAAAAACTGGAAGAATAAGAAGTTCGAAAAGTAGGAGTTTTAAATTTTTTTTAACTGCTTTACGTCTCTCAACAGCGAGGTCTTTAGAGAGGGGAAAGCATGGGGGCAAGGAATGGGAAGGAAGTTGGCCATGGCCTTCTTAAGTAAGCATCCCGGCATTTGCCTGGAGTGATTGGGGAAACCATGGAAAACCCAAATCTGGATGCCCGGTTGGGATTCGAACCGCCATCCTACCGAATGCGAGGACTTTTGACTTGACCAATAAATATGAATGCGTTCTCTTCTCTCACTCACCAACAGGCTAACCAGCTAACGAGCGACGCTATCCGAAAGGGAAGACACACTATTCTTCATCGACTGGTTTCTTGGGGAAAAAAATGAAATTTTTATTACTTTTGGAGAGAGTGAAATATAATATTGTCTGTGTTTGGAAGTAAAATTTTTGATAAATGTGTAGAAAAACCTAATATTAACTTAATATGGAAGAAGTTCTACTGCTCTTTAGTTTAATGGTTGCTTGTTGTTACCTCATTACAAGCAGACTGTAAAACAATTGTTTGGATCGTATTTGTGAAAAGTAATTCCAACTGCTAAAATATTATAGAAAACATGCTTTCCTGCAAATATTATTATCTTTTTCCTCAGTGTTCTCAGGGCAGCCTTCCGAACAGAGACCAGAAAAAATATATTTTGTAAGCCTCTACTCGCGTCTTTTCAGGTGTTGAATTTACTTGAGTTTTAGGGAAAAAATATTTAAGCAGCAAGAAAACGAATTAGACTTCCTGCTGATATAATTAAGCAAGCGTAACTTTCAACCAGAAAATATCACATTTGATTAAACTAACGAACTGATTGAATTTAATTTTTGCGAATATACACACCAGATGAACTTCATTATTTTATTTCCTCATTCATGTGTCACCTTCTCAATTAAAGAACTTCGTATGGCTCAGTTTGTGCATTTGAAGCAATTTCCTTTGCCACAACTCCTTTCTTTCAAGAATGCTCTTTATAATTATAACTTAATTTTTTTTTTATTTATCAAATTCACTATGTTATATTGGGAATAATCAAAACATACGTATATTTGTGTGGCCTGAAAATTTCTTGTCATAAATGATGAAGCTATCGTCGAATTAATAAATGTTAAATTTCAGAAAAATAGTCACTTTTTTAATTTTAATTTATTTTAATTTATTTCAATTGGAATGGAGCACACGTTCCGGTGGCAATTTCCTACACACCCAACTTCCCCCTATCTTGCACACATCTACATTTGCCCTCAACACATTTCAATTTTAAATTCTTTAACGTTTTCATTCCCCTTGGTAACTCATTCCAATCCCTGACACCCTTACCTAAAAAAGAAAACCTTTCTACGCTCTTGTGCCGGAAATCGAGTGCCAGCTTGTGGTCATGGTCATCTTTTCCCTTCCATGAACTACTTTTCACACTTTGTACACTCTTAACTTTCTTACGGGAATGAATACTGTTTTGTATATTCTAATCGCGAAGCCATAGTTATTAAAATCATCATTATAAGATATTAAAATGTCTTTACATATCAGCCATTCACATTTCAACGTAAGTTAATACTATAATCATAATCGTAACCCCAAAAGTTTCAAAATTCTGATCAGCAGCATGCATGTATTTTCCTACATCGGCTACCATATGCTTTTGTTGATCAAAAACACCGGGTCCCATATCCAGTAGCAATTGCGCTTAATTAATGTTGCAGGGGATTCGGTTTCGAGCTCGGCGCAGGTTTCTTTTTTTTTCAACGCTATGTCGACGTCGAGGTCATTAGAGGCGGGAAAGGACTTGGGACAAGGAACGGGTAGGATTTCGGCCATGGTCTTTTGAAGGAACCCTCCAGGCATTCACGTGGTGTGATTTGGTGAAACCATGGAAAACCCAAATCTGGATGGCTGGACGGGGATTTAAACTCACGTCCTCCCGAATCCGAAACCAGAACGCTCGGCATAGGGTAGTGGTAGTTTTATACAAGTCTTGTAATTACAAAGCTATGTAATTAATACTTCTAAGAATATATGCTTACGATTACAATAAAAAGAAACTGGTGCAATGTGAAAGACAAAACACCAATAAAAAAAGAATAGCCACCGAGAAAGTAAATTTTTGACATAAATTTTTGGATTGCAAACGATAATATCAAAATGGAGAACTAGCGTAGAAACCACATTACTTCCTCTATACTGAGGCACACTTTTGAATGCGAAGAAAACATCTTTTCATCTGGAAAAACAGACGTCTGCTGTTACACTGAATTGTATATAACCAAATGTGCTAAAAAGAAAGACTTGCATATTGAATTAATATTTAATGAAGCTGAAGTGTTTGTTTAATCGTTATCAGTAGGGAAGAGGCATGTAACTAAACTATAGGTGAGACCACCTGCAAGATATTGAAATCCTTAGATGATTCGTCGAAATGGAGTTTATAGAACATTTTCCGAAGGCTTGATAATTATAAAGTGACTTTATTGATTCTTAGTTAAAGCATTTCGGTTTCTGGATTTATTAATTGCATTAATTTAGTAGGTGGAAACAGCTAGAGGCCGGATCATGTTCGACTCTTAAAACAGCAGCGAGTAATCTGATTGGCTTAGCCAAGGTCACGCGAGGGTAGTGAGCCAATGAGGGATGATGTAATTATCAACGGCGTAGTCAGTATTGCAATGTTCGAGGAGTAGTTTATGGCAGGTTTATGGTCTCTGACAGGCAAATGGTGGTGGGTAGATAGTATGGATATTGCGTAGTGAAAGATTTGCATTTTTTAAAGGATGCAGGAACTACTGTAGCTTTAGTTTTATTGTTGAAATAGTTAGGTAGTTATCTGATGTGGAATGTGAATATTAGTATCTGTGCTTGCATTTTATTTTGGTTGGCGTTCGTATTTGGCTTACGTAATTTGTGGAAGCTCACTGTTTGCTGTGTTTGGCAACAGTTAATTTTTTTTATTAATAATCTTTTTGTAGGATTTGTAAGATTTATTCCTTTTTTTTTGGAGCAAGGAAATTTTATTTCAGCTGTGATTGTTGAACGATGCCATCGATTGTCTTTGTCTGTTAATGTGCTATAAGATGTCTGTGAGGTTCGATAGTACGGAGATTGGTTTGCTTCATTACTGAATAAGTTTGGTTGCATGCTCTGGTTTTTATGCTCGTTATTTTTAATGGCTACAATTTGTGCAATGGTAACAATTGTATTTCAAACCTAATTGAATTTCCACATAGTGTTTAGTTCTTAAGTTGACTTGCAATATTAGTGGACGTTGTGTGACTATTATTGGGTATCTAATTTTTATTTCGCATTTGAATATTGCTCTGAATGTAATAGATGTATAATCAGTGTCTTCTTTATTACCTCCATTCGCTAACATACCGGAAGCGACATTTTGGTAAATTTTTGCGAAATATAGAAAAGTGTTCTTTCTTTAATAATTTGCATGTTTGTTTGTGATTTTACAGCTCTACGACGCTACATTTGTTTGTTTCTAAGAAATTGGTATGTGTTATCTGCCAATTTGTACTAAATATTGTGCATTCATTGGAACACTGAATATGGCGAAGCATCATATTTGCACGGTATTTATGATCAATTATTTTTAAGAATAATTTTTACTTTAAAACTTTATACACATTTAGTTGTACCAAATTCTGTTTTATGGTAATTATGTTTACGAAAAAAAATTTGGTGATCGCTGTTGCGTCTGTATGGAATTAAGACATATTTTCTTCATTGGTGGGATTGTTGGTTTAATCCTAGACTGCGATTCCGCCACTGACTGGCGTTGATGTGACGTCATATTGACGTTGTTTTGAGGTATTCGCTGTCGATGTACCAACATAAAGACAATTTATTATTGTGACCGGCCGCAGAAATCCGATAACACATCAAACACTGAACATCTGGTTGTGTTATCGGACATCTGCGGCCGCCTGCATCTGATTCACCTTCGGGATATCAGTTTAGGTTGATATTGTACAGTTTTAAATTATTGTGACCTCGCTACGCTCGGTCACAATAGCACTAAAAGGAATAAACCTAATTATGTTGGTAGTCGACAGCGAATACATCAAAACAACGTCACGTCAACGCCGGTCAGTGGCGGAATCGCAGTCTAGGATTAAACCGGATTGTTTTGTTGACGAACTGGTTAATGGCGTTAGAGAGGTGAAGGTTGTGTCGATAATTAAAAAATTGAATGTAATTTAGTGATGATTATTAGTTCTGTTACAACATCTGTGACCGATCGTTTGTAGTGATTTAATATTTATATGTCACCTGTAACTTGTTCTTTTGATGATATTATAGAGAGGTTTTGGTAATAGTACAGACCGCGATACAAAATCGATCCACTTGAGGTAATGACGTCAGTAATGTGGTGCTGATGGAAGCTGACCTTAGAGATTTGTGCTATATCTTGGAATGTTAATTGTTGTTTTGTGGTTCACTTCGCATTTAAAGCTAACCACAACCTTTGGTAAAACGTTGCTTGAAAAATCTGTTCGCTCGATGGTACATTGGCAGTTCTATCATTACCGTGTCGCCACAATCTAATGAAGTCTTATAGCCCGGGGCGAAACGAATAAAAAAATAAAGATGAAAATTTTTAGATATCTCGCTTAGTTTTCCAGATATAGCATATCAAAAATCAGTTATAGGTATAGTTCCTTGTGCTTTTTGTGATGTTTCTTCTGGTCCAGGCTGTATTTCAACCTAATTTTTTTTTTTTTTTTTTTTTTTTTTTTGTAACAGTTTAACGTCCCTTTTTAACAACGTGGTCTTTAGAGACGGTCCAACCTAACAACAACCACTAGGTAGAAAATAAAACACCTGTAGTGCATATCCACCATGCGATTTTGATGATTTCTTTTCTGGTCCAGGCCGCATCTCACCCTAACCTCCTCACTTCTGAGATACAGTATCTCGAAAATTAAGCGAGATATAAAAAAAAAAAAAAAAAAAAAATTCTTTTATCTATCTGTCAAGCTACATGCGAATTCATCATCAAATTTGGCTTTGGTGAAATTTTTCTTCTGGTCCAGGACGCATTTCAACCTAACCACGTCAATTTTGAGATGCGATATCTCGAGAACTAAGCGAGATATCAAAAAATACATTCTTTACTTTCAATTTGTTTCTTCGAGTGACATGAGAATCCGTCATCAAATTGCGGCGCCACGGTTATCGTTGAATCCGCCTTCACATTGAATGTAAATTTTTTTCAAATAACGCTAATATATTTTTAAGCAATTATTGAGGCTCGAGCGCAACGCCAGAGTCCCAAGAAGGAACTGTGTTATCGGTCTGAAATTTACTACACACGTTCCAAAATGCATATTATTTCGTAAAATGCTGTATATGAAGCCGTCAAACGTATGTAAAATGTAGAACCATTATTGAAAATATAGTATTATCCATAATATACCTATGTAGTTTGCATATTAACGATAACTTAAAATTTTATTTATTTTTGCTTGGAATATAAATTAGTTCTGGTTAGTGAAAGTTGTATAACTGTTATTTTATTTTTAAAATACTTCCATCTTTGTGTTAATTTTGCGAATATGTGTTTAGCAATTTGGTTTAAATGACTCTTGAAAGTCCAACTCCACCTCCCCGTGGTAAGAGTCGGGTGGGGCATTGTGAGAAGGCCTCTGAGACATTTGACCCCTTCTCACTTTGCCCCTGCCAACGGAGCTCTGGCAACTTAAGGAGTTGGTTAAATTACAAGTTTATATTGACTTTGATAGATGTAATTGGAAACTGTGGATTAAGATTAAATTGAAATCGATATTTGTCGTTTGAAGAATAAATTTATTCTTTAAAATTGTGTTAGAATACATAGTATGCAGTGTCGATGCATGAATACTTGACGCTGATGTCTGAGATATGAAGGTTTCTTCTACAAAATTTGAAAAATTTTGGTCCAGTTTGAACGGCCAGAGAAGGAATAAAGACTGAGGTTTTTCGTAGACGTAGATTATGCGATATAAGGTAGAAGATTCAAGTGTCATGATCGCTGTCATTTCTAACACTGTAGTTCTAAAGTGTTCCTTTTAATAACAGTAGATAAGTATTTAGTGGTAAGAGCTTGATGCACCAGGTGTAGCTCATGTAAATTGCAGATACGAAATAAGAACAGAGCGAAGTCGGAGTGCTCTGTTGTTTCCCACTAAAAAGTTGCATAGTGGTTCATTTCCTAATTTGCTTTGGAACCTCAGATGTATTAGCTGCCACAAATCGGCAGTTTCAGGACAATCGAAAAACGTGTCTTGTAGAACCTTCTGTTGAGCACCAGGAGCAAAGATTGTCACTTTTTAAGTTCCACTGGTGTAAGTTAGTCAGCGTTGTAAAGGATATATGAATGAGATGCCAGTCAGAATCAGATTTGAGGCTGTTATCTGGTTTTTGATAAAGGCGGATTTATTCGAGATGATTTTTTTTAAAAAAACTGATGATTAGTCGTATTTTTACAAATTCCTCATATGTCTCTCATATGAGAATTTAATTCACATTAACTTGTCATTGTCATCATAACAATATATATATATTTGCTGTGCTCCATGTATCAGGGACATTTGCTGTTAAAAATTTTCCTTCTTCATCCAATTCAACATAATTTGAACAGATTACTAAATCTGATATTAAATGTTAATGAAAACAGTTGTATTAGGTGATTCAAGACTGATTGTAGGGTCAATCAGTTTACATAAAAATAAGCTTCACTATATTCTGTTTTGTTCTTGCATCTTAACTAATGTATTTTCATTCTCCTATTGCTTCTCATTAGAGAGTGAAAAATGGTTAAAGTACTGTCCATCACTTTTAAAACTGTGCTTCCTATTGTAATGGGTTTATTTTTAAGAAACATGGACAATTTTGATAAATTCTAAAGGTATAAAGTTGCCGTGTACTTATCAGGAAGAAAAAAGATGCATTCTTTCTACGGCCAACTCCATTATTTCAATTTTCTTGTCGTGCCCAATTTTTATTAAAATGGAATGCTCTTCTTATGAAGCTTATGAGCCTTATGAGGCTAGATCTTACAAGCATGAAGTGGCGTGATTGTATATATTCACCGTAGTGTCAAACATTGTGGGATATCTCCTAATGTCTCATGGAGTTCCCTTTTGCCCGTCGAATAGCAGCAGTCAGTCGTGGCATTAACTCAACACTGAGGTCGTTGGAGACAGGGGCGCCGACTCTGTGGGTGCTCGGGGGTTCCAGCACCCACGAGAAGTAAGTAGTGGGTGCGGAGCACCCATGAACATAGACATCTAAACAGTAATCGACTTTATCACCTGTAATACCTGTATCACCGACCTCACAAACCGTGTAGCTAGTTCGTGTGGCGCGATTAAACACTGCAAAAAAAATAAACTTGAAGAAAAAAAAGCACAGCTAAAACACTCCTCTTAACATTTGTTTCAACTCTTCGTTTTTAAAATGAGCGGAAGCCTGTCTATAAGGGGCCACTAGCATTAACATTCAAATTACATTCGATTGTTGAAGCTGCGATAACGGGATGTTCCTAGTTAAAATCGTGATTCCAGTGGAGCACAAACTGTACAATTTTGACTGACGAAGTGCATAGCATAATCAAAGCAGTATAAAATGCTGTCTAGTACTCAGTTATGGTTGATGGCTCTACTGTTATTTCAAATAATGAACAAGTCAAATTCTACTTTCGCTTAAAATAAATGGAATTATTATCAGCCACTATAGAGCAGTACCAAAATCATCTGGAAATTTGTTTGAAATATTCAATGATGAACCAAGAAGATTCGACATAAATATTAAGATTTGCGATGTCGCTGCTAATGTTAATGCAGCGCATACTGGCCTTGCATCGTGGATTAAAGCTACCGAAGGATGTGCATTGCGTCGCTCACACGTTACACCTGAATGTTCGAGACACAATGAAAGAATGCTTGCAATAAGAGATATTTTAGTGTTAGTAAGAGAGCCTAATGTCTTGGTACATGGTTCACTGATACGCCAAACATGTTTTCAATCACTATAGGCAGTTGGCGATACTCAAAACCTTTCTCTGAGGCAATTTTTCCCAGCAAAATGGTGTTGTCGTATATCTTCCTTGAAACTATTCTAAACAGTTAATGTGTCCTGTTAAATATTGTGAACGACACAAAAAGTCAGAAAGATGATGCCGGCGCGAAAGTAAAATGGTTTTTAAAAAGTCTTCAGTCTTTTTAATCTTTTTTTATTATCAAATTACTGATAGAAATTCTTGATCTTCCCGTAGGTCTGAATACAACTTTATAGAAAATTTCTTTCCAACTGCAAAAAACTGTCCATAATATGAATACCGCAAAGAACATTCAATCGTCCAAAAGAACTAACGAAAAATTTCAAAACATTGGAAACTGACTGTGAACTTAGCTCTTATCTTGAAAATGGATGAACCTAAAACTCAAAAAATAAGAAGGATTCCTTAAAAAATAGACGATTCATCAAGTGAACCTCACTATGTTACCTCCTCAGCTGACTTTTATCGAAAAATATGTTTTGAAGTGTTAAATAAAGTCGTAGACTGTATTGGCAAGCGCTTTATTACAAATGATACGATACGTCCGATTGATAACATGGAATCACCGTATTTCTTACTGAGCAAGCACCAGTTACGTGAAAGAATTCTGTACAGACGACTTTGATGTGATCGTTTAATTCTTCATAGTAACATGCTCTCAAATATTGCACGAACAAAAAATGTCAATCTGAATTATGTGGAAGTCATTGTTTCATATATAATTTTTCATTGCGTGTCTACAAAATATATGGTACTTGAAGTCATCAAATTGTTAAAAATTGTTTTAATATTTCAGTTTCGATATACACGCCCGAAACGCCATTTTCAGCATTACAAAGGATTAAACTTATTTAATGAGTGCTATGACTCAGTAAAGACTGAATGATCACATGCTATTGCACGTAAACCGAGAAATAGCGGATGATTTGTACCTTGAAGAAATCGCTAACGTATTTATAAATAGAGCTGCACTTCAACCAAATACATTTGCATTGAAAAAAATGATACCATTAAATAGATTATAAAACAAAATATTCCTTCTTAAAAAGGTTTATTAGTTGATTACACAATTCGTAATGCAATACAATACTCCTAGTAGGGCCTAGGAGCTAATTAATATCTCCTGTTAATAAAAGTTATGTTAAAAATAATATAATGATTTTATTTTTATTATTGTCAGGTATCTGTTCTTCATTGTTCACTCTAAAAAAAAAAAATCCCGTATTTTTTCCTTCTCCTTTGTATCTTTGTTCTAATTAATAGCGGACACATATCAGATGCAATAATAAAATTCTGAGTTTTCCCAGGCATACAAAAATCATTATTTATCTATTAACAGTTATTATAAACTTGAAAATCTCTAAGTTTGCTACCCTATCACGTCAAAATACTGAACCCATTTTAGTGGTACGGAATAGAGTATAGAAAATGCAAAATCTTTCAGTGCAAAGCTGCCTGTCTGTTCACTTATAACTTGAAATCTACTGGAGGGATTTGGATGCGATTTTCACGATTATGTGAGACATATTAATGCCCGCGACATCTTTCATGTTTGTAAAAAAATTGAAAGGTTTATTTTTTTAAATTTTAATCTTGAATTTTTCCAGGATGAAAAGTAGCCTAAGTTACTTTCTGCAAGGTCAACATCCTGCCAATGAAAATCCTGTCAAATTCGGTTCACACATTTCGCCAAATCTTTTAAAAGAACTGAGTCATCAAATGAGCATGAGCACCCACGAGGTTTTCTGAAAGCCGGCGCTCCTGGTTGGAGACCCCTGAAGAAATATTCAGCCATGCTTTCTATACAACCGTTCATAATAATGTTGTGAAAGTGTTGCCGGTGCAGGACATTGTGTGTAAACTGATCATGTACAAGGTATATTCGATTGGTTTCATGTCTGACGATTTGGGTGTCGAAATCATTCGTTGTAATTTTCCAGAATGTTCTGCAACACAATCCTGAAAGATTTGACCTTGCAGGACGGACCTTTGTCGTCCTGAAAAATGCCATTGTTGTTTAAGGACATAAAGGCTTCTGTCGACTGAAAATGGTCTCCAAGTAGCTTTACATTATCATTTTAAGTCAGTGGTCGTTTCAATTTGATCTAACGTTCCGGTCCATTTCATGTAATCACAGCCTATATCAGGAAGGGTAATTTTTATTATTTTGCTGCTGGCTTTACGCGTCGGGAAAGGATTGAGGGAAAGGAATGGGGAGGAGTTCCTCCATGGCCTTTAAGTATCTATCCGATGCACCGGGAGTGATTAAAGGAAACCGTGGAAAACCGAAATCTGGATGGTCGGACGAAGATTCGAACCTGCACCCACCCAAATGCGAGGGTAGACACAGAGCACGCTCGATATCTGGATGGAGCCACTACTTGATCCAGCGCCTTCCTGGACACATGGCTCCATCGTTTCGTGGTATCTGCACCGTTGTTATCAAATAGAATCGTGACTCATTTTACCTCGCAACCTTTTTCCAGATATGTAGCGTAACTAATATGTTTACGAGCCCAGGAGAGGCGCTGCAGCCGATGGGGTTCTTGCTGTTAGCAGAGGCTCCCCTGTCGGTTTTCTGTTGCCATATCCCGTCAACTCCAATTTCACTTCACTGTCCCCAAGAACACATCTGTTGTACGTCCCACATTTAATGTGTTTTGACCTTGTGTTGGCATCTGTCGAACACTAACGCAGACAGCGCTAGTCTCTGTCATTAACTACACTTGGTCATCCATTGCGTTCTCCAAGGCGGAAGTTATGCCGCAAATTAGATAATTCGCTCTTGACACTATGGATCGAGAAATGTTAAATACACAAAGAATGGGATGCGTCTAGCGCCAACTGCAATCCCACGTGGGGTCATAATCTCTTCCGAAACCTTTTACACAGCTCAGCTGAATATCTTACTATCCCTAGACTTTTGTTAGTTAAGTTAATAATAACAATTCCACGTGGTCGTAATGACCTGGCGAAAGGGTTTTTATTGGCTCCGCATGCTGCCCATATCGTAACTGCCTTAACCTAACCGGGAAATCCTACCGGGTCTGTACCTATAGTTCCCAAACCACTGAAGCGTTCCGATGTGCTTCACAGTACAGAGAATCTCCACTGTGACAGAGATTCGAACCGGGGACCTTTTGATTCCCAGTCAGACGACACTTTAACCGTTTTCTTTTCTCCTTAATCGGCCTCCTCCTCCCCTTACAGCCGTCCTCTCTCCATTTTTAGCCTTCTTTGGTTTGGCTTCTCTACCACTTAAGGCTCGGTCACACGGGGCGATTTTTATCGCTGCGACTTGAATAGCAGCGATTAATCGCTTCGTGTGACAATGTAATCGCTGCGATTGACCCTTCTAGCAGCGATAAAAAATCGCAGCGATGAGAATTAAACATGTTCAATTCTCATCGCTACTAGCGCGCGATTGTGGCGGTCACGTGACCCAGTAGGCGATACACAGCAGAGTTGTCATGGAGGAAGGACCTTCCTCCATTGTTGTTGTCGCCTCGTCTGACAGCTCAATCGCTACTCATTTCATTGTTGTCTGACGTTCGCCGTTTTTTTTTTTTCATTTAATTCCAATTTTTAAATTTTTTTGTCATTATGGAAAACGGGGAATGAAATGTGGCCAAAAGGTTGATTTTTATGTTCTTTTATGTTTATCGGAAGGAGCGTTGCACACCAATAACAATAAATAAATTAACAATAATGCGCGAATAAAATCCTTTGAGTAGGTTTTTTAATGAATTTAATTGCACTAGACTGATCATTCCATCTGGCGAAAATCTCAGAAAAAATTAAGAACATTAAGGATGCAATAATTTAGCTATGAATAAATACTCCACAGACTTCAGGCTATCACCACTTGCCATGTAACATTAGTTAATTTCTAGTTCGGTCTTACATAGAATCGCACCTCTTGTCAGTGTATATGTTTCATAAGTTGAGGAGCAACTATTTCAAGGATTTTATGAAAATTTCCTTCAGTTAATCGTTGAATATTTCTGTAGGCTTGTGGATCCTAGTTCTATCAGAAGAAACGCAGAAGCCTCAACTTTTTCTATTCGTCTAATCCAGTAGCGGACCCATTTTCTTTTCTTTTTAAAGTTTAATTTAACAAATGTTTACTCAACTCAGCATTAGCCGAAAGAATCAATCGTTTCAGAACAATACGACGCGGTTTGTACGATATCATAACCAACGAATGAGGTTGATACATTACTTCTCTAGCCACAACCTAATCGCTCAAACCAATCGCTCCGTGTGACTGGCTAGTAGCTGCTACTAATCGCGGCGATCATTCGCCGCGATTAATAGCAGCTATTAGCCGGTCACACGGAGCGATTGGTTTGAGCGATTAGGTAGGCTAGAGAAGTAATGTATCAACCTCATTCGTTGGTTATGATATCGTACAAACCGCGTCGTATAGTTCTGAGACGATTGATTCTTTTGGATAATGCTGAGTTAAGTAAACATTTGTTAAATTAAATTTTAAAAAGAAAAGAAAATGGGTCCGCTACTGGATTAGACGAATAGAAAAAGCTGAGGCTTCTGCGTTTCTTCTGATAGAACTAGGATCCACAAGCCTACAGAAATATTCAACGATTAACTGAAGGAAATTTTGATAAAATACTTGAAGTATGAAAAAGATACACTGACAAGAGGTGCGATTCTATGTAAGACCAAACTAGAAATTAACTAATGTTACATGGCAAGTGGTGATAGCCTGAAGTCTGTGGAGTATTTATTCATAGCTAAATTATTTTCTGTGTGCATCCTTAATGTTCTTAATTTTTTCTGAGAGTTTCGTCAGATGGAATGATCAGTCTAGTGTCATTCAATTAATTAAAAAACCTACTCAAAGGATTTTATTCGCGCATTATTGTTAATTTATTTATTGTTATAGGTATGCAACACTCTTTTCGATAATCATAAAAGAACATAAAAATCAACCATTTGGTCACATTTCCTTCCCCGTTTTCCATAATGACAAAAAAATATTAAAAAATGGAATTAAATGAAAAAAAAAAAACAACGGTGAACGTCAGACAACAATGAAATGAGTAGCGACTGAGCTGTCAGACAAGGCGACAACAACGCTGTGTAGCGCCCACTGGGTCACGTGACCGCCACAATCGCGCGCTACTAGCGATGAGAATTGAACATGTTTAATTCTCATCGCTGCGATTTTTTATCGCTGCTAGAAGGGTCAATCGCAGCGATTACATTGTCAAACGAAGCGATTAATCGCTGCTATTCTAGTCGCAGCGATAAAAATCGCCCCGTGTGACCGAGCCTTTAGTCTTGGTTCCTCACTTTATTCGTGTATAACGATGAAAAAGATTGCAAAAGATCTCTTGTTTTGAGTGTGTGTTAATTTGTTATATTCTTCTATTACTATTCATGTTTTGTTTTTCTCTTGTTTGCGAATATGTAGTCGATAGCGTGTCCTAATAGCCACATTGTGGCATTATGTTGTTTGACGGGATATACTTTCCTTTTTTAGTCTTTGTAGTTCTTCGGTATTTATATGATTTTTGCGGTTCTGTTTATTGTTGCTATTCTTTAGTCCGTTCCCATATTTCTTTAGCTCCTTCACACTCAAATCTGTGGACTAGAGATTTGTTGCCATTGGCTGCACTCGTTTGTATTGCTGCGACGTATTAAGTATAATCTCCCTTTAGTGCTTACCATATTAACCATTTTGTACCACGTGGATTTAACCGCAAGATTTAACGTTTTGATGTTGATATTTTTTCCAAATTTGTTGCCAACTGAAATGTTTGTATTTCTTTTCTTGCCGACTATTCATTTCTTCTAGAAGGTGTCTTGTTTTGATCTTGGGTCCTTGTTTCTGTGATAGATAGCTGAATTCTAACTGATATTGCTTTGTTTATATGACTCAGTTTGTAGTACATTCCTCCTCTATTCACCGGTAGTGTTTTGCTGCTGGGTTGTAATTCTTTTGCCTTTTGTGGAAGGTTGTTTATGATCTTCAGCATTGTTATGATGAATAATGCTCTGCACGTCAATTAATCCTAAACCTCCTTTTGTTTTGGGAAGAGTCACTGTAGCACATTTTTTCTTAAAAATGTTCCCTCTTAGTTTAAAGTTACGAGGCACGAAATTACTCTCATGGCGATTGGAGCTGGAATTGGGAATATGCTGCCTAAGTATAGTAGTTTAGAAACTATGTATTCATCGACCAGACACACTTTTTGGTACAGGTTTAGATTTCTTACTACCTCGTATCACATTTAGCTTTGTTCTCCAATTTTTGGCTGTCATTTTTGCGGGCATGTGTGCAGTTCTACTCATAAGACTTGCATTGTTTCGGTTTGTTGTATCCATTGAGGCTGTTGATAGGGTAAATCCGGGTTAGATGGCCATACGGGAGAGATGGCCAACGACTGTAATTTTTTGACTATCCGACGTACAGCGCTGCCGGTCAGTTGGTAGTTAGTTATCAATGTAAGTGTGTGTTGCTGTTCCGCATGACTCTTTATTTCAACTGGAAGTAAGTAATTTTCACGATTTTAGTTTTCAATATACCTTGAAATTATACAGTATGTCACAACCTTTTGATTTAAACATAACTTAGGAAGTGAGTAACTACGGAAACTTTAGTTTTAGAGTTGTTTTGGTCTAAATGCATTAAGGTACATAGGTTATGATTCAGTTTGTGTCCACCATGTTTGATGACACGCTATGGCCGTCTCTCCCGGCCGATCGGGAGAGACGGCCACATCAGTATCGGGATAGATGGCCATCCCATAAACGTGTTATGTATTAAATTTTGACGGTATCGTTATTTTTTAGAGATTCCAAATAAATACATTCGAAAAGCCAGCTCTGTCAGAGGATCATGGAAAGAAGAAGAACTTAAAAATGCTATTAATTAAGGAAACAATGATGGTTATTCTGTGATAAAAGCTTCCATGGAGTTTAATATTCCAAGGAAGTTCGCACTCTAGCTCGGAACAGATGTTGAAGTTTGCTGAGATTAATAATATCATTTTTATGTGCCTCCCCAGCCATACTACCCATTATCTGCCACCGTTGGACCGATCTGTCTTCAAATCTTTAAAGCATCATTTTTACAATGTCGTTGAAAAATGGCACCCAGATCGGAAGATTACAATTTGGCGAGCTACTACAAGACTGTTGGGGAAAAGCTGCAACACCAGGGAACGCCATCTGTTGGTTCAAAGCAACGAGCAAATGAGGTTTTGGTTAAGTTATAATTTAACAGCAATTAATATCTTTATAAAATATTATTTCATCAAGAAAGTCTATAAAACATGTTTAAAGTGTTAAAAGGTTTTAAAATAATTATCTCTTTGATTTTAAAGTATTTTGACATATGGCCATCTCTCCCTTACATGTATGGCCATCTAACCCTGATACTCGGGTGAGATGGCCAAGTGTTACATAATTTTTAATAATTTTTAGCTCGTATGAAATTTGGTATATCTTTATAAACGAAGTCAACTTTTGTTTTTTATGAATTGAAAAGGCAATTTATGGAAAGTTTCAGGTTGTTCTTGTGTATTAGGCTGTGAAACTGGCTTTTGAAAAAATCATGGCCATCTATCCCGGGTTTACCCTATAGAATGCCGTTTCCCAGCTTCAACATCTTGCATTTAGATAAGTTTATTTTTGCCTCTGTTGCTCGACAGTATTTAAGATGGTTTCCCTAATTATTTTTATTTCTTCAGTATTCCTGGCCACTATACATACATCATCGGTATAAGCTCTGAATGCGATTTTTCTGTTTCCATAGTTTAATCCAGACATTGTGGAGTATATGTATCGCAGCAAGGTTCCAAACCAAAGCAATGGAGAATAGTGCCAGTTATGTGAGATCACCTTGCCTTACAGACCTTTCTATTTGCACTGCCTTTGTTCTGCAGCCATTGACTAGAACTTTGGATTCTGCTTCATGGAGTAATTTCTGTATAATTTCGACAATGGAGTTACTGAATCCCATTCTCTCCAATGTCTTTCGTATGTGCCGGTGACTGACTCTATCACATGCTTTATTAAAGTTGATAGACAATAGCTCTACATCTATTCTTTTCACTGTTGCGGCCGCAATGCCGTCTCTATACTCGCTTAACGTCCCCCAGCCAGGTAGTGCACAAACTTGATGTTCAGTGATTAGTTTATTCCTCATAGGCTTTATGCCAGTATTCTAGTGAACAATTAAAGTCTGAGTTAAGGAATGATGTAGGTGTCATTCTGTCAAGGGTTTTGTTGTTATTATTTTTTGGTATCAGAACTATTATTCCTTCTTTTAAGCTTCTGGGTATTTTAGGTATTGTAAACACATAATTAAGTACTTTCGTTAGTAGTTGTCGGATAGCTGGCCGGAAGTGATGGTACACTTCTACTGTAATGCCTCCAGGACGAGGTGAATTGTTCCTTGGGATTGTTTTTATGATTTCTTCTTCTGTTATTCTGTTTTCTACTCGTATGTTGTCATTTGCATCGATTCTACTGAGTAGGTAATTTGAGTCTTCCTTGTCGTATAGTTCATGGAATTGTTTAGAACTTCGTTTACTATTTCTCTTTGGTTTGTTACAACAATATCTTCACTAATTCTCAAGTTTTTAAGAATTTTAGTACTGGCTCTTTTCTTTTCTCGCATAAAGTGATACATTGACGTCTTTTCCTCTGGTGTAGTGTATTTAGCTTTCGAACTTATCGTCATTTGCTACACTTCCACACGTTTCATTGTTACTAGTTTGGATTTTATTATTTCCTGAATTAATCTGTCAGTGTTCTGGTAAGCATCTTGAGAATTTCTTAGGCAGGTTTAATAAAACTCTGCAGTTTCCTTACGTTAATGCTTCTTTATTTTTCCGTATTCTATCAGCATGAGGCGCAATTTAGGTTTCGCGCTCTGTAGCCACCATTCTAATTTATTATTGTATTGCTGAAACTGCCTCATACATATTTGCCATTTTTCTTGGAACATTACGTTAAGTTCATGATCTTTTAGAAAAACTTTATTAAATTTCCATTAGCATCCTCCTAGGTGTATCTCTTATCTGTTCATATTTATGTGGATTAAGTAGGCGCTGTGGTTTGAAAAGCTTCGCTGCCATACCTCTGTACTAGTAATACGAGGGTTGCTTTTTAAGTTTTTACAAAAAGTGAAACAGAAACGAACAAGTTCGAAACAAAGTGTGTTATTACTTTTCAAAATATTCTCCCTTAAGGTCTATACATTTTTGCATACGTTCAAACCAATTCTGGAAACATTTTTTTCCACTGTGAATCTGATATTTCAGAAACATGGTTTTGAAAATCTTCAATTGCTTCTTGAGGTGATGAAAATCGCTGTCCGCGCATCATTTGTTTGTCGGTGGGTAACAAGAAAAAGTCATTAGGTGATAAAACGGGTGAATACGGGCAATGAGACATTAATTCGATGTTTTTTTCCTTTAAATATTCAATTGTTTGACATGCTTTATGGGAGCTGGCATTGTCGTGATGAAGAATGATGCGATGTTTTTTGTTCTTTTTCCTTATTTCATCGAAGACCGTTGGCAAACAAACTGTTGTTTACCATTCGGCATTAACAGTTCTTCGATCCTCAAATGGAATGGTTGCGACGTGTCCAGTACAACCGAAGAAACAAGCGATCATTTTCTTGGAAGTGCTCCGTGAACGAACAACTTTAGTGGAATTTCGTTCACCGTCAAACACTCAAACAGTAGACTGTTGTTTGCTTTCAGGTTCATACGAATATATCCAAGTTTCGTCTTCTGTAACAATGTTGTATAAGGATTTTGAACGTCCTCGGTCGAATTTTTTCAACATTTCCAGACACTAATCAACCCGAGCCTTTTTCTGCGCTTCGGTCACATTATGTGGTATCCATCTGGAACATATCTTTCTCACACCTAAATGTTCATGCAAAATCGATTGTATTGCGATATCCTAAGAGGCGTCTTTAACTGTCTGTAAGGGACCGTGCAAAAACTACGTGGCTCGGTCCAGGGGGGAGGGGGTTGGCTGGAAGGCTACGCTGGGCTACGTGGGGGGGAGGGGGGTTCCGAGCCAGGCCACGTAGCATACCTTTCATAACATTTTTCACAGTTAAAATGAGGAACAGACCGCACAGCAGCATGTCAATATTTATTTTCCTCAATTAATTATCTCCGTATGTAATTTACAATCGTCTGACAAGAGAAAACTGTAAAAAAATGTCTTCTGGAATCAAAAGAGAAAAAAGCTACGTGCTACATGGGGGGGGGGGTAGAAGCAAAAGCCACGTAGGGCTACGTGGAGGGGGGGGGAGGGGTACACTGGAGGCCAAAATGGAGCTACGTGGTTTATGCACGCTCCCTAAGTCACATGCCGATCTTCTTTGATCATGTTGCGCACAGCATCGATGTTTCTAGTAATGACAACCGCTTTGACCGACCTTCTCGACATTCATCACTGACGGACGCACGATCATGACGAAATTCTGCAATCCAATTGTAAAGTCTTCTCTGATGGTGCTTCATTATTAGAAGTTGCACGAAGTGATTATATGCATTGTTGTTGAGTAAGGCCTTTTTTAAAATCATAAAAAATCAGCCAACGTAAGCCTTCACGGCTGATTTCCATTTTTACACAAACTTGCTTCTTTTAAACGTTCACTATCAACAACTTACTCATTCAGTTTTTAAATTGCCACCGGCTTTACAATAAAAAACGTCATTGTTCACAAATACAGTGGTGCAACAACTCATTAACGCCACCTATTGTTCGATTGTAAAAACTTAAAAGGCAACCCTCGTATAGGAATTAATTTCTGCGCTTACGTATATCCTATCAATTCTGCTTGCTGCATCGTTGGTGTCGTATGTAATAGGATTCGTCAGTTCCATTTTTTGTTTCCCAAGTATCTTTTAATTTGAGTCCTTGGACTATTATCTTTAGATCGTTGCCGGTGTTAAAAATTTGGGAATTGATCTTTAGTGTTAAGCACGCAATTGTAATCGCCTCCTATTATCAAGCTATTGGTATTGGGTGGTAACAGAGATAGCATATCTTTGAACAAGCCTACATCTTTCGTTTCTTTGGTGCGTTCCGGAGAGAGCTTATATATTACATACTGTAACTCTTTTAATCGCGACCGATATTTCTCTGCCATTTTCTATATTGTTAAAGCGGCCTGGTGGCTCAGTGGTTAAGGCGTCTGACTGGAGATCGAAAGGTGCCGGTTCGAATCCCTGACTCGGCGGGGATTTTCGTAGGCACTTAACTCGGCCTTCACCTCTAGCACAGCTTGTTGTGTAATGTGAAGTACGCGAGAACGCTTCCGCGATTCGGAATCCACGTTAAACTGTAGGTACCCGGTATCCGGCAGGATTGCCGGCTAGGTCAAG